>CM042967.1:8069855-8669855 GCA_023678885.1 Pogostemon cablin | reverse complement strand
TATAAATAGATGTGTGACATGTGTTAAAATCATTGCCTTAATTACTGGAAGTTTATTAGGTTAGTATTTTAATAAATAAAATATTATAGAAGATGAAATGAGATTAACATTGTAAAATGTAGAATTTCAGACTATATATATATATATTTGTGCAGAATGAATGAAATAAGAGTTAGCCTATTATATTTCTAAATATACAAGGTATATTGGGTATACAATTTATTTTAAATGGTATATACTTTAATTAGTTAGGATATAGATTGATTGAAATAAGAATAGAATATATGTTTATTTAAAAAAATTAATTTTGTTTTCTCCAAAAGATATAAATTCATATACTAAAAGGTATAGCATGTCATATATATCTTTACCTTGTGATTTCGTCTTCAACAGATTGAGTGATGAAGAGAATAAATAGATGCCTTGTTCGATCATTTTCAGAAGAAGATGTCAAAGAGGCAGTATTGAGTTGTCATTACTCGAAAAGTCCAGGCCCTGATAGCTTCACTTTTGGCTTTGTAAGGAATAGCTGGGAGATTATCAAAAGTGATGTTATAAGAATGGTGGAGGAATTTCATAAATATGGGAAATTAATTACAGGCAGTAATCCCTCGTTTATTGTCCTAATCCAGAAAAAAGAAAGTGCATCTTCTTTAAGTGATTACAAGCCAATTTTCTTAATTGGCTGTACTTACAAAATCCTGGCTAAGCTGTTAGCCAACAGAATAAAAAAAGTTATGAGAGGGATTATTTTCAATAATCAGAGTACATTTATTTTGGGGAGATGCATTTTAGATAGCATAGTTATCCTGAATGAAGCAGTTGAAGAAGCTAAGAAAAAGAAGTTGGATAGAATTTTCTTCAAAATTGATTTTGCAAAGGCATATGATTCTGTGGAATGGGAATTCTTGACCGAAATGATGGAACATATGAACTTTCACCAGACATGGAGAAAATGGGTAATGGCATGTATGACGACAACTTATGCCTCTGTTTTGGTGAATGAGAGCCCATTAGGTGAATTCAGGCTAGAGAAGGGACTCAAACAAGGAGACCCGTTGTCGCCATTTTTATTTCTTATTGTAGCTGAAGGGTTAAGCATGCTAGTTAAAAGGACTGTTCGTAAGGGGTTGTTTGAACAACCCAGATTGGCAATGATAGAATTGAAGTTTCTCACCTTCAATATGCCGATGATATTATTTTTATTGGAAGTGGAAATCATAGTAATGCATGGGGTATGAAGTGCATCCTTAAAAACTTTGAGTTACTCTCGGGTCTCAAGGTCAACTTCGAGAAATGTTGTATTTTGGACTGTAACATGGAAGATAATGGAATCGCTGATATGGCTGAACTTCTGGGGTGCTCTACGGGTGAGTTCTCTTTCTCATATCTAGGTGTTAAGGTAGGCATAGCTGCGCACAGAGTCTCATCTTGAAATCATTTGATAGATAAAATAAAAAAGAGATTGAAGGCATGGAATGTCGGCAAGCTTTCATTTGGTGGGAGAATTACTTTGGTGAAGTCAGTCATATCATCTATTCCTATCTACCATCTTTCCTATACTACTATGCCGAAATAAATTTTGAAAGAGATTGTTACGTTGCAACACAACTTTCTATGGGGGGTGGGGAGAGGGTTCACAAAATTGCATGGCTTAAATGGGATAATATTTGCAAAGAATTGGGAGAAGGGGGCCTAGGGGTGAGGAGAGTGGATTGGTTCAATAAGGCGCTAATGGCTATAGAGGTTCTTGAGAAATGGCGAGGAATAATGGGTGAAAACTATTAAGTCACTTCACGGGGGGCTTGTGTTAAGGGATGAGGGATTTAGGCTGGCTAATGAGAATCGAGTATCATCTTGGTGGTGGAAAAAGATAGTGGAGATAGGTAAGGGAAGGGAGAAAAAATGGTTATGGGTAACTTTTATCTAGAGGTTGGAGATAGGTCGGAATTAAGTTTTTGGGGGGAGAGGTGGGTTGGGGATAAGTCTCTGTAGTCTCAATTCCTGAGACTGTATCAGATTAGTATTCATAAAGAAGCTAGGATCAAGGAGTCGGGTGCTTGGGTAGGAGATGTTTGGAAGTGGGACATAGAATAGAGAATAGCGATGTTTGATAGAGAGATAGGGTCTTTTAATGAATTTAATTCTATCTTGAACCAGTTCATTCCAAAAAAAGCATCCGAAGATGTTTGGAGATGGAGGAACTCAAAATCAAACACATATATCACTGGAGACGCCTACAAGTGTATCAAGAAAATATTTCAACCAGTTGATAAAGCAACCCTCAAAAGTAGACTGCTCATGGACATGTGAAAAACATGTGCTCCGCTCAAAGCTACAACCTGTGCATAGCGCCTACTCCATGACAAATTGCCAACAAAGTCCAATTTGAGAAAGAGGCAGGTTACCACATTGTGATTAGAGTGAAAATAAACGTATTTGATTGTCTAATTTAATGCCTTATTGATGAGAATTGTTGTTATATATTAGTACAAGGATCTTATATTCATTATATTTGAGAAAAAGATACTCCCTCCGTCCCCCAAAGTATTTCACACTTTCCTTTTTCATCCGTCCCTCAAAGTATTTCACACTTTACTTTTACTAAATTTGGTAAAAAATACATTATATTAATACTCACTTTTTACACATATCCCAATATAATACTTACTTTTTCACATCTCCCAAAAATTTTACACACTTTTTTCACATCTCTCAATAACTTTACACACCTTTTTCATTAAATCAACTAAAATATATATTCTCTTTCTTACTTTATACATAAAAATACAAAATTTTCTTAAACTCCGCGCACACCAATACGCGAAATACTTTCCGGGACGGAGGGAGTAAGGTGTTTTATTGTATTTTAGGTGAAAAAATGATCAAAAGTGCAAAGTTGGAGAAAATGTGCAACTTGTGCATGAATGCTAAAAAACGCACGTCCAAATTTTATAATTTTTCTATTTTTCTGGAGATCAAAACTAGTATTGTGATATATTGTTGGAAAGCCACAGAAGAGATGGTCGTTTTGGTATAAAGAACACTCTAATCGGATTCTAAACGAGAAAGTTATGATCAAAGTGGTGACGTCGCGCAAGCTGTGCCTAATAGAACGATTGTTCTATTTTTTATGATTTTTTACATATTCAAATGTTAGAGTTTCTATGAGCTCCTTACATGACAAAAATGCAAGGAAGAGAGGATTGCCTGAGCATAAGAATTACTCAAATTAGAGGTCGGATGTGAAAGTTATGCGCGAAATGGTGAGACGGCGCAAGCTTGTTCGACCAGTGAGAGTCCGTTCGACCATAATCATCTTGGTCGAACGGAGGAGAAAAGTTGAGCAAAATGTGCAAAATCATACAGAGAGCTTGTTCGACTTCCATTCGACTTGAAGGCCTTGTTCGATTTCTGAAGGCTTGGTCGAACGGAATGTCGCTGATGCTATTTTTGGTAGTTTCGGATTTCTTTTACAAAATTTGGCGTATGTCTCAAGTAAAAGCCCATCCAAGGTCCGTGAGGAGCACTTTACAAGTATAAAAAGGGATGTAGAGCACATCATATTGAGGAGATTAATCATATTGAATAGGAGAGAGCACAATAATACTACACCCCACAAGGGGGGATCACCCCTCGACCATCATCCACATCCTTTCCTCCAACCATCCATCACATTGAAGATTCGTCTGTTGAATCAAGAGGAGAACCAAGAGGAGAATTCAAGATGGAAAAGGACGCGACGACGCCCACATCTAGAGTTTATTTTGTTTCCTAATTTATCTTGTAATTTTCCAGGCATCCGAGTAAGATCTATCCAACACCCATGATTGTTCTTCGTAACATCATGGGCTAGAGCCTTTTTGGTAGAACTAGGATTGTGAAGGTTTTACGAATTAATTGAACTTTCGTGTGTAAACTCCATACAACACTACTTGTGGATTTATTTTATATATGATTGTGCTTTCTTAATCCATATTCACGGTCGTTTTGTGCATCTTCAATTGGTATATAGAGTCTGAATATATATCTTGGTTGTAGATTGAATGCGTTCACCGCTGAACAGGATTCCATGTTATGATTCTAAGTAAGGGGACTCCGAAGCTTCATTAGAACTATCATATATGAATACTTATTAATTGAATTTAATTCGAGTTATTATGTAGGATAAAGAGGATAATTTTGTAGTACCTATAAAGGGAGATCATATCAGGTTAGAGCACCAATTGGCTAGGGAAATAATTGATACAGATAGTACCTAAAAAAAGGGGTGGAATTATATCTCTTGCTCTGAGGTTATTCACACATGTTACACGCATGTTTACTTGTGTCTATAGAGTAGATATGCATGGTTTAGTGATGCGTTCATATTCTACAAGGCAGAGTCGGACATCAACACACGGAAAGGAAATTAATGCATGAAACAAGATTATCCTAGAGCTACATATTCTCCTACTTGATCCATTTTTATATTCTTCGAGTGATATTTTATTTTATTTGTTATTTAATTTAAGTCTTTTAGTTGTTAGATTAAATCCTCAAACTTAAATGTCTAGTTTTAATTAATTTATTAAATAGTTAAATTGATAATACGTCGTCTTTTGGGGTTCGATAATTCACTTGGTCGCTTCCTTAAGCTGCAACTGATATCCTTAATATTTGGGGATTAATTTTGCGTGCAAAAAAAATACGCATAAAGTTCTTGGCGCCGTTGCCGGGTACTGCTGTTATTATTAGTTTATTATTTCTAATTTGATTAAAACTTTTATTTGTGATTATTTAATTCTATCTAACCTTGATTTTTCTAAGGTACTTGTGCACTAGGAAAATGAGAGGAAGGAAAAGAAGGAATAACACATAGAGTTAAACATGGCCGGAGCAAGGCAGAATTCGGATAATGTAGCTATATGTGAAATTTTCACGAACTATGGGATTGACAACATGGGATTGATAGGGGCAAGGGAGGAAGATGATGATTTTGAGATACATCCCGCTCTTATCAGCATGGTGGAGAAGAATCCCTTTTCTGGAGGTTACTTTGAAGATCCATATCAGCACCTCAAAAGAATTTTTGGTTATGCAAACACTCAAAAGGGTGATGGAGCTAATGATAATGCTAGGCGGATTGACCTATTCAAGTTTTTATTAATTGATAAGGCAGAAGTTTGGTATGAGGCTCTTGATGTCACAGATTGCATTACATGGGACCAACTGCAGTAGAAGTTCTTGGAGAGATATGTGTCACCCTCAAGAATCTTAGGAATGAGGTAAGAGATCACCCAATTTGTTATGAATTAGGGTGAGAAATTTCATGAGGTGTGGGACAGGTTCAAAGACATGCTCAGGCGGTGCCCACAACATGAGATGTCTAAGGCTGAATACATAAGTATCTACTACTATGGTTTGGATTTTGAGTCGCGTGTTTTTATTGATGCATCATCAGGAGGTACGCTGCTATCTAAGACAACACTTGAAGTAGAAAAGTTATTTGAAGATATTTTTATGAATTCATGTGATTGGCCTGTAGAGAGAGATATATGATCATATGTACTTAGCAAGGTAGCACAAGTTGAACATCAAGTGGTGAAGTCGAGTAGGGATGATGAGATCGTCCCTAGTTTAGCTAACATCCACAAGCTACTAGAGTCCCAGCAGAAGCAGATTACAGAGTTGACACTAAGGGGGCCTAGTATGCAGCAGCACTAATTGAAGAGTGTTGAAGATACCTTCAATTGATACATGGTTGAGAATGGTGCAAGAGTTGACCGCATTGAGGCTTCCATGAATGTTGATCATGCAAATTTATCTAAGCAGTTGAAGGACCTTACTTCAATTATGGGGGCAGATGGCTGCGAATGTGAATCAATTAACACAAACATGGGAGAATAATGCCATCACATTGAGGTCCGGGACGCAGTACGAATGTCTGATGAAGCCAATGAGCGAAAATAATGAAAGCAGGAGAACTGTTCGACTAGCACTACCTCATTTGACCAGATCTGGTGGTCGAACAGAGGTCAAACAACTCTATAAAAAATAGAGTTATGATGCTCTGTTTTCAGTCACGTCATTCAATAAAAGCACATCCGTTTGACTAGACCATCTTGGTCGAACGCTAGTCGTCGAACAACAAATGGAGAATTTGAACTCGCAATCAGAGAAATTGTTCGACCAAACCCATATTGTTCAACCAGACCATTATGGGTGAACAATGGTCGAACAAAAGCAGAATGAATGGAACTAGTTTACAGAGCCTTCGTTCGACCACACCACTGTTGTTCGACCAGACCACTCTGGTTGAACAGCGGTCGAACAACTTCACTTACCTCCCGTTTTAATCCTGAGTACTACACCTGTTGTTTAGAACACTCCGGAGCCATCCCAAGGATAGAATACTGAGCTTATAGTAGAGAATAATTGGGAAAGAGAAAAGAGGTTGAGAGCCGAGAAGCTTAGACTGCAGATGGATAATGAAGATGTAGTTTTCTCTCTTAATCAAGCAATGAAGATGTCCATGGAGACTCAATCGTACAAGAGCATAGATGTGGTTTCTAACTTGTTTAATCTTGATTTTAATAGGACAGATGATTCTATATTTGAATGAAAGATTGACAAGGAGGTGTCTAGACAGCCATGGGAGAAAGAAAATTCCAAGGATCATATACTTGTGACTAAGAAAGGTGAGGCGCTGAGTGTAGACAAGAAGAGAGAAAGGAAGTACTTGAAGGTGAGAATGCGAGAAGACCGTCCTCTGATCCAGCAGTTTAAAAGGTTACATCCGTCGTGACTCTCCGACGTTAAATATGAGCGCCTGATGGGGCTTGCCCTTCCGTTTTATTGCTTTATTTCTTTCGTGTGAGTAAGAATTTTTTATATTTAAAGTGCTTACTAATCGGCAATTATATCTCTTTGCAAACTTAGTTTCAACTTACGTTTTTACTAAGTTTGGGGGGTGTGATGTTATTACCTCATTGAAGCACCAAGAGTGTAATATTTTCTTTGTAATGTTTGCTAGAGGAGTTAATTTTTTGCGGTATGTTGAAACTTTAATCGGTTTTGATACATCAATTTTTTACAATTTGCCTAGTGTTTAGTAGTGTTCCTAGTGAGTGAAGTCGATTAGATAGTCAATTGAATATTTCTTATAGTTCTCTTATTTTATTATTGATGAATCTGTGATGATGAGGTGTGCTTGAGCTTTGATGATAGAAACAGGTAAACTGAGGCTTTGACTTGACAGAGTTGAAAAACTCGAGGAGCTCGTGAATGTTTTGAAGGATGAAAATCAGGTGCCCTCGTTTCCTTATTCTGATATTTATGTGAGCTTTTAATTTATGGAATGGAAGGATTGAGTTATTTGAGTTTTGTTTTGGTGATCCATGTGAGCTTATATTTTTAAATTGTACCTAAAATTCATATGCTCTTGAAATTGATGAAGGAAGTGTACTTGAGTTATATTGTGGTATGAAGTTCTATGTGTACTTGTGGGATATTACTTACCATGAAATTGCTCTGTTACTTTTTAAAAACCTATGTGAGATTTTGAGCCTCGTTGATCATGTTACATAATCACATGATATTTCTTTTCTGGTGAGTATCATTCTTGTGCGTGTATTCTAGAACTTAACTTGAGTTTTCTTAAATATTCAGGATTAGTCTAGCGGATTATGGAAATGATATTAGGCCATCTTTGCTATTTAGCCTATTTTTTCTATATTCTTTACCTAAATTCATTAAATCCTTTTTCAGCCCGTTTGAGCCTTTTTAAATCCATTCTTTTAATAGCCAATAAAGCTTAATTGAGGAGAGTGGTCATTTGACGGATGATAAAGGAAGAATCTTAAGGATCAAAGGAAAATTCTTGGAGTAGTGCTCAAATCTAGAACTTCATGAAAATAAACACCCTAGAGTAGTGCTTAAATCTAGTACCCTATGGAGGATGTGAAATGTAGTGCCCGAAACTGATACCTCAAAAGAAAAAAAAAAGAGAAAAAGGGTGAAGAAAAGGAGAATGTTGGAGTTGAAGAGCTAGAAAAAGTTGGAAAGAAAATGTTGTGCTTGAAGGAGAAAGATGGAAGAGTGTTGTGCTTAATTGAAGTGATGAGGAAAAATAAAGATTGAGAGAGACGGACGCTTGATTGATCCGAATTTTGAGTCACTTGTCCATATATTTTCTACATTAACCAAAGAGCCCACATTACAACCAAATAAAAAGACCTTTTTGATCCATGATTTGCTAGCTACAAGAAAAGGAGAGTTGAGACAATAGGCAAGCTTATGGTTATACATGCACTTAAATTGACTTTGAGCGTAAACACCTTAACCCCTAAGTGTATATCTTTTACACTTGAGTGCGAGTGATATATACTTCCCGTGGAACATGTTAATGGAGTATTTGAATTGGTGGTGATTGTCTTATCTTGCATGCTATGAATTCATGTAATAAGAGTTGCATGACTTAAGTTGAGGACAATTGTATTTTGAATGGGGTATTTGTCATAGTTCTTGTTTCTCCGCTAATTTTATTACTCACTCTCTCTCTTTATTTTTATTTTGTTGCCTCGGGACGAGCAACGGGTAAGTTTAGGGGATTGATGAGAGTGAAAATAAGCGTGTTTGATTGTCCAATTTAACACCTTATTGATGAGAATTTTTGTTATATATTAGCACAAGGGTCTTATATTCATTATATTTGAGAAAAAGGTACACTTTAGGTATTTTATTGTGTCTTAGGTGGAAAAAGGATAAAAGTGCAAAGTTGGAGAAAAGGTGCAACTTGTGCATGAATGCTGAAAAACGCACGTCCAATTTTTGTAATTTTTCTGTATTTCTATTGAGATCAAACTAGTAGTGTGATATATGGTTGAAAAGCCACTGAAGAGAGGATCATTTTGGCATAAAGAACACTCCAATCGTATTCCAAACGAGAAAGTTATGATCAAAGGGGTGACGTCGCGCAAGCTGTGCCGAATAGAACGGCTGTTCCATTTTTCATGACTTTTTACATATTCAAATGTTAGCGTTTCTACAAGCTCCTTATATAGACAGAAAGCCAAGGAAGATAGGATCGCGTGAGTACAAGAATTACTTAAATCGGAGGTCGGATGTAGAAGTTATGCGCGAAACGGTAAGACGCGCAAGCTTATTTGACCAATGAGAGTCCGTTCGACCAGAATCATCTTGGTCGAACGGAGGAGGAAAGTCGAGCAAAATATGCAAAATCATACAGAGAGCTTGTTCGACTTCCAGCCCTTGTTCGACTTCTGAAGGCTTGGTCAAACGGAATGTCGCTGATACTATTTTTGGTAGTTTCGGGTTTCTTTTACAAAATTTAGCGTATGTCTCAAGTAAAAGCCCATCCAAGGTCCGTGAGGAGCACTTTACAAGTATAAAAAGGGATGTAGAGCACATCATATTGGGAAGATTAATCATATTGAATTGGAGAGAGGCCACAACAATACTACACCCCACAAGGGGGGATCACCCCCGACCATCATCCACATCCTTTCCTCCATCCATTCATCACTTTGAAGATTCGTCTGTTGAATTAAGAGGAGAACCAAGAGGAGAATTCAAGAAGGAGAAGGACGCGACGACGCCCACATCTAGGGTTTATTTCATTTCCTAATTTATCTTGTAATTTTCCAGACATCCGGGTAAGATCAATCCAACACCCATGATTGTTCTTCGTAACATCATGCGCTAGAGCTTTTTGGTAGAACTAGGGTTGTGAAAGTTTTTACGAATTAATTAAACTTTTGTGTGTAAACTCCGTATGACACTACTTGTGGATTTATTTTATATATGATTTTACTTTGTTAATCCATATTCATGGTCGTTTTGTGCATCTTCAATTGGTATATAGAGTCTGAATATATATCTTGGTTGTAGATTGAGTGCATTCACTGCTGAACAGGATTCCATGTTATGATTCTAAGTGAGGAGACTCTGAAGCTTCATTAGAACTATCATATATGAATACTTATTAATTGAATTGAATTCGAGTTATTAAGTAGGATAAAGAGGATAATTTTGTAGTACCTATAAAGAGAGATCATATCGGGTTAGAGTACCAATTGGCCAGGGAAATAATTGATACTGATAGTACCTAGAAAGGGGGGTGGAATTATATCTCTTGCTCTGAGGTTATTCACACGTGTTACACGCATGTTTACTTGTGTTTATAGAGTATATATGCATGGTTTAGTGATGCGTCCATATTCCACAAGGTAGAGTCGGACATCAACAAACAGAAGGGAATTAATGCGTGAAACTGGATTATCCTAGAGCTATCTATTCTTCTACTTGATCTACTTTTGTATTCTTCGAGTGATATTTTATTTTATTTGTTATTTAATTTAAGTCTTTAAGTTGTTAGATTAAATCCTCAAACTTAATTGCCCAGTCTTAATTAATTTAGTAAATAATTAAATTGATAATATGCCGTCCTTTGGGTTCGATAATTCACTTGGTCGCTTGCTTAAGCTGCAACTGATATCCTTAATACTTGGGGATTAATTTTGCGTGCAAAGAAAATGCGCATCACATTGTCAGACAATACATGCAGCTTGTGTGACGAAGGGAGTGAAGAGGATACCTGCCACCTGTTTTATTCATATACAGCGGTCCAGAGAGTGTGGAACTCCATCTTTAATTGGTTGGGTGTGAATTGTGTTATGCACAAGGACAATAAAGGTAACTTTTTCTAATTCTCGTCTATATTGGGAAGTAAAAAATATAAAAAAATACTTTAGGATTGTGGATTTGTATCATCTGGGTCATATGGAGATGGAGAAATAAGATTATCTTCGAGGCATGGAGGTGGAATTCTAATAGAGTCATTAGTGAAGTAAAAAAATAGGTTGTGAAGTTGGTGTAAAGCTAATTTCTTAAATGATTTGGAGCTTAGTTTCAGGGGCGTATCCTTCCATATGGATGGGGGGCTAGAGCCCCCCACATTTTTAAAACATCCCTACTATAAATATAGTAATTTTTAATATTTTTATTATTCAATAATATTCATAATATAAATTTACGTATACATTTTAAAGATATGACCCAATTACACAATGTATTAAAACATCCAACGGGCTTATATATTGGCCCAATGACCCACCATTTACTTAAATTCAAATAATAATTAAAAAATATCTTTTCACCTCCAATTCAACTATAATCCCTAATTTACAAAGGAAAGAAATATCTCTCTCCAACTCCTTCGCTGATGGCGTGGACTGCGCAGTCGCTAAAATCCAACTTGCCATTTTTTATTCTCCCACTTTTTTTCACTTTCTATCCTATTTTTATTTATCTAAGGTAAGATTTAATATTACTTCCTATTTATTATTATTTAAATTTGAGATTTGAGTGTATATTTTTTACTTTTGTATTTTTAATTTTCGTTAACCTAATTAATCATTCACTTTAAATCCTAATTGCATTATGCATTTATGTTGTTTGTCTTGTTTCATATATTTGATTTAATTATTTATATCTAGATGTTCTTTCTCATAGACTTAATTATTGAGTGATGTAATTTGATAATTATTAGTAGCTCATATAAATAATCAATTATTTGTTTTACAATTTTGCATATATAATTTACCTTCTAATTTTAATTTTGTGTAAAGATAACTAGGTTGATCAATCAAATTATGGGGAAGATGAAAGCTATTGATACATTCTTTAGAAGAAAAGATCAAAAGAATGAAGATGATTCTAAAATTGAGGATTATAATATTCATACATTAGACTCAACTCATCAAAGAACAAGTCATCTAACAATTGAGTCAACGTTTGTTCCTACATATCTAGAATCTAGTAGCTCATTACACAAGCGAATAAAAGCCACAAAAATGGATGCTTGTCACTTATAAAGAGATCTTGGATTACGTCCACTGATTTGAAAATTTCATGTAAATCAGAGGGATGATATTCGTCGAGCTTATCTCAAAGCTGGACCATTTCAACCAAGGCTTCCACATGATGCATATCCATTCTTTATTGGAAAAGCTCAACGATGCCAATTTCAAGTTTCTTGGTTTGACTTATATCCCTCATAGTTGGAATATTCAAAAGTGCAAGATGCTATATATTGTTTACCATGTTATCTCTTTGGTAGGTCAGCTTCAAGTCACCTAGGTTCAAACACATTCATTGAGCATGGTTTCAAAAATTGGAAGAAAGTAAATAGTGGTTCTGAGTGTGCTCTATTGAATCATGTTGGAAAAGGTCCCAATTCACCGCATTATAATACAATGAAATCTTGTGATGATTTGGTGAAGAAAACACAACATATTGATACACTCGTCAAGAAGCAAGTATCGGAAGAAATTAAGAACAATCGACTCAGACTCAAGGTTTCAATTGATTATATCAAATGATTGACATTTTAAGATTGTGCTTACAGAGGTCATGACAAAAGTCAAAGTACGAAGAATCGAGGAAATTTTATTGAATTGATAAAATTTTTGGCTTCTTATAATGATAATGTACAAAAGCTTGTTTTGAAGAATGCGCCAAAGGTTGCAAAATATATATCGAGAAATATTCAACAAGACATTCTTCATATTCTTGCAACGAATGTAAGAAATACAATAAGAGATGAAATTGAAGATGCCAAGTTTTGTATTCTTATTGATGAAGCTCGAGACGAATCAAAAAAAAAGAAAATAGCTATTGTTTGAGATTTGTTAGTAGAGATGGCTTTATTCAAGAAAGATTCTTTGATATTGAGCATGTTACTGACACTTGTGCTTTGACATTGAAAAGGGAAATGGAGAATGTCCTTTCTCGTCATAATCTCTTGATTGAAAATATTCGAGGTCAAGGATTTGATAGTGTGAGCAATATGCGTGGTGAATGGAATGGATTGCAGGCTTTGATTCTTAAAAATTCTCCATATGCATATTATGTGCATTGTTTCGCTCATAGATTGCAATTAACCTTAGTTGTTGCTTCAAGAGAAATAGTTCTCTTATATGATTTTTTCACACATTTGGGTTCAGTTTTGAATATTGTTGGTGCTTCTTCTAAAAGACATGATCAGTTACAAGCAGCTCAGGCAAATGAAATTGCAAAAAAGGTTACACTTGGTGAACTTAAAACTGGTAGAGGGGCAAATCAAATTGGGACTTTACAAAGAGCTGGACATACTAGATGGAGTTCACACTTTAATTCAATTTGCAGCTTGATTACAAACTTTTCAGCTGCTTGCATTGTAGTTGAGAAAATGTTAAAGAATGAAGCATTTATGCACAACGAGGTGAAGCTTTTGGTGTTTATAAAGTGTTGCTATCATTTGAATTTGTTTTCATATTGCAGGTGATGCATGAAGTGATGGGAATCACTCATGATCTTTATCAAGCATTACAACAACAATCCCAAGACATTTTGAGTGCCATTAATCTTGTTTCAACGACAAAGTCACTTCTTCAGCGTTTGAGAGATAGTGGATGGGATGCTTTACTTAATAAAGTAGAACTTTTTTGTGAAAAACATGAAATTGAGGCTCCAGATATGAATTCAAGTTTCACTCAAGGTAGGGGTCGTTCTCGTCAACCAAATGTGACTATGGAACATCATTTTCGGGTTGAGATATTTTTGGCGGTAATAGACTCCCAATTGCAAGAGTTGAATAGTAGATTTAATGAGCATGTTGTGGAACTTCTCGCTTTAAGTTGTGCCTTGAATTCTTGTGACAATTATAAGTCCTTCAACATTGAGAACATTTGCAAGCTTTGTTTGAAGTTTTACCTAGGTGATTTCACTGAACAAGAAATAAGTCATTTGAAGTTCTAACTTAGTCATTATGAGCTTGATGTATCTACTCATCCAGATTTTCAAGGTATTTCAATACTTTCTCAGTTATGTAGAAGATTGGTTGAAACAGAAAAGTCCAAGACCTATCACTTGGTTGATAGATTAATTTGTCTTGTACTAACTCGTCCAATATCAACGGCTACTACAGAGAGACCATTCTCAGCCATGAAAAAAATCAAAACGAGACTTCGAAGCAAAATGAATGATGAGTTTCTTGCGAATAATTTGATCGTATACATTGAGAAGGAAATAGCTTCCACCTTTACCACAGACTCTATAATTTCTCAATTTGAATCGATGAAAAAGCGACATCTACACTTTTCTTAGTTTTATACATTAATGAGGATTGTATGAATATCTCTTTTTTTTTTCGAGTAACAAGTTATATTTTATATTATGCCATTTTGTATTGTTCAATGCTTGAATATGAATTATGATCTACATGTTTTTATTTCTAGCCCCCCCCCCCCCCCCAATAAATTTGTCTAGCTCCGCCCCTGTTTAGTTTCTAATTTTTAGTTTGTAACACCTTTGGAAACCGTTGGAATTATATGTACTTAAAGTAGACATACATTGTAAGTTGATACTTCTAGTGCATGTACTTTCCGTTTTCTTTGTTTTAATAAATTGCTTTTCCCGATAAAAAAAATTAAATGATAACACTTAAAAAAAGGAATTGGAGGCACATAGAATACACATTTGCCATGAAATATTAAATTTATTTATTATAAGCATCTCACACGTCTCATATGTCTGCTTGATTATTTAAATCTTAGTTATATCGAGATGTCAAAATCATGACAAATCTTATAAATTGAGTGTGCGAAATTGGGATGAGGGAGCAATCAATTTCATTGATGATGCCTCAATATAAAAATAAAATTTTCATTACTTTACTCTATATTTACTTTCATTAATTACTCTCTATTCAGTTGCATTAATTCGTTCATTGAAAAATTTAAACCAAGCAATTTTTAGTTGGATTTAGAGAATCAACTAAGATTTTGAAGAGAAATAATTAATGCAGATAAAAATTTGAGTGAGGCTATTTTAAACATGTGTATAACTTTTTCTTAAATAATTATTATATATTTTTTAATTAAAAATAATTATTTTTTATTCATCTTAGGAACTATTTTATAAAAGATAATTTATAATATGAAACTTTTCTATCTATAAAACAATTTTTTTGGACTTTTTCTTATTGTCTATTTCTGTGTTCATATATTCCTCTTAGAATTAAGGTTTAGTATTTATTTTTAAGAATATATAATTATAATTAACTTTAAGAATGAGATAGGGACCACAAATACCCATCGTATACTCTCTTTTTTATAAAATATACTCCATCCATCCCAATTTAAATTGCATTAATATAAATTTTTACAAAATTAATTTTTGATAAATTTTATTAAATTTTGGAGAGTAATATATTATTTTTAAATAATAAATAAATTATAAAGTATGTTATTTGTGTTATATAAGAGTGATAAATGTATAATTATATTTTTGAGGTTGAGGAGGTGTTTCTTTTTTTGAAGGGAAGAATTCAATTTAGCACGGACAAAAATATAAAGCATAAAATTTAAATTGAACGGAGGAAGTAATTAAATAGTGCTATTACCATTTTTTTCTTAATTGAATGTCACTTTTTACCCTTAAATCATCCTTTTTATTAGCTTTATCAAACACAACCCTGTTAACAAATTGTTAGAATAACCTGATAAAATATTAAACAATTTAATTCTTTATAAATTTAAACTTTTAAATGAAATGATCATTTAACATGATATCAGAGCTAAGACTTAGCAAATGTCCAGGGTTCGACCTCCACTCATTTATGAGAATCGACTTACGCTTTTAAATGGGATGATAATTTAGCTAAACTTCTAATGGTAATTTTTCGTTTCTGTTTATAATTTTAAATAAATTATACTTAAAACTTGTCTATGTAAAATTGATTTTTAAAATAAATATATAAATAAATAAATAGGTGTTGGATGTAGGATTTGAGAAAGTCACATAACTGGTGGGTGGCATGCTTACTTTCTTACCCAACTCCCATATCCATTCTTTACTTGTACAGTTGTACTTAACCCACACCACTTTCTTACCAATTGGATGGAGGGTTTATACATAATCTCAATATTAATTGGTTTTTTAAATCAAAACCCAAGGTGCAAATCACATTAATATTTTATTTTATTCTCGTCTCATTTCATCTTTTCATTTCGTAAATTCGAAAATTAAAAAAAAAATATTTTTCAAGAATTATATTGTATTTTTAAAATAAATACTAAATTGAAAAGTATAGTATGTGTGAAAAGAAGAAGGGTAAAATTTGTGTGCCCGTGATACCGTGCAATGACATACCTTTTAGTAGAAGGATGTGTACTCCTTATTTCTTAGAAAAAAAATAATAAAAGTGTATACCCTTAAAAAAAATTATACTCTTATGAATTAAAATGTATACATTTTAGAACAAAATATTATATCTTTACAAACCTTGTGCACCTGTAATATAAGAGACCAACCTATATACTCTCTCCATCCCCCAAAAAGAGTTACACTTCCTTTGTAAAATTACAAAGGAATTGTAACTCTTTTTGGGGGACGGAGGAAGTAAAAAGTAGTACTCTTTTTACGTCAGGTTTTAAGGTGTCCGTTGCTTTTTGCACGTAAATTAAGGAGTATTATTATTATATGTAAAGTGAGTAGTTGTATTAGATGGAAGTGGTGGCCATATTGTCATTTTTTACTAAATAGGAGAAATGAATACCTTTGAAACGGACGCCAAAAATAATAAAATGAACACCTTAGAAACGGACAGATGGAGTATATAAGAAATAGTATTTCTCAATTTCAACCTTGCACTTTTCATTTTGATTTTTCAATTTAAACTTTACAATTTCATAAAAGAAAATGACACCCAATTATTATCTCTACAACACACTTTAATTTAAAAATTGTTATTTCTTCTTTGAGTTGGTCTCTTGTATTTTCATATGCACAAGATTATTTAAGGGTACATCATTAATAATGTCTTAATGGAGTAATATTTACTAGCTATATTAACCTACATCTTTATTCATATATTAATCTTTTAATTAATACTATTGCCGAGCTCCATTAAATTTTTCCCTTCCTGTTTTTATCAAATTTAATTATAAGAATAATCGTAATTTCACCATTGTAATTTAGATATACTTTTAACTCAGTGTATACTCTTGACTTTATTATTTATTTTTAAAGTTTAGTGTTAATTCTACGTGTATAATTATAATTTCATATTTGTGTTTTAGAACAAATTTCACTCATAGGGTTTATGGTATGATTGTAATTTCACCTTGTGATTTAGTATATATTTTATTCTTAGAAAATGTTTGGTTCACATTAAATTAATAATAATTTTATGTGGTCTTTAATTTAATAAAAATAACAGATTCACACACTAATTACACTCAATCGAACTTAATTTCATTCTTAGCCCGTTAGTTAAAAGTATCGGGTCTGTTGTATCACAACCTAAGTGGGAGATGTGTTATAATATACCATGAAATTAATAAAGAATTAAGACAATTATCATGTTCATTCTATATCTTTGACATTTTCAAGTCTTATTAACTTACCTGATAATTTTAATATCACTCTCCTAAGATTCAGGGTTTAATGTATAATTGTAATTTCACCCTTGTGATTTAAAATATATTTGACAACGTAGTGTTTGGGATTAATTCTAAGGGTATAATTGTAATTTCACTTATGTGATTTAAGACATATTTTACCTCTAAAGTATAGGGTTTAGTGTTTTAGGATTTAGAGTTAATTCTACGGATATAATTATAATTTTACCCCTCCAATTTACAACATATTATTACATCAATTAATATCATTTTATATAAATTACTACTCATCTCTTATATATTGGTTTGATACAAAGTTAAAACATATCTAAAAAAATCCCATAACAAATATTTATCATTGTTCAATTTATTTTCATAACCGAATTAAATAATACCCACTTTTTCACAACTCATCTTCACATATTTGATTTTCATCTGTCACAATTCATTTTCACACGTTAATTATAAAAAGAAATAATATTAAACTCAATAATCTTACAATACAATTTAATTTTAAATTTATCATAAAACTCTTTACATACATGACACACTTCAATTTATTTATTACTCAAAATATCAAATTATTTAATAAGTTAATTTAAAAAAAAAAACATCATTTTCGAACACACAATTCTTGCCAAAATTCTCTTTGAATTTATCACAAGAATGTTCAACTCGAGTGGCAGTCCTTCAACAGTTCAACGGTTCAACCTTTCGAAAAAGAGTTTCAATTATGATTTAAATATGGAAGGCATTAAAATATGCCCTCTTAAATGTACTCATTAACCATTACTTTCTCAAAGTCTATTTACATTTATTATTCCACCTTTTTAAAAATAATGATTTTATTAATTTACATTTTAATTATTAAAAGTAATGTGATATTCTCAAATGATTAAAAATATAAAATAATTACGTAAAATATTATCCGAATTTTTTTCATTTAGAGACAAGGGCGTTTACTTATGTTTTCTTTTTAGATACCATGATACTATTAGCTTTGGTTCCTTTCACTAATTTAATTATCCTTACTAATAAATCTCCCTAAAGTTTTATAATGCAGTTTTAAGTACAAGAGGTCATCACTAACTCAACTTACACTAATAAATATAATTTATATGAAAATATGATTCAATCAACATCTATAACACTTAATTGAATTAACATTCTAATCACATGCAATGAATAATCAACCACACAAAATAAACATAGAGATTAAGTAATATCCATAATATAAATTACACAAAGCACATTCAAATCACCAAACACAATTTCAAAGATCTAAAATTTCTTAATCAATTATACTACTAGTCTAAAAAATGAGTGTAACAACAAATTTATGTAGTTATAATAAAATAAATACAAATTGAGTATAAAGATAATTTCATATGGATTTAATTTGGAAAAGTATGTAAACATGTTACAGTCTCTAATCAATCATCCGATTCTTCTTTTGAATCAATTTAGCTTTGTTGACTTGTGCTGACTTGACTTAACTTTGACTGAAGTGTGTGTTGACTGCATGTTGAGTCGGATTTTCGGTTGAAGCTTGTCACAACTCGGAGGTGAAGTCTTATGACGTTAATCCGGAGGCATTGAGCCTTTGTTCGGATTTAAAATTGACTGGAGAGCTTTCTGCGGAAGAAGGCTGTTGACTGGAAGAACGCCGGATCGGAGGGACTTCACACCTTGATCTCTGATTGGAGGCGGTTGACTGTAAGAACGCCGGATCAGAGGGGCTTGACACCTTAATCTCTTATCAGAGGCGGCTGGCTGGAAGAACGCCGGATCGGAGGGGCTTGACACCTTGATCTCTGATCGGAGGCTGTTCTTAACTTGAAGATCTTGAAGGGAGGCTGGACTTTCGTATTTTCTAGTGTTCCTCGGATCTCTTCAAGTGTCTGCGTGTGTCTGGAATGAATGGAGGAGGACTCCTTATATAGGGGAAGAGTGAGTAAGCCCCATATATAACTCGCAGTCTGATTGGTCCAGTGCTGATTTGACCCGATTCTGCGGGCTTGGGCCTTTCCATGGAGTATAACGCAGTTTGATTAGTCAATATTTGATTTGACCTAATTCTATGAGCTTGGACCTTCCAACTTGTTTAGGCTTTTAATCAAAGTTTATTTGTCTTGGGCCTAATTTAATTTGTTTTGGCTTATTTGACTTAGGTCAGGCCTCATTTAATTCAAGTCTCATTTAATTTGTTGGACTTAAATTAATTATCAATTATTTATTACTTTATTTTAGGAATTAATTATTTAAATTCCAAAATAAATAATAAATTAAAATTAATATTTTAATCAAAAAATCCACGTGTCACTATTTAATAGGACAGTAAATTTTAACTGTTTACAATGAGACTAGTTTAACAATATCTTCATGTCTACACAATAATTTTGCTAACATGAATCCATTGAGGCCACAAAAATAAATGTATTACAAATTATAAGGAAAATGGCTTCACTAATTGTTAGGGAGATCCTTCCTTCAACTTGTAAATCTTCTTCCGAAGTCCTCCTTAGTAAGATGATGGGTGGATGAATGATGTAAAGTTTGATGAAAATTGATGAAAGAATGGGAAGAATTGATGGAATTTGAAGATGGATTAAAAAAAAAAAAGAAAAATGTATGAAAAAAGGTGTTTTGGTGTGTATGTAAAAATTGTGAAAGTGAAAATTACTTTTCAAACTAGGGAAGGAAGTTATATATGCAATTTGGGAAAATTTTCCAATTTTTTTTACTGTTAGCATTTTTTTGTCTAAATTCGTATCGAGTTTTAACACTCTGGTCAAGTTTGGAGATGAAATTCATGTCAAGTTGAAACTCGACTTTTGCAGGGTCGAGTTGCGCAACTCACCCTCCTACATGATCGAGTGCACTCACTTACTTTAAATTTGATTTATTTTTCAGCAATTATGTATTAGTTCTCGCTCGTTTCAATTCCAAATTGAGCGTCGTTTTTTCCTACATCTTTCTTTTCACTTCTAGAATTCAATCTTATCATAATATCATATACAAATTCCATACCAAAGTACCACATCTCCAAATATTTCAAATATCAAGTATAATATAGGAAGCTTAATAATAAAATTGAAACATATTTATATAAAAATATGCTATAAATGAACTCTAAATTTACGAAAAGATCTTTTGGAGATGAGATAAACAACAAATTTGTTTGTTGTAGTTTCAATTAAATGATCTCCCATATGTCATTACCAACATTTTCTTAATTAGAGATGAAAAGATGAGAAGTGGTTGACGTATAAGAAAGAAAAAGTGTATAAGAAAGAAAGTGTATAAAGTATACGCTTTGAGTGTATAAAATAAAATTAAATTTTGGATTTAAATTTTAAAAAGTAATACTCCCTCCGTCCCACGTATTTTTACCCACTTTCCATTTTGGGGTGTCCCACGTATTTTTACTCATTCCATTTTTGGCAAAAATACATAATATTTTATTACCTACTTTTTACAATCCCAACAACTTTAACTACTTTTTTACACTTTATTCATCATTCCCAACAACTTTATTCACTTTTTCTTTTTAAATTACTAATTTATCCCTACTTTTTCTTACATTATATATTAAAAAAATAAAACGTCTTAATCTCCGTGCCCGTACAAACGGGTAAAAATACCCGGGACGGAGGGAGTATTATATTTAAATGTGGGGTAATTTAGTATTTTCATGCAATTTTTGACAAATATAAGAAAGAAAGTGTATAAAGTATACGCTTTGAGTATATAAAATAAAATTAAATTTTGGATTTAAATTTTAAAAAGTAATATTATATTTAAATGTGGGGTAATTTAGTATTTTCATGCAATTTTTGACAACTCTTGGGTGCTAAAATCTCGGGTGGGGTGCACTAAACAAAAATCAAGCAATCAAGTAATGATTTATAAGTTTCTTGGACTAAAATGAGATGGTTCTAGTTTTCTAGAAGAGTGGTAATTGTGATTCATTTAGTCAATAAGACTACCAAAAATTATCACAATGAGCCCGTTTGCTACTTTGAGAAAGCCCAGTAAAAATTCTTCGGCCCATTAAGCCCAACAGAGTCTTAATATCCGTTGATTGTTTATAGTGTTCAAAGCACAAACCCTTCCCACTGTTCTTCTTTCCCTCTTTTGTTTAGTGATTAAATAATCTAAAATTCGACGTCTCTTCCGAATAATCTGCATTTCTCTCGCTGATTGCTACGTTGCAGAATGCCAGAAGAAGATTCGAAGCAAGTGAAGAAAGTAAAGGATGAGGACGACGATGACGACGAAGTTTGCATTGCGTCTCTTGCGAACAGCAAGAAGAAATCGCTCAAAAACAGCAATGCCGCCGCGAAATCGCAACCTAAAGTTAAGAAAGAATCGAACAAGGTGAAGAAAGAGGAAGCCGATGATGATTTTGAAGAGCAATCCTCTAATAAGTCCTCCAACAAGACTAACAGTAAGGTTGTTGCTGAATTGATTTTATTTTTTTCTATATTTTCTGATCGGATATCATGATTTGTGTATTCTGCTTGAGTTTTGGAGTATTTCTGTGTTGATTGTTGTTGGGCGTTGTGTAGATGGGGAATAAGAAGAAGAAGAAAGAAGAAGAGGTGCGGAAGAGTGTGAAAGGTAGTAAAGCTGCAAAGAATGAGAATGGTAAGAAAAGAGAAAAGAAGGAATTCGATTTGCCTGGCCAAAAGAGGGATCCTCCTGAGGAAGTAAGTGATTATTGCATGTTTATGTTTGTATTTCTATGCCATTTTATTTGGGATGTTATTATGGATGTATGAATTTTATGAATTTGTTTTCAGAGAGACCCATTGAGAATCTTCTATGAAACTCTGCTCAAGCAAATGCCTGCTAGTGAAATGGCAGCTATTTGGTATGTCTTAATTGCTTTGAAAGCTTATGTGAATATCTTCTGCTTTTTCTGGTTGTTCCTGGCTGTGCTGTATTATAATCCGTTCTTCATTATATGGATACTCGAGCTTAATAGATTATATGTTGTTTTATTTTTTGCAATTTTACTTGCTGGTTTTATCTGTATGCTGTACTTGTCTTAGCGACTGTTCGGTATCTTACCATTTGAAGAGGTCCAAAGTATGTTCTCACTTTTAAGCTAATGACACCTTGTAATGTTGTGTAGCTGTAATTCCGTGGAAAGGCTTTTTCCTAGTGATGGGTTTTTAGAAAATTGATTGTCAAGGTTTGGTTTGTGGTTGGATTGGCTATCAAGGAATTGTTCTGCTCAAAGGTTCTTTCATGTTTTATTCTCTGTATTTGCTCTTTGTTCTTGTCCTTCCTCCATTCCATTTTAGATCATGGTTCTTATTTATTACTTTAAATACTGATAGGACTATGATTTCTGTTTTTAATTTATGTTACCAGTTGCTGTGTACCAAGTAAAAATTGGTGATCATGGTACTCTGTTCTCTTCTTTTCAATTCCTGAAAAGTATTATTTGAGTTTAACCATAATCTTTTCTCTGCAAGGTTGTGTAATTTACTTGTCTGTTAAAACCTTCCAAAAAAACCTCTCTGTTTTATTTGTTTAGTCACAACATATGGTAGAGGGTAGATAACTGATGCACAATCATTCCATGTATCTTTCAGTGCACAAGAGTATTAGATTTCGTTCTACAACATACTCCTATTGAGGAGCTCTATGAACTATGACATTTTAATCCTATATCATGACCATATTGTGTAGAAGAATTCCTGGCCCATCTTTTTAGATAATTGACAGTCCTATTTGTTAGTTGTGGGTAAGAACTCTTGTCAAGAGAATTTTACGTAAGCTCAACATTATTAGTTAGTGTATTAGTGTTTTGAGAATTGAGAAATGATGTTACTTCAGTTCCAGTGTAATCTGTAGTCTCGGTTTGTATGTTCCACTCATCCTAGACAGCACTTGTCTCTCCTCCTACGTTGAAGTGCGAACAGATGCAATGTTTAAACATCAAAATCAGATTCAAAAAATGATAACTCTGTCTTATTGTTTCTGTGGTGGCGGCCTTCGTCCCAACCCGATAGATCTGTTTAGCTCGAGTCATGTGATATTGGTATGATTACAGTATTCTAAAGTAAAATTGGATTCCTAATTATGATGCATGTTATTGCTAAAAGAAAACATAAAGTCAACTTATCCTTGACTGCTAAGGACCCTAGAGCTCTTAAATGTTTGGTAATTGTCAAGTTCATTAAGCTTTAGAGTGTATGCATATTGTTCCATCACTTCCATGCAATTGAACTAGGTAAAAAATGCTGAATATCCTGTGTAGCATTCTCATAAACTTGATTTGTTGTAAAAAATGCATCAAATATATTGCTTGATGATAATTTATATGTAGAAATATCTTGTACCAAGAGTTCTTAGTCATCAACAAGCCTGATTTTGTTCAATAATGAAATATTCTACTGAAAACTCAGTAGTATACGTGTTCTTATTTTAATTATTATTTAGACATATCATATATTACTACATTCATATGAGTTATAATTAATAATCTTTTTCTGAGGGGATCGGTAAGCCTAGAATAGAAAGAACGGATGTTCACAGCTACCTAATGTCCATACGCTTCTTTCTTATAGAATTGGCAATGAAGCAGAACATGGGAAATTGGGAAATATGTATGTGTTGGTTTCGTTTTATGTCTACTTTTGTATCTTTTCCCTGAAGAATCACTGCTTTATTTTAATGTCACTATAGGATGATGGAGTCGGGCTTGCTTCCAAAGGAGGAAGCAAAAAAAGTGTTTGAGAGAAAGCAGAAGAAGGCCAAACAGCAAAAGCTCAGTTCACCCATGAAAACTGTTGTCACTGTAAAGAAGAAAGCTGAAAGTGTTACAATTGAAAAGAAATCATCGAAAAGCCCTGTTTCAACCCAGAAAAAGAAGACACCGGATAGCAAGGTTGCATCAAAGCAGCAGTCAAGCCCTGTTTCAACCCAGAAAAAGAAGACACCGGATAGCAAGGTTGCATCAAAGCAGCAGTCGAAGAAGCGCAAGATCAGAGACGATTCATCTGGAGACGAAACAGATGACGACTTTGTTTTGGATGCTAAAAAGTCGAAAAAACAGAAAGCATAGGACCTTAGAAATGTTCCGTTACTGGTTAGCTTAACGTTCATTCTCGTTTTCGCCCCGCTTTATGATGTACCGAAGCTTCATTCATCCACCTCAATTAAGTCTTCATTTTAAGGAGAAAGACCATTGTCTCCTTCCTCTTCATATACTTCTCTTCTTTCAGTATTCAAATTTCAACCCCTTCTCTCTCTTGTCTGTTTTCTCACTCCTGTTGGTACACTGTCCCTCTAACACACTACTACTTTCATTTGGAACGCTTTAGATCAATCTGCTAATGTTTTCATTTGATGTACTTTTTTTCCCCCTTTTTTGGAAGGTGTTTGCTATGTAGTTTACTTGGTCAAATTGTATACTGTGAGACTGGGTCTGTGATGATCGAACAATCAATTTACACTGGAATTCTAGTGCAAGTAGTGATTGGGATGAAAAATCTAAATCATATTTAAGGTAAGGTTTAAGCTTGGACTTAGGAAATAGGTTAGGTGTCACGTCATAAGTGTAGCATCATAACAGAGAAAATCCAAACTCCAATTTAAAAGGGAAAAAGAAAAGGAAAAAAATAATTGGGCATTGCTAACCATTAAAAGAAAAAGTTTTCTATGCGCATTAATTTTATAAAGTTTCCATCATAAGTGACACTATCTCACATTAAGATTATTTTATGATTTCATAATTAGTTATTACATTTTTTTTAAAATGTTATTACTTTTCATTAATATTATAAATTATTTATAAAATAGTTTACAACACTATTATCATTTTCCATCAATTATGTATAATTTTTTGTTATAAACGATATCACTTCTTATCCATTTCAAGAAAATTATTCCGTGAGACGGTCTCACATAATTATTCCCTTTTATATTATTATTTTTATATAAAAATTTACTCTTTTGGAGGAATTAACTATTACTCGTTTAAAAACAATACTCATCAATAAGAAAATAAAAAATAACAACATATCAAAATTTGAATAACAATCTTTTTTTAGTAAAAAATAATACTCCCTCCGTCCACTGTCAATCTATCAATTTTACTATTTTGGGTCGTTCATCCTTTATCTATCAATTTTTCCTTTTGGACTATGAGACTCACACCCTCCACTAATACAAATAAAATATGGAACTCACACCCTCCATTAGTACAATTTCCTACTATACATAAAATAATAATACTCCTTATTTCACTTGCAAAAAGTAAATGGATACATTGAGGATGGACAGATAAAATAGTTTATTTCTCTAAAAAAATAATTTTTTATATAAATAAGAGTATTTTCAGTAAAATTAGAATGTAATGTAAATGTAGTTCACATGAGTGTTTGTCACATCCAAAATATAAATATCCATATTTTGATAAAGTCCTTGAATAATGGCAAAAATAACCAATTTCACAATTCCAATATCGGTACCACCATTCAAGCTTTGTAGTATGGAGAAAGATGTAAATTTCTTGTTTCCTTCATCCATTTTGATCTGATTGTTGATGATCCATCAAACTCCAAAATGTTATTGATCCCTTTGTAGTTGATCACAAGTATAGATTTTTCTCATTTTGGACTGCTTATGAAGAGACTCTTGGAGATTTCAACTTAAGACCCAGATATTCCTTAAGTATCTTCTGCATATCATTCTGATCCTCTTGGTTTATCAGAATAGACTTATATCTTATGAACTCATGCTCATTTTCTTCTTTCTCTTTAAGCGAGGTCTTGAGTTTGTCCTTGTCCCACCATGCTAGAGGATCTTCATTGAAATTCTTCTGAATCTTTTTTACGCCTTCCAAAGATATCTGCTTCTTAGTTGTGACGTCACTTTGTGTCTCCTTTCTTGGCTTGCTTTTAGAAGATAGACGGTTCTTCTTTTAACTTTTCCTCATCTTCTTCTATGATCTCGATTCTCATTTGAAGGATTACTTTACCATATCTTCTTTGAACCTTCATTTTTGAATGTGTAACTTTTCCTTCATCATTATTACGCTTGTTGTAAAATTGGATTGATATTCCTTTTCGAAATTGGATGTGAAAATAAGCTTTCTTAATGCAAATTTTTTTTTTTGGTGTAAAACTAATTAATGTCTTGTTGAAATACTAGAATGTTTGATACCGTTTTGAAGCGGAAGATTATGATGAAAATTGAGATATAGAAGCTTTGATTAGTTTGAGTACCCTTAAAGGCATTTTGGTCCCAAAACTCAAAATTGGTTACAATTGATAACTTTTCTGGGGGCTACTTAGATGACCCGGGCTTACATATGACCCGGGATATTCTTAGCCCTTAGATTAAATTAACTCAATTTTAATCATTAGATCATAAGAGGTGTTATTGGATACTTGAATAACAGGTTACATGAAAGAGAAACATTACATTTAAAAAAGCAATAAATATCTAGTTTCTCTCTCCTCTTCTTCCAATCAATCATGTATTTTACTTTTTATTTAATCATATTCATATATTTACTTTTCATCAAAAAAAAATTTAAACGTTTATAATTCTCTTGTTATAAATTTTATATTAAAGAATAATACATCATATTATTCATTTTTTTAATATCTTTAATTTAACATCCATATTAACTATATATTAAATATTAAATAAATAATTTAATACAAATTACAATGTTTTTAATTAACTTTAATTATTAAATCTTATTAACCTATTAGAAAGAAAAATGTCAATTAATTATTAAAATACTGTCGTTTAATAATTCAATAAAATGTAAATTTTAAAAAATATTACCAAATTAAAATTTTCACTAATTTATTAATTAAAATAGAATTTTTAATTAAAACGTTAAAAAAATAAGAATGATGTAATTAAATTATTATTTTTTTTAAATCATGTAATAATATTTTAATTAATAAAAGTAAAGTTGATTATAAATGTGTTTTATATTAACAACATATAAGAAATAATGCTAATAATATTATTTTTGAAATAAAATATAATAATAAAATGAATTACTAATATTATCAAAATAAATATTTTATAAATAATATTTAAATATATTTATTTTAAAATAATATAAAATCAAACAAAATAAATATTAAATACATAAAAATTTATTTTTTAATTTGAGATATGAAAAGATATAATATTTTAATATAATTAAATTAAATTAAATTAAATCAATTTTTTTTAAAAAAATATCAGTTGTTTTCTTAAAAGAATTTGGAAGATGACACGTTAGTAGAATAACACTAGTTTGCTAGAATAAAATTTATAAAATTTAATTTTGAAATTATTACTTATCATATTAGAGTGGTATTGCTAAGATAAAAATGATTGTACGTTGTATCTTGTTGTGGGTATTAATTAAATATTGAAGGTCTCTCCTTAAGTACTTACTCTACTTTAAATATATTCTCCAAATAAAAAGAATTGAAACTGCCAAAATTAAAATCGCTTAAAATTTAATTAAAATCTGTAATATTATCGTTCGATTATGATTCACATTATGAAAAATTGCAATTGATGTGTCAACTAATCTACGGTTTATATTAAGTGCACAGCATGACACAGGAACAGGCGGTTCCAATCCGAACCAGCAATTTTTACAGATTAATTTGGAGAATAAAAAAAGAAAAAACTAACATAAAATAAAATGATAGAATCCGCCGGTTCGAAAAGGAATTGGTTGTTCCAAAACAGAAATTGAAACCGTTTGATGATCATCATCGGTTTGGTTCTGTATCCTCCTTACATAGAAGTATAACCAACGCTTCTATAATAAGGGTGCATGTCTACTCTTCTGGAAAAAGTTTGTACAAAATGATAACATAATTGTTTGTACATAAAAGAAATAGTATCTAATAGTAATCCTCCATCGTACTAAATAATAACCCCATTCACATGGTACAACCGATTATACACAACACGAGTATTTGTCATCATATTAATGTCATAATTGTATAAATTATTATTATACATAATATCTTTATTAATACATTATTACAGGAATTTTATTTTAATTTTAAATTTATACACTGTATACACATTTCTTCTCCCCACAAAGAAAAAGATAAAATAAAAATTCACGTGTCAATTTCATTTATTTAATTATTTAAAATATCGTATCTTCAAATTCCCAAATAAAAGATATAAGTTAGCCATGGAATTTATATTCAAATTTTAACCCACTTGAGTTCATAATTATCTATGTAATCTATTTTCTTTTAAATTATATAAAATTTTAAAAAAATATTAATTCAATGTTATATTTATTTTTTACCTGAACATTCCAATAAAAATTTCACACCCCATTTTTTGTTGTAAAAGTATCTCACACAAATAACTCCTCAATATATTTTATTACAAAAAAATATTAGTTCTTATTAACATGCAATATATTTTTTAAATTATTTATTACTTAAGAATATTACAATTTTTTACAAAGTTTAAAAAAACCACATTAACATATTATATATATTTATATATATATATATATATATATATATATATATATATATATATATATATATATATATATATATATATATATATATATATATATATAAAATGAAATGTTTATCAAATAAAGAAAATATTTATTATTGTTATATATTGCTATTTGATTTTGAATAATTATTAATAACATATAATATAAATCAAAAATTTTATTTAAGCATATTATTATAATATAATATAATATAATTAACTAAATTATTTTAAAGTAATTATTAACATTTTTTTATGGCAAAAACTTGTGTGTACCCGTGTGCACGGGAACATTCCGTGTGCCTTTAGAATTTTGTATTAAATTGTACAGTATATCATTTAGTATAAAGATGTGTATAATTTATTTTCTCACGAAAAATAAAAATATTAATAAAAAGTGTATACCCTTTGAAACAAAATGATATACCCTTACTAATTAAAGTGTATATCATTTAGAACAAAACAATGTATCATTACCTATAATACTAAATTCTAAAAACGCGCGGTGTGCCCCACCTTTTCATTTGTATGTTAGAAATTAAAGATATTTGTATTTGAGGTTTTGTCATTTTTGTCTATTAGCCCAAAAAGTAATTGCATGTAACTTTACTAATATATCCTTTAATAAAAACCTTAAAATTATACTCCATCCATCCCGTCCTAATAATTACGTTTCCTTTGTAAATTAGGATGGGACGGAGGGAGTACTTTAAAACATTATACACATCTTTGTTTAGAACTTTGATAGGTTAGAAAATTAATTGAATAATGATATTTTTAAAATTTAATAAACAAATTCACACTTACTATTTTTGTTTATTCCATAAACAACTTTACACCCCAAAATAAATAAATGACACTCATTCCAATAACCTCACAATACACTTTAATTTCAAATTTTTTGTTCCTTTTTCAACTCTGATAACTTATTTCATAATTTATTTATTATCTAAAAATATGAAAACTACCCATAAAAGTAAGTAAAAAACTAATTTTTCTTAAACTTCGTATCTATGTAACTGTGAACTTAAATACAAAATGGAGGGAGTATATGGTTGTTTTTAAATTTTTTTATAGAGTATGTTTTAATTTTATAATTCAATATATTTTGAAACCCCAAAAAATTTCAAAACAAAAAATACCTTAATGGCTAAATCCCAAGGTTATTCATGATTTAAATATATTAATATACATTTTTTTAAATTTAATTTGAATGTTTTTTTTAATGTTTAGAATATGGATATGCATTTTTACCGAAATAAATTATACTCCCTCCGTCTTCCTACAACGATCCGTCTTGCTACAACGAGGTACTAAAATATAATAATTACACATTATATATTAAACTACAACGATCCATCTTGCTACAACGAGGTATTAAAATATAATAATTACATATTATATATTAAAATATTATATTATAAGTTTTAATTAATGGAAGGAGGTATTATTTCGAAATGGCTGACGGTTTGAAATAGATGGTTCTTAGATCAAATAGCCTGTTTGTATAGTATTGGATGCCCAAAATGGGAACTAATCAGTTAATAATATTCAGTTTCTGTTTGGTTTTAGTATGGCCCATTTTGGTTTCAGTACTTTAATTTCTTTTTGAATTTTAAATTGGAAAAATGACAATTTAAAAAAAAAATGAAAATGAAATAGGATAAAAAATATTATTCCATCCACCATAACATTTATGCATTTTTAATTTGAGAATCCCATCATAAAATTTATATTTCTTTTTATAATAAATGAGACCGCACAAAAAAAACAATATTCCACATACACTATTACAACCACAAGGTGTGTAAGATATAATATTTTATTTTAAATAGTATATATCTTTCATTAATTTTTTTCGAGAAATAAAAGTTAGTTATAATAAAAAATATACTATTTAATACTATAATAAGGAATCTGGGTGTCGCCGGAGTAAATAAGTTTTAGTCTTTCATTAGGATTGAATACATCTAAGAATTGATAAATAAAAAAGATAATAATAAATAAATAAATTTCAACAATTCTTCCGATCCATATAATCTAATTCAAGAATATAATAATTTAGCATATACAACGAATCAAATACAGTAAAGAAAAATTCTCTTGTGAGACATTATATATGTGAGACAGTTTATGAGGCGTATTAAAGTATATTTATTATATAGATAAAATATGTTTAATATTTATTAAAGTTTGTTTTCTAAAATATGATAAATGATGAATTAAAGTATGATTTTAAGATGTTATAATATGATTAATTATTAACATACTTTAACAATAAATAAACATACTTTACCCATATAATAAACATACTTTAGTAATGGGTCAACCCTTCTGACAACCATCTCACAAAAAAAACCCATGAGAGTTTTTCTCCCGTAAAAAATATTTAACGACTTAGCTTTCATGAAAACAATACCATCTCTAAATATTGAAATAGATATTTTAGAATTTAACACCAGCTTCTTAACATCTTTATTATCATCGTACTAAATACAATTACTTTCTATAATTAATTTTCAAAATTACATGGGTCGATACCTTATCCTCCCTAAAAAAATTACACGTTTTATCCCCACAATTTTTCTTTAACATTATTATATTTTTAATTTATATTTAATCTTTCTAATTTATTATTATTATTATTATTATTATTATTATTAATGTTATGAGTATTATATCCCCATGCTAATAGGCCGGAAGCCCAATACTACACGGCTCAATAATAACGGAATTCCATCATTAAAAGGTTAATGACCTCGAAAGAGAAGCAATTCTTGAACACTTACGAAGGCCTAAAAGGTAAGCCCATTAAAGGAAGATTAACGTAGCCAGAAAGAGGCCCAATGGACAAATTTGTAACCACAATAAGACAAGGTCGGGACGAAACTAAGGAGGCCGAAGACTGAAGAACCCCTTAGGTAGAATATTGGCCGAAGCATCTCTCGACAACAACGAGCTCCCTAGACTACGGAAGATGCCTGAGGGGTCCGAAGAGTTCCATCTGGAGATCGGATCGACTATCATCGGCTCATGAGAAAGCATCAGAACGGTGGGAACCACACTTTTCTCTGGAAGAAGATGTGGCACACATAAGGACTAGGATAACGGTAGGATAAGGCTCTCTGAACATCACTCTCAACTAAAGGACAATACTCACAGGGCATGCTACCTCTCTCGACCAATGAGAAGCGAGCATAGGACAAAAGGCGACTATTGCTATCTGCAACAACCCACAACAACAGCGGATATGTCCCCCCAGGCATTTAAGACGATTTGTCTTCAATCAGGTGGCAGTCTCTCATTAGCTAACAATTAGGGTTGTTGATGCAGGGGCATTGGTCCAGCCCCTGGGCCACTTAAATGGCTGCGGTAAGCCTTTGGGTTCGTCCCACATCGGATGTGCTGGGCAAATGTTGTGGGTATAAATGTGGTGGGGCAAACCTTCACTCTTTATCATGGTTTTGAGGTGGAGTTAGGCTCGGTAATTTATAGCCTACATCAGTTGTTGTAGGAAGAATGCATAAAAGGCTTCTTTCTTGTGAGAGAGACAGGTTACTTGTACACCTGTGGAGAGTGAGAGTTTTGTGTTATGAGTGTTGTTCTTGAGTGTGTTAATAAAACAGAGAAAGTCTTCGGTTGATCTCATCCTCTCCTTATCTCATGTGTGTGATGTGTTCGTATTATAACTTGCTAAGAACAGATATCAACAATAATAATAAAAATTAATTATTATTATTATATCACCAATGTATCATAATATCTTAGTTAAATATGGAGTACTCCCTCCGTCCCAACTTCAACTTCACACTTTCCGTTTTGGTCCGTCCCAATTTTAACTTCATACTTCCATAAAAGGAAAAGGTACATAATTAATATCCCTCTAATATACTTTAATTTCAAAATTGCCATCACCTTTTTAACACACATAACATACTTTATCATTTATTTATTACCTAAAAAATACAAAACTACCCCCAAAAGTTACTCAAAAAGTGACTTTTCTTAATTTGCGTGTGAACAGTAAATATGAAGATGAAAATGGGACGGAGGGAGTAATACTTTTGATATTACAATGAACACTTCAATGAAAAAATAATACGGAGTACATATTTATTAATTAAAATAGGGATAAATATTCTTCAAAATGATTATCATTGAATATTTTGTTCAAGTATATAACCGATCAACTATTTTCTTATTAACAATGTATCTAAAAATAAATGTCTATCAAATAAGAGTAAGACTTGCGTGTGCCCGAGCGCATGAGAACATATTCCTTGCGTCTTTACAAATTTAATATTATAGGTAAGGGTATATTGCTTTGGTTTAAAGGATATACACTTTAATTAATAAAAGGTACACCATTTTATTCTAAGGTATACACTTTTCATTAATATTTTTTTCTTTAGAAAATAAAGGGTACACATTTTTATACTAAATGGTATACAATTTAACCCAAAATTCTAAAGGCGCACGGAGTGTTGTTCATGCACCCAGATACACACAATAATTTTTTTTAGAAAATAAAGGGTACACATCTATATACTAAAGGGTATACAATTTAATACAAAATTTTAAAGGCGCACAGGATGTGGTCCGTGCGCCTGGTTGTACAGGAGTTTTTGCCATCAAATAATCTATTTCAAAATTTAGAATTTAACTGATTGTATACATTTCTTGTGCTAGATTACCATAATTATGGAGAGCCGCTCTCTAATTTAAAATTAAAATTACAATTTAATTTAATATTTAAAGTAGCTCAACTTTAAATCAGTAATTATTTATTTATTTTTATTTTTATTTTTGTGATGAGATTAGTGTCCAGATGGGACTATAACCCGAGTGTAATTTTGGAAATAACATTTACTTACCGTTATTTAGTATAATAAACATGTATTCGTTGCATTAAAAGCAACCATTAATCCAGGTAAAAAGAAAATAATTTCCTTATTTAAAAGCCACTGTCTACATAGTTTTAAAACACATAATTTGATGTTATTTATTAAAGAAATACTCCATATCAATCCATATATATCTTCACTTAAAAAAAATCCATATATATCTCTTCTTTTTAAAAAAAATATATTATTCTTTTAAAATGTTGTTTATTTTTTTCAAAAGAAATATAATTTTATTTTTTTAATTCATTAAAGTAAAAAAAAAAAATACAAGTACCTAAATTGTGGACTTACAAAATAGTTCAAAGGCATGCATTACTGACCAAGAAATATAATTAATTATACAATTGACAGGGAATTTAGTTTTATATCAACTCCAAAACTTCCTATTATTTACTTTATTAGCATTTGACCCATGCCTTAAAAATAATATTATTTCTTTATTTCCATAATATAACACCCAATTACATATCCAAAGGTCCAAAAACAAATTTCATACATTTTTCACCTCCTCTATAATTCAGGGGTATAAAAATATTATTATGTTTTTTGTTTTGGTAAAATATTATTTTTAGAGGTCAAGTATTACCTCTACAAAGTATCCAAGTATTAACTTACAGGATGAGCTATAATTTATAATAATATTAATTTTTTACTTTAAAAAATAGGGGTAGCATAAATTCCGGCATGTAAAAATTTATAATTTTTAAAATACAGTTTATTTTTTAATTATATATTAAAAAAATACTTTAAAAAATGTTTCATTGTGAAATTTCCATATCACTAATTTTCTATAACTTAAATGAAAAACTTTATTATTGGAATTAATAAGATGGAATATTATGAAAAAAAAACTAATTATGTCTCTAGATAACATACTAAAATATATACTTCATTAAAAGGTAAAACCGACAATACTAGCGCAATTAAGCGCATAAGTATTTATATAAATTAAATTATTTATAACATAAAGAAAATAGAATATCCATGTAATATATAAATTGGCATAAACCCTAGGTGACCCTTCATCTCTAATTGGTCGGCACGTGGCACCACTCTCTCTCTCCTCTCATTCCGCGGATTTCATACCCCTTACAAGAAAACTCTCTCAATTTAAGCTTCTCTTCTCTCCACTTTCTCTCTCATCTATCTCATTCCAATCTCTCTCTCTTCAATTTCCCTCCTTACTCACAAATCGCACGCTTTCTTCTGAGAGCAAATCATCTGCGAGAGAGCGTAGAACAGTAGAAGAATCGAAGATGAAAGAGAAGGCGATGGTAAGCAGAAGTAAGCACAAGTGTTTCCCCACCGAAGAAGAGGAGTTCGTGGCTCAAATTCTCGTCGATCTTACGAATATGATACTGCGGCGTGAATCTGGCTCTGTTTTGAAATGGGGATGCAGGAAGAGGAGATCTAGATTTAACGGTAACGTGGTCGCTCTACCCGAAGCGGCGCCGGAGGATGGTGGCGCCGCCGCCACCAGTCCGGTCACACCTCTCGCTTTTCCACCCAGTGAATCTGATGACAAATCCAGGCATCCTCTCAAGAGAAGTTCAAAGAAAAGGGTTAGTAATGTTTCTTGCTCCGAAAGTTTATTCACAATCTAGTTTCTTTTTCCACTTTTTAGGTCATTCCGCATTAATTACAAAGAATTTTGATGTTATTTTTTTTTCACACCCTAAATTTCCTACTCAATTGCAATATTTTGTTAAAATTGATTTCTGATTCTCTGTTTCACAAGTCATCAATTGCAATATTTTGTTAAAATTGATTTCTGATTCTCTGTTTCACAAGCCAAAACATGCCTCTCTCTCCTGAATTGTTGCATTCATAGCAATCTCTTATTGTTCCTCTGTAATTACTGTTAATTACTGTAATTAACATACTAATTTGAATTAATTAATTTACAGCCGAGGGATAATTATGTTGATCTGCTAGCTGAATTAAGTCAGCGCAGAGACTCCCTAAAAGAGGTGAATTTTCTTGTGGAAAAAATTTATTCTATATTTATTTATCTATTTATTGCATTAAATATATTTATTTATTCAAAAAAGAAAATTGAGTTTTCTAATTCTTCATCTGGTCTCTCTCAACTCCCTCCAACAGGAAATTGGCAATGTGACTAGATATTACAACAAGTTGATTGCCTACAATTCCAAATTGAAAGCAATCAAACAAGAGGTGGGTTTATTTAATTTATTATCTGCTTATGAATAAATCAATCAATTAAACAGTATTTCAATTTATTTTCCTTTTTCTCAGGTTATAAATTCTTGCCAAATGAAAGAGAAGTCTAAAGTGGAATTAATCCAAAAACACGAAGAAATTAAATTGGAAGAATGTCAGCCGCCCGTTTCGGATCAGATGGCAGAGAAATTTCAGTATTCGATTGGGCCAAGGGCGGCCCAATTCCAGAATGGGCTTGGTCCAGTCAACCATGTGGGCCCATCAGGATTCCAGCTCCCTGATCTCAACATCTCAGCTGAGGATACTTTTGGCTTTGGGGTGGATCTGACATCTCAGCCGTTGGATATGAGTGGAGAGTGGAGTGATAGACGGGCCAGATTTGCTGAAGCTAGGAGGAGGAGAATGGATATAATCAAGATTAAGTTTATGAGGAATGCTTCGTGTGGTATTAAATTACCAAGATTGAAATCATAGTATTTTTTGCTTTTCTGTTTTTAGTGTAATTTTGGAGATTTGGTCAGATTGAGATTATTTGGTATTCTCAACTGTAAAATTTTGTACATGTTTATCACTCGAAATTATAACAATCTTGATTTTGCTGTTATATAAATACGAAACAATAAAAAGGAAAAAAAAAAAAAAAGCGCTCCCTATCCACGCACTGTTTTACCACTACACACACCATCATTAATTTCCAAAAGAAAAAGTCAAAATTACCCTTAATATGTAAAATAATAGGTTATGACTTGAGGCCTCTACAAACATTTATAACCGAATTATCTTTTATGGGTCTGAAATGAAAATCTGATAAGTTGGACTCGAACGGATGTTCTTAGATCTGATATTTTTTTCTTCCTTCTTTTCTTTTTTTTTTTCTTTTTCTTTCCCTCTTGGCGTGGGTGTATGTATCTGCCTATGTAAGTGGGTTTAGAAAATAATTTATAGTTTTAAATGAGTGGATGAATGAGTATAAATGTAAGGGTATAATGATAAAAGTGAGGAAGGCGTATACATAATTTGAGTAGGTGTTACAGGGTGTGTGGTAAAAAAGTGTATGTGGATAGCCAAGAGCCCATAAAAAAATTGAGCAATCCACGGATTTGGGCTAAGCGTTTTTAGCCCGTTTGGAAGTTGAATTAAATAGGGTACATCAGTAGGGCCTCAGAATCTGGAATTGGGCCGGCGGACCTTTATGTCATTACAAAAATTGTATTTTGTTCCAATTGCAAAGCATAACTTTAATTACAGGAAAATTCACTAACTCTAAAAGTAAGAAAATCACGAATTTTGAGCAGTTGCAAATTAATCATCCCCTTTGAAAAATTTGCTAGAATGACCCCAACTGTAAGCATTATTACGAAATGCACCAAAACGGGCAGCTGCTACCTATTGGATGTGAATTGCACAAACCTTAAAGGTCAGGTCTTTTTTTGTTATTTCATAATCAGTATTAATTTGTAATACAAGAAAAAATTTTGGTTTCATATGCAATTAACCCTAAATAAAATCATACTCCCTCCGTCCTGCTCAAACGTCACCGGTTGCTTTTTGTGCGTAGATTAAGGAGTATCATTATTTTATGTAAAGTGGATAGTTGTATTAGTAGTAGAGATGGGTCACATGTGGTACCTTTTTACTAAAAGTGGGAAATGGTGACATTTGGATGGGACGCCCAATATAGTAAAATAGTGACCTTTCGGTGGGACAGAGGGAGTACTTCATATTCTAATTAATAAAAATATACTCCCTCCGTCCCTTCAAAAGAGACCCTTTTATTTTTTCACGTAGATTAAGGAGTATTATTATTTAATGTGTAGTTAGTAGTTGTATTGGTGGGAGTGTGGACCCCATATTTTAATTATATTAGAGGAGGTGTGTGGGTCCCATGTGTGTAAATAGGAAAGGGGACCCTTTGGGTTGGATGCCCAAAATAGAAAAAATACCCTCTTTAAATGGGACGGAGGGAGCATACATTTTGTTAGCGAATTTCTGTGATTTTTTTAATGAATAATGATTATAAAAAAATATACATTTATTAAGAAACATATACGCTATTGAATAAATTTTTTTATATATATGAATACACGCTTGCATTCAGATACACAATATATCAACTCTTTTTATTTGACCTCATATATAAATCTTGTACTCCCTATGTCCCACCGGAAGGTCCTATTATACTGGGTGTTCAATTCAAAGGTCTAAATTTTTCTCATTTAGTAAAAAGGCCCACATATCCACCACTTACTAGTAAAATAATTACCCACTACATATAAGATAAAAAAGTAAAAGGAGACTTATAGATGGGACGAATGTAGTAATTAATATTTTATTTTAAGCATTTTTAAATATTTATTTACTAAGAGGCTGACTATTCGTACCCCAAATAACTAAACGTACTCCATTAATATTTAAATTAAAAAATTTATATTTAAAAAGATATAAATACCCTTATAAAAAATTATATGATTAGATTCATATTATTGATCACACCCATATTCTTATTTCTATAATTATCTCAGTTAGACGCAAAAACTTTAAGGGTTAAAATTTGAAAAGACATAAATATCCTTAGAAAATATTGTAGGCAGGAAACATAGATTTTTAATTGCAGGCAATAGAATTAATCAATAATAGTAAAAATTATTGAAATAGGATAGAATCAATCAACAATAAAAATTACTCTATCCGTCCCAAATTCAATTTCACGTTTACTGTAAATACGAAATTTAAGAAATGTCACTTTTTGACTTATTTTTGGGAGTAGTATGATATTTTTGGATAATAAATAAATGATAAAGTAAGTTATGTACGTGTGTTAAAAAGTTGATGTCAAATTTAAAATTAAAGTATGATAGAGGGATATTAATTAGTTGATTTTTCCTTTTATGGAAGTGTGAAGTTGAATTTGGGACGGAACAAAACGGAAAGTGTGAAGTTGAAGTTGAGACGGAGGGAGTACTTCCTCTTTCTTCCACTATCACTCTATCCATTTTACCATTTTGGATTGTCTATTCTTAATCTATCCATTTCTCTTTTTGGACTATGAGACCACATCCTCCACTAATACAAATAAAATATAGGATTTATACCTTCCACTAATACAATTATCTATTACATATAAAATAGTAATATTTGTTAATGCATGTGCAAAAAGTAAATTGACGGAATATTAAAGTGGGAAACACAGATGTTGATGAAGCTGAAAGTGCGTAGAGACTAAAAGAAGAATGCAGAATAGTTATATAGATTAACTAATATCTGTCAAATCCATTCGAGCCCAAATTTCCATTTGCGCCTTTGATGCTCGAGTGGGAATTGAATCTCTCAATAAATCTCGATACTGCTCAATAGATACAACCTGAATCGATGTACATGAACAAGTAATGATTATGGTTATATTAAAACCTAAATTAAATTTATTATTAGTAATAATTATATTAAATTAATTTTTTTACTATCTTTAAAATAACACCAATATATATATATATATTAAATATATAATTAAAAGAATGACATTTTAATAAATTTTTTGTTTTGAAATCAATCAAATCATGCTTATATAATAAATATTTAAATTAAAAATTCAATTTAAATTACATTTTGCTTTTTCTTTGTCTTCATAAATATAAATTTTTAAAATTTTTAATTTAAATTTTTATTAACTTTTAAGGAAAAATTAGTACTCCCTCCAGCAATAATGGTTATGTTTGCTTTTTACACGGATTAAGGAATATAATATTCTTATGTGTAATAAGATGATAATTTTTTAATATAAAAAGTGGGTAGTTATATTAGTGATTTGTGTGGATCCTTAAAAATATATTAGTTATTTTTTGTGGGTCACATTTAACAAAAAAAGAAACGTAACTATCGAAGTGGGACGCCCACAATGGAAATGCATAATTATTATTGTAGGACGGGGGGAGTATTTTTTTTAAAATATTAAACAGAGTAAATTATACTTCCTCCGTCCCACTGGAAGTTCGCCATTTGCTTTTTGTGTATAAATTAAGGAGTACTATTATTTTACGTATATTGGATAGTTGTATTAGTAGTGAGTGGTGGGTCATATGTGGGGTCCTTTTACTAAAAGTGTAAAATGAAGACATTTGAATGAGACATCAATATAATAAAATGAGGACCTTTCGGTATGATGGAGGGTGTATGAGTTAGGAGGGAGTTATATTTTAAAAATATATATTTTACTATTGAAAAGTTTTTTTTTAAAGGTATTAGACTAAAATTTGCATGTCCCGAAAATACCGTGCCCCCAAATCTCATATTTTTCGGAAGTTATACCCTTTAGTATTAAATGTTGTACTCCTTATTATCTGAAAAAAATTTATTCTTTTAATAAAAAATATATTATTCATATTCCAACTGATCTTTTATACCATTATTAAATAAAATGTATTATCCTTTAGAACAAAATATTATACTCTTACATACTTTGTAAAGGAACACAAGATACCATCTCAAGGTATTAACCATTCTCTAATAGTTAGATCCATCATTTTTAGGATTTAGTTCCAAATTGTATAAATAATATGAATTTAGGTTTCAAGATTAATGAATATAAGCTAATGTTATACTCATTCAAGTTTTAAATAATTGCTTTTAAAAATAAAATTAAGGAAAAGTATATTCACTCTATCCAGTTCAATGCATATGTTTGTTTTTTTTCATGTTAATTAAGAAATATAATATTTTAACGGATAGTGGGTGCAAATAAAACATTTAATGTAAAATGGGTATATGTCTTAGTGTTGGATGTGGGTCCCTTGGTGATATATTAATTATTTTAGGTAGATCTCATACACCAAAAAGGAAAACGCAAAGGTTGAAATGAGAGCCCAAAATTAAAAAAAATGTAAAGATTGAAATGAGACGGTACCAGAAAGATTCATTTATAATTAATAGTTATATTAAAATTAACAAATATTTGTGTAAACATGTTCACATAGTAAACTATGTGGCCCCTTCTTAATTTATGGGTTCATTGTTAGAGTAGTGTGCCCAAAGCACCAATTATATTGGATTGTACTATTTATATTTTGAATATAAATAATCTCATTGAAAATTATATTATTAAAGGTTGTTTTAAATTTATCTATATTGTGAATTATATATTTGCTTGTTAGATAAAGTTTCTAGACTAATTTAAGCTGAAATGTATGGTCACACATATGATGTGGTCATGGAATTATATATCGAGATCTTTGGTTTTAAACTCTGTTTCGAGTCAAGAGTTTTTCTAAATGGGACAAAGAATAACTCAGTAAAGACTCGTACATATGATGAATGCTCGTGGGACGAGCATATTGCATCCCATCAATATTAGTGTTGTGACATAAATTCATATATATAGATACTTATTAGAGAATAAGTTTATCGAACATGACCCGATGGACATTCTTATTGGATGTGTCGAAATGAGAATCTTCTAATTACGATAATACACGATTAGTCCTTAGACTTGAAGCACCACGTTAGTCTTGTGTACATCTTGTAATACTTAGATTTATCTTCTAATTGTTTAACAATCATAAAGAGGATATATTGGGTATTACATTGATGTACATGAAGACTTGTGTGTGGCTAAAATAAAATCTGACACTTGTCTAAGACAAGAGAATCTCCTGTGTATTTCATTGTTAATGATTTAAAGACCTTGACCAAGGCAAAAAGAATAAATATTCATAATGAATCATTGTAACATGAAATAGAAACACAATTATTGAGTTAGTAGAATTTCGACTAATATTTCTACTCTAAACTCAATCGGGAGATTATTTGTTAGAAAGACCGTACGTGTATGTCAATCATTTTTTGCAGGCTTACTCGCTATTTCACCTGACACTAGACGATCACGCTACTTGCTAGGTGCTACAGAAAATATAAAATTAAGTGCTCCCTCCGTCCCACCAAAAAGTCTCCATTTTACTATATTAGACGTCTCATTTAAAAGTCTTCATTTTCCACTTTTAGTAAAAAGGCCCCACATATGGCCCACCACTCACTACTAATACAACTACTCACTACACATAAAATAATAATACTCCTTAATCTACGCACAAAAGCAATCGGTGACCTTTGAGCGGGACGGAGGGAGTAATAAACTCCACAAATAAGGTTAAAATAATATAATAATCATATGAAAACGATCTATGAAAAGCGCAAATTTTCGTGCTGAATACTTACTTAGTGGTTTAGGGCATACTATACTCCAAGATTTTACCATTTATCGGTAAAGAATAATGTTTGTTCCAATGATGAAATTAAGATTTTATCCCAATGGCTTTTGGTATCCTGTACCCCAAGAGTAGAACATAGTATGTATTATGGAGGGAGTATATTATATAAAAAATAATTTTAGTTATATTTTTAGTTAATAACTATTTATTTGATAAAAATCCCTGAACGAGCACGCAGGACACTATTTTCTAGATCTTCTTACTGCTAAAAAGAAACATATGTAATATGGATCGAGGGTCAATATTTGTCATTACTTTATTTCATTATATATTTAAAATGCAATATTTCTTAATTTTCGTAATGCTAAAACGGGGCATACGTAGAAATAGTGATATTATACTATATAAAATGCAAGTTAAGATAAATTTTAAGTTAAAATATACTTATTTTATAAAAATGCGTAACCGTGCAAAGCACGAGCACGATATAATTAGTATACTTAAAATTATATGTGGAGAAAAATCACTAAAAAATAGGAATTTTTATTTTTAAAAAATACTCCCTCCATCCCACAAAAGTTTACATTCCTCTTTCGGCACGGAGATTAAGAAAAGTGACAACTTTAAAGATATTATGGTATTTTTTTATAATAAATACTCACTCCGTTCGCTTTTAAGGGTATCATTTTTCATTTTGGACGTCCGCCCCCCAATGGTCTCATTTTCTATTTTATACATATGGGACCCACACACACTCACTAATACAACTAAAAAATGAGACCCACACATCCAATAATACAACTACTCACTACACATTAAATAATAATACTCTTTAATCCACGTGCAAAAAGCAAATGACATCCTTAAAGGCGGACGGAGGGAGTAAATGATAAAAAAGTATGTTAGGTGTGTTAGGTAAGAGTGATTTTTTGGTAAATAAAGTGTATGAGGAAGGGTGATTGTGTTTGACTTTTGCTTTTTTAGGAATGTACGAACTATTGTGGGACAACCCAAAATGAAAAGTGTGTCATGTGAAATGGAACGGAGAGAGTACGCATTTTTCGCGTTTTTTATAAAAAAATTAATTAGGATTATAATGAAATATTACAATTAATTTATAAGGTAGTTAGTGATAATATCTTTATATTTATACCTTATAGCAATAATAGCAATCAATGTAGTAAATAAGAAAAAAATTATTTTAATGCAATTAAATACTTCATTTCTTTCTCATAAAATTATTCATCCTTTCTGTCATTTATTTTGTCTAATAAATTATAAAAAGAAAATTCCGTGTTCATTCAAAACCAAAAATAAATAAATAAATTTGCTATTCATTCTTAATACACATGTGTTTATAATTTATTTACTCCATTATTTAAAACAAATTCTAAAAAGTCAATAATATTAGTGATAAAGTATTTTTTTAAACATTGTTATATATATATATATATAATATATATATATATATATATATATATATATATATATATATATATATATATATATATATATATATATATATATATATATATGAATGATTATTCAAGACGAAAATAATCTTTATATATATAATAGCACCAAATTTACCATCTATGCAAGATAAAATTATACCCCCAAAATTAATTTCACCATTTTACATAAATAATCTTCATCTTTAGGTAACTTTTGTGCATTAATCTCCACCATCTATTTCTATAATTAAATCTACACCATTCATTTACCTTACACATTTCTATTCATATTTACATTACATAAATCAAAATTTATTACAGAAACCCTAATCTATCATTCACACCAACTGCCGTACATTCTGGATTTTTGAAACCTATGATCATTAGATTATCATCGGTATCTATCGACATAGTTATTCAGTTTCTCATATCCATCTCCTTCCAATTCTGGCAACACTCTATATTCCTAATCTCAGCTAATTTTAAAAATCGATGGCGATCAATTACGAAAATAAAGGCGACGAAGAGCGTTCATGGAGGGAGGTGACCAATTGTCGAATCCTTCCAACCCACCCAACGAAAAAATTGAGCGTTCATTGTCATTGTTAAATGTGTAAAGAAAATTTGGTCAAGACTTTTCATTGGATCTAAACGCAAAATCAAACGTCTCGATTGCGGCGGCTGCAACGGGGAGGAGGCGGTGATCGGAATTTGGAGGAGGAAGATGAGTGAGCGTCGGGCGGTGAGTGAAAGGAGATAGGTTGTTTTACATGGTGGAGGAATTAATTAATCATGTACTGTGTTTGTATTAGCTGTTGAGAGGATTGACCTATTAATTCCATTAATTACTAACATTTTCCATTAATAATTTTTTACGATATATACAATCTGATATTACATGTACTATATGAAATTTGTTCTTACAATTTACATGTACTATATGAAATTTGTTCTTACAAATTGAAATTGTTGGTAATTGTGTTCACATCATACAAATGTGGGATAGTGAAAGCCTAGCAAGTTTGAATAGATGTTAATCAATCTGTAATTCTTTAATTTATAAATAAGAAATATCAATTTTTTTATTTGATGGCTTTAAATTTTGCAGACATCTTAGCAGTTTGGTAATTGTGTTCACATCTTACATACATCCTGGTACTCAATAATTTATTCTGTTCACTTACCTCATTATTTATTATTATTATTATTATTATTATTATTATTATTATTATTATTATTATTATTATTATTATTATTATGTTGATGCATGTTATTTGAAGAAATCTGAAGGACATAAAGGCAAAATTATTTTGGTGTTTTTGTCGTTTGAAGTAGTGCAATACTTATTTGGTAAACATGTTTCAAACTTGCTGTTAATAATTTTCAGTTTTCCAAATTTTGTTAAGAGTTTTCTAAATATTGTTAAGGATACTGAAAAGTGTATTTGGCTTTTCCCATAATTAGGCATTAAATGATGATTTATCTGCATCTGGATATTTTGGCATGTCTACTAACAACTAATTATTCTCTTTTATATTTAATAATTTGGTTCACCTCCCTATGAGAAGTCATATCTTACATAACTTACCCATTGAAGCTCTTATTTCTTTTATATTTCAGATAAGATTATAATTGGACAAATGTTGTCTTGGCTTATAAGCCCGTATGGGCTATTGGAAATGGAAAATTTTTCACTCCAAGCTCAAGAAGTAAGTTTTCTTTACAACCTTGCTTTGCATTCCAAGATTAATTATGATTTATTCTATCTTTTTCTGTTTATCCCTCATTATTGAATTTTATATTACAGCTCATCTGCAACATTGAATTTGCTCATCTCTTATTAAAAATATTCCTATATATATTGTTCTTATTGTCTGTTCCTATTCACTAGATGCAGTAATACTTTACCTTTACTTTCTAATCAAGATTTTATTTTTTATAACTATTTGTATCAAGGTTTTTACTTTTTTTTTTTAAAATAAAAGACTTGAGAATAAATTTACAAATCATTCTAGGTTATACCAATGCATGTTTAATTTTTTTATAATTATATAGTGCTATACATGCTTTAAATATTATTTTTATTTGTTTTGAAATTTTTTTTAAGAATAGCTTCTTTTCTCTTTGTGTAAGACAAAAGGTGAGCACATAAATTACTACTTACTCTAGAACAAGCTGTATAAGACAATTTACTTATTGTTTAAGGCAAAAGAATTACTAATGACCTTAATTCCTTGTAGACAATTTGCAAGAAAAAAGGTTGTGGAGCTTTTCATTTGATCATGATACCATAATTTTCTCTCTTGATGCACAAGGTAACTGATTTCTTGAAATTCAGTTCTATCTTGTGTATGTTAAAATGACACTATTGTTAGTGTACATGAATGTTTTAATGATCCTTTGTCTTCCTGTGAATGTCTATCTTATATTCTTTGTCATCTTTTTTTATTGACTCTTCTAATAAGGGAAACAAACTTCTTATGTCTGCCATATATTCTTTGTCATCTTTTCTATTGACTCTTCTAATAAAGGAAACAAACTTTTTATTTTAGGGACATATCACATTTGATGCTCCACCCCAATTTCCTAAAAAATATATCCTATTACTGAATTTTTTTAATAGATTAATTTGATGAATATGATTAATTATTTATCAAAACTTGAAACTCCTACAGTACAATGTGATATCTATTATCTAAATTGAATGTTTTGTATGCAGGGATCTTTTTAAAAGATATTTTTGAATGAACGCAGGAACTTTAATTGTTTAATTGTAATTCATTCCATTAGCAATGACCATGGTTATATAAGCCGTATGTATTGGAGAATCCCAGTCCGAGGTGATTCTTCTTATCATTTCGTTATTCCAAGATTGATCTATTTCAATACTAGATCACTTTTAACTGAATCATGTTCAAGTTATAACATTATATTTTAGTAATTTAACTCAAATTGTTGGGTTTTTAGTAATATTTTAGTATTTTAGTATATTTTAGCATGTTTTACATACGGTAAGTACCTTATAAGTCTTTACACATTTGTTATTGATTTATATTATTCCTAACTAAGTTGATTATGTGCTAACACTATAATATTTTTGTTTCTTGATTATTGTGTTTATTTATTTATGCTCCGATTTGATTGACTAATTCTTGATTTTGCTTGTTTTCAGTTGCAGATTGGTGTGCTATCACTTTCTATGAGTATTTAGATATGGGCTTCGTGAATGATTTTTTTCAAGTATATGGGTTCGTCATGTATGATTGAATTCCTATCTTATTATTAGTGCTCTCTGAGGTTTATTATGTTTGATTCACTCTTGGTATTTATCTTATTAGTTAGTACAATTGATGAATTATAAATTTATTGCAATTATGATAAATGAAATTTTCTACATTGTTTTTTAGTGGGGTGGGTGCAATGATGTTATATTTTGTTAGTATTGTTGTAGGTAGAGTTTTCTTCAGGAAAGATAGAGATTGGATGTGATTGATACTTAGGTCTCTCTAAAACATTGGTTTTGATAAAATCAGAATATTGCATTATGATTACCCACATTCTTAGTAACAATGTTGGGTTCTCTATGATTTCTTTAATCTTGATCGGTAAAGGAGTAAGCTTAGTTTTGTAATGTGTAAATCCTATTCCTTTTGATTTTGTTTTACAATTTGTTGATCTTTCTCTTTCATTCTTTCTTTTGGATTTCATGATATTAAATTTTCAAGATATTGAATCATGTCCTACAAGAGAGTGTTGAAGCCATAGTGGAACATCAGAGACTCCACGCTTTGATCAAAGGAGAGAGTAGTAAATGTTTACTTCTCCAAAGTAGTGTCAGAACTGATTATATTGTAAAAAAAATTCACAGTAAGTTATTTCTAAATTATTTAAGGATTAGAAAATTGATGAAAAATAATTTTTTTCCTTTATTTTTTTTACCTTTTGATATTTCATTGACACATTCTCCAATATCATAAAACTTTTCAATCTGAAAAGGAAAATTATTTGATGTTGTGAATCCACAGATTTGAAAACAACAAAAATTTGCATCTCTTCAAAAAATGAGAACATATCTGGAGGGTGGTTTGAGTGTGGTGCTGCATGTGGGAAACATTGCGAATAATCCCTCTTTTCATACATCATCAACTTTACTTACATTGACTCTTGCTTTTTTACATGTCTAATTTGGGATTTATTTGCTTTAGTGATGGATTATTTCTTGAATCTTGGTGGAGTTTTTGTGTGGTGGAGAAATTCTTGATTTTTTTTGCTCTATGTTGGATCTTTTTGGTTTGTTGAAAATTTAGAATTGCATAGATGAGTTCTTATGGATTTTCAGAGAAAAAGCTTGAGAAAAAGTTGCTCATTGTGTGGTATAATCTAAAAAAAATAGCTTCCTCCACTGAAGAACTGTTTTCCTACCTTGGGGTATAGCTTTTACTTTATACTGCCGTTTTGTATTCATTTTGCACTAATATGTGTAGATTTAATAGAATTTTTAGTGGATATTAGTTATCCTTGACTATTTCGATGGGAATGCTCTTGATGTTTGAAATTCTCAATTATTATTTACAAATCTAATATATATATATATATATATATCGATGCTGAAACTCAAAAGGAACGCATAGCATTGACAAGTGCCCACCTGTATGTGCACGAATTAAGGCATGATTTAATTAGGAAAATATGTTTGGAGATATCAAATTTAGATTTTCATGAAATGGTTATATTTATGATATGGTTATATTTAGAAATGAGGGTGACGACTGCTACTTTTTTTTCCTTCAATTTTTTTCCTTATTTTGGACTCAGTGTAGTTCTCAAATGTTGTTAAATTCATTGATCAACTGCATTAGGTAGTCTGATCTTATTTTTATTTACTTTTACTTAATCTGTTACTTTCTTAATGAACCAACAGGGAGTTGATGCAATAGTTGGTGAGCATGGAACTCAGCTCTCTGGTGAGCAGAAATAAAGAGTTTTTATAGCCCAGAATCTTACTTTAAGACGAGGTAGCAAGTGCACTAGATGCGGAATCTGAAAGAGTTGCACAGGTGCACTCCTACAGTTGTGTCTATTATTGGAAGGTTTGTTAAATATGAAAATATTGTTGGTTTTATAGGTGTGAAGGAGTGGATGTAAAGTAGAGAAAATAGAAAAAAATAACTCGAGGAAGAACAAATTAACATCAAGCTAATCTCAACCATGGATATGTTTTATTAACACCAACTAATCCCAAATTCACCAAAATGATCGTACCTTCAGGAAACTTTCCAATAAGAATTAGAAAATGGTTTCAAGCTGGTGATTTAACTATTGAGTCTGATCTGGTTACTACAAAAGTATTTGATTGGCTGAAGAATGTAATTTTTCTGAGGCCTTTGTAGTTCGTATTTTTTGGAAGAGGTAGTGATGCTGAAGCACAGATAGCAGCAATTTTATATGAGAATGCATTGACGCTTTTACCACAGGTTGAATTACAAAGTAGAAGAGACTCGAGAAACATGTTTATCTTTACCATAGACCTTTTATTGCTACTATTATTAATGAAGTTGGGTACAATTTGTCATGGCTTTAAGTAATTGCTAACATTTATATTTGCTCCCCTCAATTACGTTGTGAGTTGATGTTGATATCTTTTACTTTTGCTCTAAGCTACCCATATTTTGTTAATTATTTTGCCCTGCGTGCATGTCAACTTGCATTTTATATACTTGGTAATGTAATCATTTAATCCTCACCTGGTTATGATATCAGGGATGCTGTGGAATTTATGGTGCTAATTCTCCAGGGTAGATCATGAGCATGGAGGTACTTCCACAATATTATTCTTCTTTGATCCGTTTGTATACATTTATGTGTTGATATGAGTACAGTTGCAAGTTAATTTTTTATATATGTTGATTTTCCTATCATCTGTCTATAAATACAGATCAGCTTAAGAATTTTATGATGCAATGATTGTAAAAAAAGGTGTTTGTCAATAAATTACACCTAGGATGCAGATTATCTATTTACATGTATTTTTGCTAATTATTTCTGATGCAATGATTATAAAAAAAGGGTGTTTGTCAATAACCGTAACATTGGTGTTATTTTCAAAAAGAGTTTTTACATCATAACCCATGCTATGTTAATATGTACAAACCCATTGAGCAAAAATACTATAAAGATCTTACTGGATAAAAATTAAAATCATACAAAGCATTTTGCAAAAGCTATGCTTTCAGAATATTAATTAAATATTATTGAGTACATTGATTTGTTCAAAGTATTGTATTATTCTTTCATCCATTGCTAAAAAAATACATTTACCTATAATCATCTATATTCTATACAATTTTAAACAATTTTATTATAAAATATACTCTTTCCGTGTCAAGTTAAATTTCACACTTTTTGTTTCAAAAATAGTATAAAGATCTTACTGGATAAAAATTGAAATCATACAAAGCATTTTGCAAAAGCTATGCTTTTAGAATATTAATTAAATATTATTGAGTACATTGATTACTTCAAAGTATTATATTATCCTTTCATCCATTGCTAAAAAAATACATTTACCTATAATCATCTATATTCTATACAATTTTAAACAATTTTATTATAAATTATGCTCTTTCCGTGTCAAGTTAAATTTCACACTTTTTGTTTGTGATTTTTTTCGTGTAATACTTTTTTTTAATTATGGTACGTAATACTTTGATCATGGAGATTTGAAGTAAGAAAACTTTTCACTTGGTTAACTTGGGATTGCTGATGGTGTCTTTGAACTTATTGAAACTGACTTATTGCATCAACCAATTACTTAATTATTGTCATTTTTTTGCATTGATATATAAAGTAAAACTAATTAGATGTGCAGTGTCGACAAATCTTTACGACCTCTTATGATGGAACATTGGCTTTTGATTGAGTAAAGTATGGTGAAGGTAACAAACTTTCTGCATTTTTTTGTTTAGTTTGTCTTGAAATAGCTGAGAGAAAATTATATATGGGATAAAGATTTTCTTGCTCATGTAACCTGCATCTAGAATATACATTTTTAGTATTATACTATAGTGCTAATTGCCGTACATTTTATTTTTTAATTTTTGTATCTCTATTTAAGATCCATTATTTTGAAATAAAAAAGAGAGATAAAAATGGATATATTTATAAAGCATAATTTTTCTAAATTAAAATTTTGTCTATTATAAAAAGTCGCTTATTACTTCTTATATATTTTACCTGTGCAATAAGAAGCATATTTTAGATGTTAAGACATTTCTTTCAAAACTGCATATATCTATATAATTGGATTTAAATTCCTTTATTCTTCTTACAGATTGATGAAGGAAATATTGAAAGCGGATCTAATTTGAATATTCACAAGGGTTGTTCTGATATGTAACTTTGGTTAATGAAAATTATTAATTCTTATTTCCTTTAATGATATCAACCCTTTGTGTTATGTTTTCGTTTAGTATTGGAAATTCCTCATGTGATGATACATTTGTGACATTTGTGGGCATATGACTAATTTTAACTTTGTAATGTTGATTGCAGGGGATGATTTTTTTTTTGTACTGGGTTCTTCTTTGTCATAATCGGATGGTCTATCATTGGGATGATTGTTAAGGAATATGGATTTTTTGTGCTCTTCAGGTATACTGCTGAATGATTCTTGATAGGCCATTCTATTATTTTAAATCTTGGTATTGTTATTTAAAAAACTTATATTGAATTTAATTTTTTTAGTAGCAGCGTGTTATTTAATTATTTATTTATCATTAACACAATATATAAAGGGTCACTATGCTCTTCAGGGTTTCCTTAGTAGCAAATGGAAGTTTACAATATTATTTGCACTTTAAGAATGTTAGATCATGAATCCTTCTCAATGGTATATCTAAAGAAAGAATGTCAATTATAAATGCCACAACTTCTTACATCCAAGATATTTGCATATTAGACAACTGTTGGTTCAATTACATGGGTTTTGCTATGTATGAGTTGATTTTTTTTCCAAATTTTGTGGTTTGTTATTTGATTGGGTATGTGAGCCTATGTATCTTGGGTTTAGCTTTGCATGATTCGAGTATATTTTCTCTGTAATTAATTGTTATTTTGACGTGGCCAGTGAGTATGTATTCTATTTTGGATTTTGTTGTGCATTAGTCGATTTTTTTCCTCTATAGTGGTTTGTTACTTTGATTGAGCCCTTGAGCCTGTATCATATCTTTGGTTTTGATGTGCATGATGGGAGTTTTCTCGATCCTCTACAATTATTTGTTATTTTGATTGGGCCTGTGAGCCTGTGTCGTATCTTGGGTTTGACTTTTCATTTTTCAAGTTTACTCCCCTGCACTTATTTTTTATTTTAATTAGAACTGTGAACCAGTATTGTATCTTGGGTTTTGTTGTGCACGAATTGAGTTTTTCCTTTTGCACTATTTTTCTTTTGGTTGTGCAATTTTTTAGTTTTCTCTTCTGCACTTATTCATAATTTTAATAAGAGTTGTGAACCTGTATTATCTTGGATTTTGCTGTGCATAAATCGAGTTTTTTTCTCTAGAGTGGTTTATTATTTTGGTTGGGCCTGTGAGCCTGTATTATATCTTGGGTTTTGCTGTGCACGATTCGAATTCATTGGTCTGTAATTTTTTATTAATTTTTATTTTGATTAGGCCGGTGAGCCTGTATCATATCTTGGGTTTTATTGTGCATGATTTCAATTATCTCCTATGTGATTATTAGTTATTTTGATTGGGCCTGTGAGCCTGTGAGGTATCTTGAATGATGACTTGATGATTTATTTGGCTTATTGTAAGAAATTTTTGTTTGGTGGCCATTAACACTTATGCTCTGTTCATTTTGATTAGATACATGATAACTTTTTTGCTTTGTTTGGTGGCTGTTTATATTTCGCTATTAAAAATGAATAATTTTGTTGAAACAATGAACAATTCTTATTTTGTCGATTTGATTAGGTCCTTTAGAGTATATGTTGTATTTCTCCTGCTTTACATTTTTGGAATTCAAATATTTTTGCTTATTGTAAGGCTTCTGCTACAGTCTTTTTGATTATTGTCAACTGTATTTGGAAACTTAATAATGTCTTCAATGAGTTGTCCATATTAAAATGTTAGCTTTTTATGGAATACACGATAGCATTATTTGGAACTCTTTGCATATGATTTTCATGAAGGCCTTTTTACCTTTACGACTGCTAGACTTTTTACTGTATTGTTAAACCCAATCTTTTATATTTTTTGTTCTCGCGATCTTTATTGCGTGGTATAATTTTTATTGATAAATATCATCTTCATTTAATGTTTTTTAGAAACTATGCCAAAACTGTGGAAAGACAATGGGGAATCCCCGTTGTCGTGGCCCCTCCAGCTCCGTTGTTAACCCGGCAGTTGTTAAAAGTCCAGACCTTTAACAATGGAAAATTACCCATTTCGTAACTGATTTTTAACAACGGGTTATCCTCGTTGTTGTAGCTATTAATATCCGTTGTTAAATATTTTGGTGACCACAAATACGTTTTAACAACGGGGAATCCCCGTTGTCGTAGACATTAATGACAACGGAGAATCCCCGTTGTCATAGATCTGAAATTCAATTGTCAATCTGGGAGTTGTTAAAGGTACCAACCCTTTAACAATGATTTTTGACCCGTTATCGTATCTATGCTTTCACAACGGGGTATCCCCGTTGTTGTTAGTGACATCCCCGTTGTATCTAGCTACGACAATGGAGAATACCCGTTGTCGTTGCTCAAAATCTCCGTTGTTAATTCGGGAGTTGTTAAAGGTTCCTTACTTTTAACAACGGAATTTTGCCCGTTGTTGTATATATTATTTTTAACAACGGTTTCGCACCGTTGTTGTTAGTTCCATCCCCGTTGTTGTATTTAACTACCACAATGGGTATTCCCGTTGTTGTAGCCTTGAATCTCCGTCTTTAAACCGGGAGTTGTTAATTGTTCCACACATTTAACAACGGTATTCGAACCGTTGCCGTAGCTATATTTGACAACAGTTGTGTCCGTTGTCATAGGTTATATCCCCATTTTTATAAAAAATTTTTAATTTTTTTAATAGTTTAATATGAAAATAATAAAATAGCCATAAACCTTGATCTTTAGTACAACCAACTAATTTTTACATCAATTCATTCAAATTTAATTGAAGTCCAAATACAAAAAACTAAGATCAATACAATAATTAAAATACATCATAATGTATCCATGGTCAACAAATATTGTCTTTCCATAAACATAAACAACAAATCGTTCATCATGTTCCCCTTTTCCTCTAACGTACTTCAGTCATTTAGTAAGACTGGTAAAAAAGACATAAGCTAAGGTTAGCACAATCATATAAAGTTGTTTTCAAAGAATCTTATTAAAACAATAATTCCAGGCTACGGAAATTTTGCGCAAAGAAAAAACATTCACGCACAAAAGAAGGAAATATTGCAAGACTTGCAGATTTAGGCCCCAAATTCGGCTAAACAGTTACTGATTTGTTATTGGTATTAGTTCTGCAGGTGTTTACTCTTATCTGTGCCAAATAAAAAGAAGCACTTGTTTAGCAAGAAAGGTAATAACAGTAGACATATTGCAGCCCCACAATTCAAGTTGCTGACTCATCGGTACGTTACCAACTCATGAAGAAACTTTCATATTAAGAAACAAAACCACTCAATCACAATATAGTATGGAGGCTAAAAACCGAAAAAGATATTTAGTCCAACTCAACACCAAAACACAAACAATCCATCTTTTTCTCGCATAAGTTTCCTTACATGTAACAGCTAACCAGGCAACACCTAAAAGAAATCTACAATTGATGCACAAGAAGCAAGAAGAAAATTTTCAAGTGAGAGGAAAAGAAGCATCACAATGTATAAAAAGGAAGGAAAAAAAGCATTCGAGGAATACCAGTAATCCTGAATCATTTGTTTCAACTGTGTCTCCAGTTTAACAAACTGAGCTGACCTCTCAAACTCCTGCTTGTTGTGTGCATGTTCTATGTAGTGTGCCTCAAGAACTCCTGAATTAAAAAAATTAGTAGCAGAGCAAGGGAGAGAAGAAAAGAAGCATGACAATGAAATTTTGGGATTAGTTAGCATACACTATCCTTTGTTAGTGCCATCTCCATTGACTTTACAATACAACTGTTATGATGTAGAAAATCTAATAAATTTTTTTAGCACATTCATGCCATAAATACCTATTCATGGAACACTTTGCCATACATAAATATTTTGGGCAGCAGAAGCTCCATATAAAAGAAACAATTAATTATTTGGAATTTGGAATATTTAAGTAAAGATTTAACATAAATTCTGAATAACAAGGAGTACCCTGATAAGACGATAATCCAGATATAGTAAGTGCAGGAGCCTCCTTGATGAAGCCAATTATGGTCTTCACCACTTAAGAAAACATAATATATTATTAATATTTTGAGGTTTCAAAATCTTGACCAGAAATAAGCAACTAATGATTAATTCCCGAATAGGACTGCTCTTTTTTCTTACTTCCCAAAACCATAACAGAATAGATTTTATTTCTAATTTATCAGATGAATTTTGGTTTTCAGTCTATAATATACGGAGGGCATCCAGATCAGTTTATTTCCAACATATATTTCCACTTATGTAAGAATCAACTTATTTAAAAATAAATTAAACAAGAGAAACTTTTAATAATTAATCCAAACTAACAAGAACATGATTACTGATTGGAAAACCATTAATTCTTTTTTATACTAGCTAGGGTATTTCTTTTCCATTAAAGTTTTTATTATCAAGTTGACCGGACAACAAAAGAATGAAAACAAATAAGATTAGAAAAGGACTTTAAATGACATATGCACTTACTTCTCCAGCAAAATAAAGCTTAAGCAACTCGAGAGCAAAACTAATGTATGATCACAATCATAATGGTGGCAATCTTATGTTGTTTTATTATATATTATCTACCAATATAAACAACAATCAATATTGTCCCTGAAATATTGGTGTAGCATGGAGCATTAGTTACAATACTAACTCATGGATAGTCTGGAATCAAAATTTTAAAGGATAATAATTGTCAAGCTTTGCTTTACACAACCCTTCACACCAACACACCGATTCAGTTGTTTATTATAATAAACATCACAAAATTTATTTCTGATTTCAAGTAATAACAACTTGCTTAAGTAAATATTGTCTTGGAGTCAAATAACAGCTCTGTAAACACATAATCAGTCTAAAGATACCATAATTTATGTCAACCGCCTAAGTGAAAATAGATTGGAAACAGCACTTGTATATCATGTGAAGAAAAATGGAAACAAAGAACATTAACTATAGAGAGAAAAGATATACTTCTACTCACAATAGTTTCAAAAATGTTACCTATCTTCTTTTGTATCGTCCCACTAATGTTGTTCCTCGTAAAATCCCTTCCAAAAAAAAAAGTAGAAATCATTGCAAGAGAAAGGAGAAGCCTACAAGAGACTTGAAGTAGAATGCAAAATTATGGAAAAATATTTCTTAAAGAATTATGATTCTTTAATACGGAAGAAACCACTAAGTGTTGTATAAAGCTCCAGATTCTTTTCAAGCATTAAAGATTAGATCCACCATTTTAAATCATTAAATACGGATAGCACTCATGTTAGTATCATATTATTTTACTTCATTTAAACGAGCATGGTTTATACTTAGGAAAGTAGCCACAAATAATGCATTAATTTAGGTACTCAATATTTAATTTTATTTGTTTGGCATTAACAGGGTTGATAATAGGTACTACCATCTTCGTTTACTCAAATTTCTTACAATTCTGATGTGAAAAGGTCAGAATTAAATTGTAAATGTACGTGCACTTCTTTCAATTTTGTATATGTATGATAATTTTCACTATTGTAGTGCCTTTAAAGTTTTGGTTCTTACTTCATAAATTGCCCAATTAAAGAGCAAAAGCAACTTTAAGAAGACAACAATCAACAAGTTGGAGCTCTACACTCTAAAATAGAGCACCACTTTATTCATAAATGAGCAAAGAAAACAATGAGTTGGGGCTCTACACTCTAGTTGGAGCACCACCAAATTAATAAAGGAGTAAAGAAAAAAAAAGAAGCAACAAATAATCGCAGCAATAAATGAACTATGGAATTAGAGCTTCGCCCTAATTGTACAATTGAATTCAATACTTAGCACATTATTACACAAAAAATTTCGAAGATGCACAAACAATTTGGGGAAAAACTCACTGCATTCAACGAAAAGGTAAGAGGGAATGACTAACAGAGGTGTACAGTCCGCACCTATTGAGAGGCCGAAGATGCTGCTCCAAGACCGGAGCGCCGATGGTAGATTAATGGTGGACAAAGGAAGCACCGGTAACATCGTTGCTGCAAGAAGGAAACTCGTCGCGGATTCGTTTAGGGCAGGAGAGGTTAGGCTGATGGATTTCACGGCAGGAGAGCTTTGCCGGATGAATTTCACGGCGGGTGGTGAGTTCTCGCCGGATGAATTTGGCTGCGATCGATGGATGTAGGGCAGAGAGAAATCGATGTATAATTTGCCAAGTATTCTATTTATATGAAATATTTTTCCAGAATTAAAATAATTAAAAAAATAAAAATAAAAGGGTTGAGTTAGGTTGACAACGGAGTTACAACGACAGAACACAAATCTCTGTTGTCAATGAGCGCGCCATACCATAAACAACGACGGAGAATCAATTTTTACTGTTATTTGAACCTATAACCACGGGTTTTAAAATCTCCGTTGTGTTTCCACCGTTGTCTTTCCACAGTTTTGACATAGTGAGAGGTAGTCAATTTTATTATTTATTAGATGATTTGAATTTCTAGCATATACAAATTTGTAAGTGCTTATTTTATCTTGCTGAATTAATTTTAACTGATTTGTTTGAGAATGTTTAGTGTTAATTGTTAATAATTTTGAGTTGTTTTTATTTTTATAGATTGAGTTTTGATAATGATACTATGTTTTCTCTTTTTACTGAATAATGGTTGAAGGGTTTTTTATGCTCTGTTTAGTCAGCTGCATCTACATCAAGATTAGAGCAACCCTGATTTTGTGATTTAAGTTGTTTCTTTTTTATTTGAGAATTCTAAAAGGCTTTTCAATGATCTCACAATAGCTTTGTCAGCCTTCATCTCTCTCTTTCGTTCTCTTTGTATCTCTCCCCGTTTGTTTTATGCATGACACTAGAAATCCTATTACTTTAACTGAATAATGTAGTGAGATTAAGGAAAAGGTAACATCATATATTAACTTTAGGTCTTTGCTAAATTAAGCACAACCAGTAGGCAGTTTCTGTGTGTATATCTTTTGTTTGAGTTAGGGAGTTAGAGTGTTATAGTAGTAGTAAGTAAAGGTCTTACTATTTAATAAGTGTATTTTGTACGTTAATTAGAGTGTTATTTACTGTTAAAAACATCTTGGTTAAAGCCTCCAGATTCATATGGTTATGATTTTGGAAAGTTTATGCTTAATTAATTTCCGTAAAGATATAGTTCCTTCTCATAAAGCATAAATATTGCAGGGAAAGTAATCCTTTATAAAGAAGAGGTGAAATCTATTGAGAGCACATGAATGAGACTCTTGATTGCTTGACTAATGGAGCTTAGGTAATTCTTCCATTGTCATGGTTTATTTAAATTTTTTTGAGAACTTTGCTACTTCAACTTCCACATTTCCTTAATAAAAACCCAACTCATGCCCACATGTGAATATAAGAATATATACGAATACATATAGTTTGTAGCGATTTAAAAGTTTTTCAAAAAAATATATTTAGCAGATATTTTGTGGTCGTTTGGAAGCAAGAATGGATTAATTCCTTGAAAAAAGTTAGAATGTCTATTAAATTGTGCACTCCAACTTATATAATTTTTTTTTTAAATTCAGTGCAGTTTTTTAAATTGTGCATTTTCTTAATAATAACACAACTCATGCTCACATGTGAATATAAGGATATATACCAATACATAAAGTTTGTAGTGATTTAAAAGTTTTTTTTAAAATTTTTAATGTATTTAGCAGATATTTTGTGGTCGTCTGGAAGCAAAATGGATTAATTCCCTGGAAAAAAAAGTAAAAATATCTATTAAATTGTGCACTACAACTTATATGATTTTTTTTTAATTCAAGGCAGTTATTTAAGACCAGTTTCCTTTGTGATATTATTCTATGGCACACTCCAACTCCTTTTGCTGTCATCCGAGCTAAGATTATGGAGAGGGAGGTGTTTTAAAGCCCTTACTAATGTTGTAGGATATTGCGACATTAATTCGTGAATTTAGAGTTGTTTATGTATGGAGATTTGATTTTCGACTATTGTTGGACAAATATGAGTGGATATACTTTCACAAGATTTGAAAATAAAAATTTACTTAGGTTGCGAAAGGGAACCCAATGTGCTTGGATAGCTTCATCTGTTGTATTCAACAATGTCTAAGGTTTTTGTGTATTTAGTTCACCTATATCACTCCCTTACTCACCTTCATGGACACTAAATTCTGTAGTTTAATTAAAAGGGTAAAAATGACTTCGGTATATTTGATAATCAGATATACTTTGTCTGATGAAATTAGCTTCAATATTTATGCTTTGAATTTTTTATTTAACATATACTAAATAAATTAATTGTGCATCATGACAGGAAAATGTTGTAATCTGAATAGACTCGCTTTCATTAAAATATAATTTTTACCATTTGTTATTACTTATCGAGGTTTATCATTTTTCCTCATCTTTGAGCTTGAGAATTGCAGTGTTCTTCTTAAACAAGAAGGAAAAGGATGAAACTACATGTTTTAGTCGATGAGCATCTTTGTTTTTCTTTTGTCCTTTTATGTTTAAATATAAAGCTCGAAGTAGGAAGTAGTATACATATATACACAGAAAATGGATCTTTATATTTATTACACAAAGGGTAGTAATGTTAGATGCATGAAACCTGCAGGGGATTTTTAACGTTTGATATAATATGAATTTTGAAAAGTTAGCACTTCAAGATTCATGACATTCATTATTATGTTAATTGCAATAGCATACTATAATGCATATGATGGGAAATTGCATTTTAGTCAAAAGATCTCATATGCATGAAGTATATAAAAAATTATATGTTAACATATATCTATGGTGTTAATATATTTAAAAATAGGAAAAGAGTTGGTACTATGAGCTAAGAAGAGATGTTGCTTGACCTCTATATTTTGAATAGAAATTAGAAATGTATCTTTCTGAAAGCATGTGATGTTTATATTTGTTGATTTCTCATGATTTGATTGTAGTGCTTTAAAGGAAATACCAGATTTCCTCTCTAAGTTAACATTAGTTGGGATTTAGTGGCTGGATATGTTGCCTGAATAACTCTATATATTCTATTTATCTAACGTCATGAAAATCTAACTGAAACTGCAAGGAAGAAAAGTTGAGACATAACTCTTTGGACAATCAGAATATAAGGTCTACAATGGCTGGGAGGTATATGCTATCTAATATTAGTCAGGAGATACTTGAATTGAAATATTTGTTCATGAAATCAAAGTTTGATGGATCATCCTTGGAGATTGATGAACCAATGTCCTCCAGATAAAAAGATTGGTACACGTGATTGTTTCAAATCTTGATAATGCGAAAGCAATACGAATGTGAAGTTTATAAATAAGTTCAATATTTGCTCATATTGTTTGTTAAATTTGTTCATTCTAAGTAAAAAAATAGATGTTATAAAAACAAAAATTGATACATACCATATTGTTTAATTTATAAACATAAAACTATGTGAAGTTGAAAAATTAAAATAATATTAATTAAATACTATATATAAATAATTAAAAGTATAATTAAACTATAATGTCATTATATTCTTTTTTTCTCAGGATAAATGAGAAAAATATTTTTATTTAATATATGATATAGCAATGGAAAAACTACGCATTTGCAACACATATATGTTTAGGAGTAATTAAATCAAGGGTATTTGTCTTTTTATTTCTATTTTTATTTTAGACATCAAGAAATAGATATTTAGGATGTGTAAACAATTGTTTAATTAGTACTTTTTAAATTAATGATATTTTTTTATATGCCTTAAAATTCTTGCTTTTTGTTCATGATATATGAGAAAATATTTCATTTTAATTTATATTGTGGCTTTAGAATAACTATGAACGTGCAACACGAATATGTTTATAAGAGCCAAGGGCAATCACTTTCATTTTACTGTTCTTGAAAATACACTTTTTCAATTATGATTAGTTGTATGTGGCCATACTAAGTTCAACAAGTAAGAAGAGTTTAAAATTTCTATTAAAGAAGATTAATGAAGTCCACAAATAAATATGCAAAAATCATAATTTAAGAGAGTATCTTACAAATGTGTAAGGTGTTGCTAATTAATAATTTTAAAATTTAAAAAAAAATCTTAATGCTTTGGATTCCTAATCTATGTTTAGGATATATGATATAAATATTTTATTTAAGAATATGTTGTAACTTTAAAATAACTATCCTATGCACGAATATTTTACAAGGAAGAATATATATATATATATATATATATATATATATATATATATATATATATATATATATATATATATAATTTTTTAACTTTCAGGAGGACGATCATTTAAATCCTTATATTAAGAAGGATGCTTGAACTCTAGAGGAGGAGTTTATACTTTTCAATGCTCATTGGGTCAATAGAAATAAATGGGCTGGATTAGCTAAGCTCCTACCAGGAAGGTAATTTTTTTCTAAAAATATGTAGTAATGAAATGAGAAAAAAAGTAGGAGTATATATGATACGCTGATTAAGATATTTGTCCTGCTCTTTGCAGTAGTTTATTCTTGCTTTAAATTAGTCACTCAATAATATGCCACTTATATTTATGCATCAAAGAACTTAAAATTTATTTGCTCAAAACTTTTTATTGATGATGTAGAGATACTGAATTTCTTAAACGACATAAAAATAGTCAATTGTTTGAATTTAAAAAATAACTTTTTATTCTTAAACAATGTATAAATATTTTTTTAACATGAATATTTATTATGTGCAAATATTTAATTCTTGGTTACCAACATTTTGCATGCACTGTTGTTGACTGGAACACATGCAGGAGAGGTAATGCTCATACCAAAATTTACTGGAACTAATGCAGGAGAGGTAATGCTCATACCAAGATTTACATTAACACCGACTGATATTAGGCTTCCTTTTAGGTTCCAAAGAAGGTAGTTTCCAGTGATCGTGTCGTATGCAATGACTATAAGCAAGAGTCAAGGCCAATCGCTTTCAAATGTTGTTCGTACTTTGAGGAGACCAATATTTAGTCATGGCTGACTATACATTGCTGTGTCAAGATCAACCACGAAAGCATGTTTAAAGATTTTGTTGGACAAGGACAGCAGCGGTGAAATAGGTATTTGCAAGAATTATGTTTTAAGAGAAGTTTTTAGAAATGTTTGATTATTTTCTTTATAGTTGAGCATCATCATGTTCTTTGATTCAGACACTGGAACGAATTAAGTTTCATAATATAACAAAATTTCAATTTCAAATTTTATTATTGTAGACCTAAACATCTTTTGTATACATGCTATTATATTATATTAATAAGGGATTCATCATATTAGTCTTAATACATTAAAAATTAAACTAAAAATAATATATGGGATTGCACTCACAATACTTACCTTAAATGCAATTAAATAACTTTAATATAATTCTCAATAACCAAAGCTCATTCTTTTGAACTTTATATAAATTACAAATAAATATATTATTTTTATCATAACGTCTCCCCGTGCATCGCATGGGTTAAAATGCTAGTAATATACTCCCTCCGTCCCACACTTATGTTCATACTTTCCGTTTTCGTCCGTCCCACACTTATGTTCACCACCCAAAAAAAGAAAACTTCACATTAACCAACGACCTCAAAAGTTATCTTAATTTTAAAAATATCACTCCCACCTAACACACATAACATACTTTATAATTTATTTATTACCTAAAAATACCATAATACCCCTAAAAAGTCAATAAAGTTGGTCAAAAAATAATTTTTCTTAAACTCCGTATCTATAGTGTCGGTGAACTTAACTATGGGACGGATGAAGTATAAAACATGTATACATTATTTTGTAATTAATAGAGTGATTATTTTTTAAGGTTGATGTGTGATTTTCTTATTTATTTTTAATTTTTATATGAGTTTTTAATGAATTAAACTAAATAATTAAATAAAATAAATGTGTACAAATTTAATTGGTAAATGTGATTCACAAACAAGAATAGGAGATTGATGTCAATAGTTATCAATGAACATTCAATCATATTTGTTATTATTTTATTTTAAAAATCTATTTCACTAAAATTTTTAAAAGTTTATAACTTTTGAATATTAAATTTATTATTAATGAATTAATTGTGTTTTGATATTAAAAAAGATGTCCTTAGTGGTGGGAGTGAGAAAGGGAAATTAGGCATCACATCAAGAGAAGGTAGAAGACAAATTCTTTTGTTCATTTAGGTTCACGAATTCAAATCCGTTCATCCATATTCAAAATATGAACATTTATTAGTAAAAACATATTATAGTTTGTTAGCAGCACATTTTCAATTAGCTTTTAATGGGGGCGGCTATTTGCACTACGGATTTATTAAATATACCCTAAAAATAATTTAAATTAATATATTTTAATTAATATGACTTAAATACCCTTATGTAATAATATATTCATAAATACATTACTAAATGCACCCAAAATTATTAAACATACCCCACTTTAATTATAATTACAGCAAAATGAGAATTTGATCATCTATTAATTCTATTTTCGTTTTCTATGATTTCAAAATTCTACCTTTAACAACAGAAATTAATTTCAGATAATCAGTTATTTTAAGATTCTTAAACAAATTACATGCGTCCTAATCTTGATTATCTGTGCGGCAATGTTATCCATTAAGAACCCTAAAATAATTCAATTATTTTAGGGTTCTTAATTGATTATCAAAATTATCTGACAACTGCTTTGAGGGAGGGCGAGGGCGCCTAAGACTGCACCCAGCCACTGTTCGGCGATGTAAACGAGAGCTCCAGACATGGAGATGTGGCTGATGAGGGCGGCGGAGAAAGAGACGATGGGGTTGATGTGGCCACCGGCGATGGGGTGGACGGTGAGGAGGAGGATGACGATGATGAAAGCGGTGGAGCGGAGAGGACGAGGTTAGGCATCTCAATGTCGGATTGAATGGTGGAGATGACGATAGTGTCAAGCATGAACAGCAATTCCCTGAACCTCTCCAACGGAGGCTCGCCATACTTATGAATTAATGCATACCAGCTAATTGAATTGAATTCATTTAATTCATTAAAATAAAGAAGAATGCTTATGCTTATATTTACGTCAGCAGTGAAGAGCCCTTCGAAGCCCAGAATCTGAGGTACAGTGAGAGGAATGTGCTTCTTCTCATGATGATGAAGATGAGTGGAGTTTAGAAGAAGAACCCTGGTGGCCGTATTATCAATTATTTCAGAACACATAAATCTTGATAATCGATTAAGAACCCCAAAATAAAAGTGGAATTCTGAAATCATAGAAATGAAAATGAAAATCTTGATCAAACACCAAGGGCTCTCATTTTGCTGTAATTATAATTAAAGTGGGGTAGGTTTAATAATTTTGGGTACATTTAGTATTGTATTTATAAATATTATTATATATAAGGGTATTTAAGTCATATTAATTAAAATATTTTAATTTAAATTATTTTTGAGGTATATTTAGTAAATCTGGGGTGCAAATAGCCGCCCCTTTAATGAATAGTTGAATATGAAAAAAAAATACATTTATTAAGAAACACATACTCCTATATATTATTGAAAAAAAAAACTAATACAGATAGGGGCACGGGATATTAAGTCATTATTTTAAATAGTATTAATTTTTTTTCATTTTAATCCGTCTTATTATAAAATATTATTATTTATTTATTTATTTTGAAAATGAGACCCACGTAAAACTATTTCTACTTAATACACTATACATTGTTTAATTTCACACACAAACTAATACAATTATTCACTACATATTAAAATATTATGTTATTAAACTCACATTTATTAAATTATTATACTCTTTAATTTACGTGCATAGAACAAGTGATACATATTAATGGGATATGGAGATAATATAATATTTTTATCAATACAATTTATCACTTTAATATTTTTCAATAATTATTTCATTTTAAAAATAATATCTTAATGATATTATATTATTAGACTCACATTTGTTAAATTATTATATTTCATTTCTTAATCTGTAAAACAAATGTTACATGGGATAAAGAAAATATAATATTTTTATAAAAATAATTTATAACTTTTTATTTTTTCAATAATAATTTATTTTAAAAATAATATGTCAATGATACCGCGTTTCATGCTGTTTTCATTTTAGGTCCGCTTAAAACTCATAGTTTACTTGTTCTTATTTTTATTATTATTTATACGTATCATATTATTAATTACATTCATATAAGTTATAATTAATAATTTTTATGAGGGATTAGAATAGAAAGAACAGAAGCTTCTTTCTTACTATATACTATTATTGGTGATGTTGAAGAATATGATAGAGAATTCAGTTGTTAGTAGGAGCAAGCTAAACAAGCAATTGTGAGTAGAAGCAAGCTAAACAAGCAGTTGTAAGGCAATTGTAAGTAGAAGCAAGCTGAACTAGTGTGTTCGTAATTCTCATTCATACAATAGAGAAGTAAGATGAAAAAGAAGGCAGTTGTTTGTAATTCTCATTCATAAGTAATATAAGCACTAAAATATTAGAAACAATTCTATAATATATATATATATATATATTTTTTTTTTTTTTTTTTTTTTTGAAAGATTAATATTATAATATTTCATTAATACTAAAATTTTAATTAAAGTTGATAAGTAATTTAATTTTAATAAATTAATTAACTAAATAATATAAATTACATTTAAAAAATTAACGAAAATTAACATATTCAAAATTTATGTTTTAATTTAACAAAAATCAAAGATTTATTTAAATAAATATTGTATATTATAAAAATTGACATAAATTAATATTCATATAAAATTATTAAATGAATATTAATATTTAATTTGACAAAATTATAATATTAAATTAATATTAATATGTAATATCCAAATTAAGATTTAAATATTAAATAATACAAATAAAGTTTAGGCAAAGACTTGGGTGAGATTGTCTCACGGATCTCTTTATGTGAGACGGATCACCCATTAATTCAATTCAATTGAATAATTTTGAAAGGATTTTTTTGTTGTTATAAAATTAGAAAATTGAATAATATTAGTTATAGAGTAAAATTAATTGGGTTTAAATAAATTTAAAGGGCTTTGTTTAATTGATAACAAATTATAAAATTCTAAAAATTAATTATGAAAGGAAAACTAGCTAATTTGACTTTACATGTATATGGAGTATATATATTTTTTCTATGTTTTTCATGTTTCATTTATTTTTTATTATTTAAAATGTAATTATTTAAAAGTTATTATTCATTTAATTTATTTTTTAATTTAAATATTATAAATTTATAAAATGTGAAATATTTTTAAAAAGTAGTAATAATTTTTTTTATAAAAATACTGATAAAATTAAAGTGATGACTTTTTTTTAATTATGTTATAAATAATTCATAATGTTAAAGATTTATGTGGGTTTGTCTTATAATAAAACTCAATTTCTTTTCAATTGATATGATTCTTAGTAAGATCATATCTTTACCCATATTGATGGAAAAAAGAGTTCGTGTTCAAGATTAAAGAATGAATGCTAAGACAATCAAGTTTCACTATGTAAGTTAACTTTTTGGACTTAGAATTTATTATCCTGCATACATCTATATAAGAAAATCACAATTATGATCAAGTAAATCTAGTAATTGTAATGAACAAAAAATTCTAGGATCTACTAGATATTAATCACTTTTCCCTTTCTTACTTGCGTTGTTAAGGTGTTTCGGTACTTAAAACATTAATAAATTTTCTCAATAGGTTCTAATGAATCAATTCTACTTCTCCTTATCAAATACTCCACAATGATGTTTTGTCTAGAATTGTTGCATTCGTAGCAATTTGTTGATGTTCATATGTAATTTTATAATTAACACACTAATTTTGGATTAATTAATTTACAGTCGAGGTATGTTGATATGATAGAAGAAACCAGTCCGATCACTCCTCTCGCGTTTCCACCAGCTGAATCTGATGAAAAATCCACAAAGAAAAGGGTTAATTAATTTGATTTGATCTTCTTATTTTTTTCACACCCTAAATTTCCTACTCAATTGCAATATTTTCTTAAATAAAATTGATTTCTGATTTCCTCTTTCACAAGTCAAAACATTCATATCTCTCTCTTGAATTCTTGAATTGTTGCGTTCTGTAATTACTAATTTCTTTTTTCTTCACAGATTATTATGAATTCTTGCAAAAAAAACACGAAGAAATTAATTTGGAAGAAAGTTTTTAGCAATGGATTGGGCCAATGACGGCCCAATTTCAGAATGGGCTCGGTCCAGTCAACCATGTGGGCCCATCAGGATTCCAGCTTCCTGATCTCAACATCTCAGCTGAGGAGACTTTCGGTTTTGGGTGGATCTTGTTGGGATAAGCAGATCATCATTCATTCCTAAGGAACAAATAAATAATAGCATAAAAAGTACAACACAAGAATTTACGTGGAAAACTCTAATACCGGAGAAAAACCACGGACCAAGAAAATACCACTATTTGAAAATTTTTTACAATCACATAAAATTTCTCTCTCCCGACCTCAATCCCTACACTCTTACAAATCTTTGACTAATTCTCACGTTTCTCCCCATTCTCACAACCGAGAATACAAGAAAGGAATTTAACATATAATCAAATACAAAGATTAAAGTGTACTTGATTGGTGCACTTGACATAAAGTCCAAGGGCCTCCTTATATAGCACCAAGGATCCCTCCACATTTTACTCTTCATCCGATGTGGGACAAAAGCAAAGGAAAAATTCTTTCTTTTATTCTTGACAAAAATCCAACAATCTCCACCTTGTCAAAATAAAAAGAAGACACATTGTCTTCACCGACAATCCATTCTCAACCCAAGAATCTCTTAGAATCAACTATTCTAAGAATCATTGTCTTCACCGACAATTCATTCTCAATCCCGATAATACTACTCCACCATATGAGTAGACCACCTAGAATAAACCATTCTAAGAATTTTCCTGCGGCACATATCGAAAACACATGTTGATATTTATGGTGCTACTTCCAGCTCTTGGCTCCCCTGTAAGTCCATCAGCCATCGATATATATCCATCATACACCCTACATCACCTGCCAAGTCAATGTCCGTGCGCAAACTTGTGGACCAGTTAATATTATTACATCCTTTTCCATGATAACTGAACATGTCATAAGGATCCCCAATAATATTAACTCAGCCATTCGGAGCTGTTGCCGCACCAACTCCTGCTTGACCAGCAACGTCACCATTACTCCACCTTAAGCAATTACTGTGCCAATGCTCCACCGCAATTACCGCACCACCATTGCTACACCTTGAGCAAAAACCGTCATTGTACCGACATGACGTCACTGCCTTTTACCGCCAAGCTACACTAGATTTGTCCGAACCCTTTTTCTACTGAAAGTATTGTCGCTTGAAGTTGATTTCAACCCTTCGAAATTCACAATGCATTCCCACTTGTTGGTCCGCTACTCTTTACCGATCTAGCGCCCTCGATACCAAGTACCACATCGCCATCTTTCCCGAAGAATCGCCACTTCCCCACGCCATCGTCATTATCGAAAACCTGTTCTTTTCAAACCTCCTTTAGCCGACATCCATGGAAAATCCCATGTCGCTGTTAAGCCAACTCCACCACCGGGAGTCCCAGCAATTCACATTGCTGTAGGTCCAAGAACTCCGCCAAAAACTGCTGACCTACAAATCTTACCCCTTGCCACGCCACTGTCGCCACAGTCTGATGCATTTCACCGCAAGAAAGGAGATGCCACCGCATCCACTTCTTCATGTCACCCTTAGCCTAATGAATAACCTTCTTCCTCTGATAAAGTCTTTTACTCTTTTCTGATGTGGAAGGTTAGACTATGCTGTAACCACAGAGCATACTAAGAACTTTATAAGCGCCTCTTCCTCTGATAAAGTCTTTTATGATGTGGAAGGTTAGACTATACTGCAACCACAGAGCATACTAAAAACTTTATAAGCACCCGAACCGGGCTTTGATACCACTGGTTGGGATAAGCAGATCCTCATTCATTCCTAAGGGACAATAAAGAAAAGCATAAAAAGCACAACACAAGAATTTACGTGAAAAAAACTCCAAAATCGGAGAATAACCACGGACCGAGAAAATACCACTATGTGAAAAATTTTTACAATCACACAGAAGTTCTCTCTCCCGACCCCAATCTCTACACTTTTACAAATCTTTGACTAATTCTCACTTTCTCCCCATTCTCACAACCGAGAATACAAGAAAGGAATTTAAAATATAATCAAATATAAATATTAAAGTGTACTTGATTGATGCACTTGACATAAAGTCCAAGGATCCCTCCCCCTTTTACTCGTCATCCGATGTGGGACAAAAGCAAAGGAAAAATCCCTCCTTTTATTCTTGACAAAAATCCAACAGATCTGACATCTCAGCCGTTGGATATGAGTGGAGAGTGGAGTGATAGACTGACCAGATTTGCAGAAGCGAGGAGGAGAATGGATGCAATCAAGATTAAGTTTATGAAGAATGCTTCTTGTGGTATTAAATTGCCAAGATTGAAAACATAGTTTTTTTTGCTTTTCTATTTTTAGGGTAATTTTGGAGATTTGTTCATATTGAGATTATTTGGTATTCTCAACTGTAAAATTTTGTACATGTTTATCACTAGATAATCTTGCTTTGTTATGGAATGTTTTTGATTTATTTTGTCTTAGTTAAGAGGAAATAAGTTGATATTAATTGAGTGTAATTCAGAATTTACATCTCACAAAATATAATACATAAAGTACTCCCCATGCTCTTATATAGTATTTTAATTTTAATATATTTGCATTAGTGTTGTGCATACTCTTATATAGTATTTTAATTTTAATGTATTTGCATTAGTGTTGGTGCATGGTCCATAAAAATATAAAATTAAAAGTTATCACAGAGGAGATGATATATATTATAACATCAGTTGGTATTTTGTAAGAGAGATTTCAATCAATCAATGTGAAATTAAAATATATAAATACAAAACACTAAAATATTTATTATTTTATGAGAGAGATTTTAATCAATCAATGTGAAATTAAAATATATAAATACAAAACACTAAAATATTGAGCAATCAAAATGGGTTGAATCCATGGAGTTGGGCTGATTGTTTTTAGCCCGTTTAGAAGCTGACTTAAACAGGCTACATCACAACTCACGAAGGCCTCAGAATTTGGAATTGGGCCGGCGGATCCATGAGCCAGTTCACAAGTAATATATATATATATATATATATTAAATAGAGAATATGTCATTACATAATTGTGAAATTGTATTTTATTCCTCTTGCAAACATTTTAAATTTTATGAAATACTGACAAAATATTTTTATATAATATACTCCATCCGTTCCGGACCACGCTTCTCATTTACTGTAACACGTTATCAAAGAAAATTTGCTCTTTTTGAACAAATTTGCTGACTTTTGAGAGTATTGTAATATTTTTAGGTAATAAAAAATATTCCCTTCATCCTATTTCAATCTTTACATTTTCTTTTTTGGTAAATAAGACCCACACAAATTAATAATTTCTTTCTCTAAGGCCCACACATCACACTAATACACCTACCCACTTTAGATTAAAATATTATTTCTTTTACCTCACTATGTATTAAAATATTATATTCCTTAATCATCGTGCAAAAAGTAAACGTAAAGTTTAAAATGGGACGGAGGAAGTATAAAATAGTAGTAAGTGTGTGAAAAAAGAGTGGACAATATTTGAAATTAAGGGTGATTTTGGGGTCTACCTGCCTACCTGGTGTATTGGTACCCCCAATTTATAGGTTAAAATGAGTTGTGGGTGGTTTTTTTTTTTAAATAATAGTAATTATTTTATTTTATTTAATGGTGGAGATTGAATTAATAGTTAATCTAACGGTTAACATTGTCCAGTTGCACCCTAGTTGAACTCTGAAATTAAAGTAACTTTTTGAGGTTGTTGAATAAAGAGTTGTCTTATTTTTTGGGGATGTGAAGTGTAGTGTGAGACGGAGGGAGTATACAATATCATTGTGTAATATAATTTAAGTCAAAGATTTGTGAGTGGCCGTTTCATAGAAGGACTTCTATGAGACGAATAAAAAGTGATAACATTATTAATGAAAAATAATAATTAATTAAAGATGTTAGAGTGTATTGATTAAATATTAAATGATATTCCTATCTATTAGTTTAAACTTTTAATGAGGTGATCATTTAACATGGTATCAGAGCTTGGCCAAATGAAAGGTTCAGGGTTCGAACCCAAATGCCACCCATTTATAAAAAAACTCCACATGCAAAGCTTGAGGCAAAAAAGTTAAAGTTAGCCCCATCTGTGAGGGGGCGTGTTAGAGTGTATTGATTAAATATTAAATGGTACTCTTAAACTTTTATATGAGGTGGTCATTTAACAAAATAAAAGTGATAATGGTGCTATATATTACTAGTAGCTAACCCGTGTGTTGCACAGTATGTGTTAGTTTTAGGGCAACAACTTCATTTGATTTTATGATGTTTGAACCGAATAATATTTCTTTGAAAAAATAAAAAAATAATAAAAATAAACAATTACCCCTACAAAACATACTCAGGTTTCAAATCACAACATGATGCATTCGAATGATTAAAAAATAAATAGTAACAAAATAACATATATTAACAAACCTCAACATCGTGATAAACACCTTCCAGATTGGTTGAACCATGAATTTGATAATTAGGAGACTCAAACAATCTAACGCATCTAAATTTGAACGCAATGTTTGTTTTGCAAGTTGGTAGAGAATTAATCAAACAAACACAAAAATAATGAGTATATATTCTTGCCATATAAAATTATTAAAAAATTGACATTTATTTATTTATTTATTTTTTGTGTTTATTGTTGCTATATTAGTAAAAGGTTTAATGAGATTATTAAAATTTTAAATTAAATATCTCAATATAATGTAATATCACGAAAATAATACTCCATCCGTCCCACGTATTTTTATTTATTCTATTAATAGTAAAAATACATAATATTTTATTACCTACTTTTTACAATCCCAACAACTTTAATTATTTTTTTACACTTTATTCATCTTTCCCAATAACTTTATTTACTTTTTCTTTTTAAATTACTAATTTATATCCCCACTTTTTAAAATATTATATATTAAAAAAATAACACATCTTAATCTCCGTGCCGATACAAATGGGTGGAAACACCCGGGACAGATGGAGTATTTATTTATTTATAGGCCATAAAGTTGTAATATATTTATTTTTTAATTTTTTTTGTATTTATTGTTGCTATATATTAGGTACAAATTTAATAAGATTATTAAAATTTTAAATTAAATAAGATTTCTTAATTTCACGAAATAATGTGTATATATTGTTGCCATATAGTTAATAATTATTAAAAAATTGGCATATATTTATTTATTTTTTTTTATGAGATTATTAACAATTATTTGCAATGAAAGTCTAGTTGGGTTAATAATTATTGAAGGCAAAGACTTGTGTGAGACCGTCTCACGTAAGGGCATACGTGAGACGGCCAGAAAGTGATAACTTTTCTAAAAAAAAGTGATAATAAATTAATGAAAAGTGATAATACTCTTTCATGAACAATTTATAGTATAAATAAAAAGTGATAACATTTTATAACGAAAGTAATAACGATTTATAGCGAAAGTGATAACTATTTTAAAAAGTGAAAAATGATCTCACATGAGATGGTCTCACGCAAGACCTACCCATTATTTAATTATTGAAAAATTCATAATTATAATTATTTAATTATTTTAATGGATGACTGAGATTTGGTTAAGAAATAGATAGTCAGGATTTGGCCCTCTGCAAACATTATGTCATAAACCCTAAAACCCTAAAACTCTAAACCCTAAATTCATAATTATAATTATTTAATTATTTTAATGGGTGGCTGAAATTTGTTTAAGAAAAAGATAGTTAGGATTGTATTTATTCTACTTTCATAACATCTTAGTTCCTCTGTCCCACTCAAAGGGTCCCTTTTTTTTCATTTTGGGCATCCCACCTAGGGGTGGGCGGTGTTGTATAGCAAAGTTTTTTAGCTATACTATATATCATACCTAAAATATCAGTATAAAAAAAGTCATACCTTTACCATACCGAAAGTTTCGGTATATCATAGTTCGGTATACCAAAACTTCGGTATAAGAAAATGGCATACCTTTTACTTACCGATATTTAAATATATCTTACCATGATTATTTTGATAAATACCGTCAATACTGGATGTTCGATATATTATTTTACATGTACTAATCTACTATATCGTTTTAAATTACATCATAAATTTATAGAAAATAATGACAAAATCCAAATAATCCACCATAAACTACAATTAAATTGATAAAAACAAATATTTACATAATCCACAAATTACAAACAATTCAAATTTAAAAACATTAATAAAACATAATAAAGGTAAGAGTTTAATCCTAGTGAGTGGTTGGTGTACTTGAGAACGAATAAGTTCTAAATTAATTTAATACACTCTTAAATTTAAATTAAAATAAAAATAATTATAATTATACCCTAAATTTAAAATAATAAATCCTATAGTGCACGAATAGGTTCTAAATTAATTTAATACACTCTTAGATTTAAATTAAAATAAAATAATTACAATTATACCCTAAATTTAAAATAATAAATCCTATAGTGCTTACGTGCAACAAATATTTTTCAAAATTACACTAAATTTAACGATGAGTCAATAATTTTAATATATTAGAATTTCTTTTAAGTATATATACCTTACTAAAATAATTTACGGTAATTCGGTATATACCAAAATACCGCGGTTTTAAAATTTTACATACCTTTACCTTATCAAAAAAATCAATACGGTATCATACCTTATCAAAAATTTTGATATACCTAAAATTTCGGTAAGTTTGGTATTTTTTGATATAATAAGTGCGGTATACCGAAATTTTGGTATTTTTTTCAGCTCTTGTCCCACCCAAAGAGTCATATTTCCTTTTTTACACATATGAGACCCACACACACCCACTAATACAATTAAAATATGTGGTCTACAGTCCCACTAATACAACTACCCACATCATATTAAATAATAATACTTCTTAATCCACGTGCAAAAAGCAAACACCACCCTTTGGGTGGGACGGAGTGAGTATTTTCTAATTTGAAAGTCATAATTATAATTATTTAATTATTTAATGGTTGGTTGAGATTTGTTTGAGAAATAGATAGCCATGATTGGATTTATTCTACTTTTATGGATTAATAATTACTTAATTATTGAAAAAGTTATAATTATAATTATTTAATTATTTTAATAATGGGTGGTTGAGATTTGTTTAAGAAATAGATGGTCAGGATTTGGCCCTCTGCAAATATTATCCCATAAATCCTAAAACCCTATACCCTAAATTCATAATTATATTTATTTAATTATTTTAATGGGTGACTGAGATTTGTTTAAGAAATAGATGGTCAGGATTGGATTTATTCTGCCCCAAATTCATAATTATAATTACTTAATTATTTAAATGGGTGGCTGAAATTTGTTTGACCTTCTCTCATCCGATTTTGGTGTGGTTCGAATTTTGTTGTCGTATTATTTCTTTATTTATGTTTTTATCTCATATGTGTTTTGCACGTAAATAATTATAGAAAATCCTAAACCATAAAACCTAAAACCCTAAACTCTAAACCCTAAATTCATAATTATAATTATTTAATTATTTTAATGGGGGGCTGAAATTTATTTAAAAAAATGGTTAGGATTAAATTTATTCTGCTTTAATAATATCTTATTTTCTAATTTGAAAAAGTCATAATTATAATTATTTTAATGGGTGACTGAGATTTGTTTAAGAAATAGATGGTCAGTTATTCTACTTTAATAATATCTTATTTCCTAATTTGAAAAAGTTATAATTACAATTATTTAATTATTTAAATGGGTGGTTGAGATTTGTTTGAACTTTTCTCATCCGATTTTGGTGTGGTTTGAATTTTGTTGTCGTATTATTTCTTTATTTATTTATTTTAATTATCTAATATGTGTTTTGCATGAAAATAATTATAGAAAACCCTAAAACCTAAAACCCTAAAACCCTAAACCCTAAACCCTAACGGCGTGATTGGTATGATTGAATAGAATTATATTAGAATAGAATGAACTCATAAATGGAATAGAGATAGAAAATAAATGATTAAAAATAATTATTACCATGATTGGTATTGATTAGAAATAGATGAAGGAATAGAAATACATTTTTTTATTTAATTTAAATCTCCTTATTAAATTTTTATTTATGCTTTAAATTAATTAAAGTCTCAATAATTTAATATATTTTAATAATTATACAATAAAAAAATTATAAGGTTAAAGATAAAATAAATATTTATATAATTTAAAATTAAATTAAAAATTATATGAAATTTAATAATTATTAAGTGATTAATAAAAATAAGGGAGGATTACTGCTAAGTCCACAAAAAACCCTTAATTACTATGAGATACAACATATAAAAATATTACTACTAAATACAAAAATATATAGTGATATTCCAAAATTACCCCTACAATGTGCTGCACATAAATGTTGTTTGCAGCAAAGTGTGTGAAGTAACAAAAGTGTGTGCAGTAAAAAAAAGTGTGTACAGTAAAAAAATATGGTGGTCCGGCAGAGCTCCGGCGGCGGCGGTCTGACAACTTTTCGGCGGTCAGTCAGTGCTCCGTTGACCTACTGGCGGAGCTCCGGCGGCGGCAGTTTTACGATGGTCGGTGGCAGTTTTCCGGCGATCGGTCGCCGGTGGTCCGGTGGTGGGTGAGGGTTTAGGGTTTGTGTTTTAAAAGTGTATGGATTTAGGGTTATTATTGGTATTTTACTTTAATATTTTTTATGTGAGAGTAATAATTATTTTAAATCAATGTATCTCATAGTAATTAGGGGTACAAAGTGTGTACCTATGAGTAATTAATCCTAAAAATAAAAATAAAATTTATATTTAATATTACAAACATGTGTATTTAATTTAAAAATAATATTAATTTTTATATATTTTATAATAAATATTTATTGAATACTAGAATGTTTCCCCGTGTATTACACGGGTTATATTTTTTATAATATAATTTTTTTAAATGATCTTTACTTTGTTATGTTTATTTCGATGTGTTTTGATGTAATGTTATTTTCTTTTTGTTTTTCATGTTTGTATATATTTATCTTTACTTAGTGTAATTCTAATGTTTACTTTTAATGGTATATTATGTAACTGAATTGAAATAAATAAAAAGTTAAATATAATTATATTTATATTATCTGTAATATTAATTACTGTAAATTTCTAAAAATCTCACCAAACACAACATTAACTGTATTGTTGCTTGCTTTTCCTTCTTCATCTAGACAAAGTATTTTTAGACCTGCCCTACTCTTAACCCTGTAGAGCGTAACATATAATTGACCATGTGTAAAAACATGTTTCGTTAGGAAAATCCCAACACTCGATAGTGATTGTTCCTGACTCTTGTTTATAGTCATCGTAAAAAAACACCAACACTGGAAACTGTCCCCTTTGAAACATAACTGGTAGTGTGTTGTCAGTTGGACTCAAAATTATTCTAGAAATTAACACCAAGTTCTCTTTATTTTTACCACCTAGTATCTTCGCTTCAATAAGATGAATCCCCAATTTAGTTACTATCAATCTTGTTCCCATTGCATAATCCTGAAGCTGGATCAATCACCATAAATGCATTTTTAATTTTGAACTTCAATACCTTTTTCACTTTTGATCTATTCGTTATAGCCTTGATCATAGTAGGATCTGAAGGTACTTTCATCATAATGTATATATTTCATTGACTACTAATATTTCTTTCAGAGATATGGAATCTAAAGATGAACTTCGAAACAATAAGAGTGTCAAGCTCTTTAGGAAATTATCCAACCAAGTCCAGCTAATAAAAAGACAAAAAAGAATTACAATAAAACATAGGATATATATAACAGATATGTTGTATTTGCAAACTAAATTCTAATTTATGTTATATCTTTCAGTCATGTAAAAATTTGTAATATATGAAATTTGATTAATGCAATTCTATTCTTTATAGATGTGAGTATATGAAAATTATAAAATTTCCTTTCAAGATTTTTAGTGAGTTCGGCTGCTGTTTTTCCAATGATTGTCCTAATTTCTCTATCAAATACTCCCTTCGTCCCAACTTTAACTTCACACTTTCCGTTTTGGTCCGTCCCAAATTCAACTTCACACTTCCATAAAAGGAAAAAACAACAAACTAATATCCCTCTAGCATACTTTAATTTCAAATTTGTCATCACCTTTTAACACACATAACATACTTTATCATTTATTTATTACCCAAAAATAACATAATACCCTCAAAAGTAAGTCAAAAAGTGACTTTTCTTAAACTCCGTATCTACAGTAAAAGTGAACTTGAATTTGGGACGGAGGGAGTACTATAAAAGAAGTACTCCCAGAATAACTTAATTAAATTTTTTTATCATTTTCAAAAGAAAATAGTAAATTAAAATATATATATATATATATTTATATATATTTTTTAAAAGAAAAAATCACTAAATATAATAAATAGATTAAGCACCTACCTCTTTCGAAAATCATGAACTTCTTTTATATCTTCATAATTGTTATCCTTGTTGCATTCCAAGAATTTGATATGTTTTTTTTTTTCTATAGCATATTTCACAGAAAGTTTGATTTAAATTTTTATATAATAATAATTATTATTATTATTGTTAAAACATATCTAACAAATTAGAGGACAAATAATATATTATTAATGGATAAATATATTACAATAAACATCTAATGACATCTAAAGTACATACAGAATTATACATAAATAAAATGAGTTTTAAAAAAATATATACCTCTATATTTATTGTTGATTTTGGCATACTCAAGAACAATAATAAGTGCTTGGTTTCGATTGTTCCTCTTGTAATGCATCAATTGTCTTGCATATTCTCCCCACAATGTACAATTCATGATCGTGTGTTTTAAATTGATGTTAAAATTTTAATCCAAAAAAAAAAAAACATTAAACATAAAAATTGAGTTAAAAAATAAAAATATGGATAAATATTTTAAAAGAAAGTTACCATTCATCTTCAAGCTCAATATCAATTTTATCTGTAGGCTTGCCCCTTGCACTAACACAAATTATATCTCCTATTTTTACTACCAAAGCAATTATGTCTGGATATTGTCATTGTAAGAAAAAATAAAATCAATTTTTTTAAAAGTATAATTAGTTTCTATTAAAAAATAATTATAAACTTTTAAAACAAACCTATGAGTATTGTATCTCTAATTTAAAATTAAATAAAAATAAATAATTTAAAATCTACACCAAATTTATAGATTAAATAAAAAATATTTAAAATATTAAATTAAATTAGTTACATAAACTTTTATAAGAAAATTACTTGAAATAATATTAAGGAAATTACTTAAAGTAATAAAGTAATATTATTACATAATACTAAAAATTTACCAAAACTTTATAACTAATCGATTGTGCTATGCCTTAATTAAAATTCATATGCTAAATATGAAAATAAATAATTTAAAATCCAATGAAAATAAATAATTTAAAATTTACACCAAATTTATGGATTAAATCAAAAATATTTAAAGTATGAAATTAAATTACTTATCTACTTAAAATAGTATTATTATGTATTAATAGTAGGAATACTAAATATTTAAATTATGATGTATTAAAGTATAATTAGTTTCTATTAAAAAATAATAATAAACTTTTAAAACGTACCTATGAGTATTGTATCTCTAGTGTTGTTTTGAGAATTGATTGTATCAAAATTAATAAAATTGAAGTCAATCGCACCAACGTGTAATTGTGGATGTTCAACTTGAATTCAAGATTTGTAATAAGGACCGACCCAATATTTTTAGCAACACGTAAATTTGATATAATATATGTTGCCTCCTTACTTAACAATTTCTCAAATTTTGAGATGTGATTATGGCAGATTGTTACTTGAATCTTCGAACCCTACACATATATAATATAACAATAATTAAATAGAAAACCTTATCATGTTAATAATGTAAAAGTTGTAGAAATATAAAATGTACCATATACATAAAGAATATTAATCATTAAAATCAACTAAAATTTACCTGTTCATCCATCATAATCATATGCAGGTATGTTTTTTTGTCTGTGTTATCAAGATATGAAATTCAAAGCCTCAAGCATTTAATTTTATTTCGCCAAGTCTCCTTTTGCATAGTAATTTCAGACACATGATCATAAATTGATGACATGATTTAATAAAAAAAAACTCCATCCATCCCGCACCAAGGGTCTCTTTTTTCCATTTTGATCGTCCCACCCAAAGGGTTCTCTTTCTTTTTTTTCACACGCTCACCCACTAATACAATTAAAATATGGGGTCCACACTCTCACTAATACTACTACCTACTATACATTAAATAATAATACTCCTTAATCTATGAGCAAAAAGCAAAATGCACCTTTGGTGCGGGATGGAGGGAGTAGTATAAAGATTGCAATGGAGATAAAAAAAAATTCACTATAGATTAATATTGATCGATCGTATTATATCATACACTTATATACAATGAATTTATATGATAAATATGGTAATAAATAATTTAAAATCAACATAAAAATTACTTTAAAAATATTATATTTTAATAACATACTCCATCTTTTCTAAAATTATTAAAACTTAATTAAATAATCAAACAATAAGAAAAGTTTTTTGTTTCTTCATAAATTTAACAAAACTTTATCACTAATCGATTGTACTATGCCTTAATTTAAATTTATATGCTAAATATGAAAATAAATAATTTAAAATCCACATCAAATTTACAGATTAAATTAAAAATATTTAAAGTATTAAATTAAATTACTTACATAAACTTTTATATAGAAAATTACTTAAAATAAATAATTTAAATCCAATGGAAATAAATAATTTAAAATTTACACTAAATTTATGGATTAAATTAAAAAATATTTAAAGTATTAAATTAAATTACTTATATAAACTTAAAATAATATTATTATGTATTAATGGTAGGATTACTAAATATTAAATTAAGATGTATTAAAATATTAATTATTTTGAATTTAATAAACATTAATTGCGGGATCAACGTGGGAGCGTCACACAATGTGGCACCGCCACCTCACAATTTAAAAAATATATTTTTGGATATAAACTTAAAATAATATTATTATGTATTAATGGTAGGATTACTAAATATTTAAATTAAGATGTATTAATCGTAGGATTACAAAATATTAATTATTTTAAATTTAATAAACATTAATTACGGGATCAACGTGGGAGTGCCACATTCTTGTAAATTAATAGTATTAATGATAATAATCAAACAACAACAAAAGTTTTTTGTTTCTTCATAAATTTACCAAAACTTTATAATTAATCGATTGTACTATGCCTTAATTAAATTTATATGCTAAATATGAAAATAAATAATTTAGAATTCAATGGAAATAAATAATTTAAAATCCACACCAAATTTACAGATTAAATCAAAAATATTTAAAGTATTAAATTAAATTACTCACATAAATTTTTATAAGAATATTACTTAAAATAATATTATTACAAAATACTATAAATTTACAAAAATTTTATAACTAATCGATTGTACTATGCCTTAATTAAAATTTATATGCTAAAATGGAAATAAATAATTTAAAATCCACACCAAATTTACAGATTAAAGGAAATAAATAATTTAAAATCCAATGAAAATAAATAATTTAAAATTCACAACAAATTTACGGATTAAATCAAAAATATTTAAAATATTAAATTAAATTACTTATATAAACTTATAATAATATTATTATGTATTAATGGTAGAATTACTAAATATTTAAATTAAGATGTATTAATAGTAGGATTACAAAATATTAATTATTTTAAATTTAATAAACATTAATTGTGGGATCAACGTGGGAGCGCCACATGCACAATTTTTTCAAGAACGAACGTGGCGACGCCACATACACAAAATATTTCAAGGAGCAACGTGGTGCCGCCACCTCACAATTTATAAAAAAATATTTTTGGCAATCACTTGTAAATTAATAGTATTAATGATGATATAACTTTTTATTTTTTAAATAATTTAAATTTTATTATTTTTATTATAATATGAATTGAAATATATGATTTCTTTTATTTAGATTTCAAATAATTTAGTATATTTAATAAATAATTTAATATATTAAAAATTTTAATATGAAAATTATATTAATATTTAAATTAATATATTAACTTATTTTTAATTTTCGTAACTATTTGAAATGAAATGTGATAAAAATAATTTTTTATAATCTTAATATATATTACACAAATAGATAAAATAAATAAATAAATAAAAATAATTGATTCCCATGGGATGGAATAGCTAATACATGGGGTATGGAAGGAATGATGATTCACATGTTTAAGGGAATACACAATCCTTATGGAATGGACATTCCCATTAATAAATTATACCAAACATGGGAATGTGAATGATATTGGGAATATTGATTTCATTCTCAAGTCATTCCACCATACTAATTATGCCGTAAATTCATAATTATAATTATTTAATTATTTTAATGTATGACTGAGATTTGTTTAAGAAATAGATGGTCAGGATTGGATTTATTCTACTTTAATAATATCTTATTTCCTAATTTGAAAAGTTATAATTATAATTATTTAATTATTTTAATGAGTGGCTTAGATAATGGGTGGCTGAGATTTCTTTGAGCTTCTCTCATCCAGTTTTGTTGTGGTTTGAATTTTGTTGTCTTATTGTTTCTTTATTTATATTTTTTAATTATCTTATATGTGTTTTGCACGGAAATAATTATAGAAAATCCTAAAAGAAAAAGTCATAATTGTAATTATTTAATTATTTTAATGGGTGACTAAGATTTATTTGAAAATTTTGAATATATTCAAATAATATATTTAATATTATTAAAGTTTTAATAAATAGTATCTTATTTTCGAATTTGAAAAGGTCATAATTATAATTATTTAATTATTTTGATAGGTGGCTGAGATTTGTTTTAGAAATAAATGACTATAATTAGATTTATTCTGCTTTTATATATTTCCAATAATATATTTAATATTATTAAAGTGTTAATAAATAATATCTTATTTCCTATTTTGAAAATGTCATAATTAGAATTATTTAATTATTTTAATGGGTGGTTGAGATTTATTTTAGAAATAGATGTAAATAATATCTTATTTCCTAATTTGAAAATATCATAATTATAATTATTTAATTATTTTAATGGATAGCTGGGATTTGTTTTAGAAATAGATGATCATGATTGAATTTATTTTGCTTTTATATATATATATATATATATATATATATATATATATATATATATATATATATATATATATATATATATATATAGACAATCACTAGAATGGACCTGTCTTATAAATTCATAAGACTGGATTTTTTAGTGAAGTGGGTTAATTTTTTAGTGCGGTGGGTAAAAAGATTTAAAATGAATCCTCAATCTTCTCTTCCTCTCTCTACTGTACGCTCTCTTTCTCTCTCCGGATAACTCAAGAATTCCTCGAAGAAGATGACATCTGCTACTCCATGCTCCACCTCTCCACCTCCGCCGACCACCACTCCTCCGCCTTCCTCCCCTCCAAAATCACCGCTACTTAATTCAGCCCCACCAAGCGACACTCTTCTGATTCCCCATCCCAATTGGACGTACCACTCCCCAAGAGGCCCACACTCCCCCCCTGATTACCACCTCCTTGGATTCACCAAAATCCAACTCCCACAGTCCTTTTCGATGAACCCTTTTGCCCCCTCCACTGCACCCTCTCCGAGCCCATATACTCCCCCTCCGCCGCCCCAACTCATAGCCCTGTCATGAATCAGCCTTGGCGATGGAATCTTGCTCAAGAACCATCTCTTCACCGCACCTCGCCTCGCCTGCGGGCCAGGAGAAATTCTCCGAGTTGTGGAGAGTCTTTTTTTATTTATACAAAGATTGGGTATTTGTATATATATCTGGCAAACGATCACATAGGCGCCCAAGGAGCGAGCGCATGAATCCATTCGTCAAGGCGACGGGCAATCCGAGATATTGTCATCTGCAGAGTTGCTATATCAACAAATACTGGAGACGAGCCGGAGCAGATTATGACAACTGATGGGTGGTGGCGTCGTCGAACAAACCAGAGGAGGATGATGATTAGCCATAATATAGTGGGCATGACCAATTAAAGAAATTATCGAACCACATGGAGGAAGGTACTAGGGTCTAAGCGATCTCGTGTTTGTCATATTATTATAGAGATGAATGAGAAGGGGAGATAATCAAGAAATGACAATAAAATAAATGGATAGATGAATGGGAGATGGATGAATGAACCAAGTAGATAGAGATGAGATTAACAATACTTAAAGCATTGAAAATCTAGGTATCATGCAATGAATTCATTTGTGTCATGGGAAAAAGGCTAAAGGCCAACACTAAGATCACCTAAACTCCCTCTCGGAATGAATAGGATATGGAATGACATTTATAGGATTGGTTCTCACTCAAACAATTCCAACTAGGTATTAAGCTTGAAATGAGAGTCCTTTCACATAATCTATTGACTTCTCAATCTAATAAATGATATGTTCTATCAAAGGGTTCTAAACTATGAAGGACTTCTCAATCTCTTCACAATCTATAATGCACATGAAGTGTTTGATGAAATGATTCACTTAATTATCTTAAATATGCAATTGACTTCTCAATCTAATCACATGCTTAAAACAATTAAACACACAAATCATCATAAACATCAAGATCTAAAGCATCAATGATAGAAAATCAATTAACCCAATCAACATAAACATTCAATTGCAAAATACCAAAAATTATCCAACACAATTCATATTGCTAATCTCACAAGGGAGATTAGCCTCTCATATCCATAAGAAAATTAACATAGACATTAAATTCCTTACAAAACATGATAAACAATAGGTTTCAATACAAAGTTTGGATGAAAACTCCCTTGGATATCTCCAATGGTGATTATTCTTCTTCCCCTTGCAATTCACCTCTCTTCCTTGCTTCTCTACTACTTGGATGGAGGATGTGATGGTTGGATGAAGATAGATCCAAATGATGAAGAATGGATGAAGGTGAAGGTGAAGAATGGAGGAAATGGTGTGTGAGGTGTGTGTGGAAGGGTGGAATTTCGGATCTTTTCTCAATTGTTGAATAAAGGGGTATTTATACCCCTTGGGAAGCTTCTAGAAGGATTCTGATTTTTTCTGATCCCAGACACGACACGAGTCGTGCGACGCAACTCTCACACGGCCATTCTGGACAGGGCCGTGTTACGCAACACGTCTCGTGTGCTGCAACACGTCTCGTGTGCTGTAACACGGGCACAGGGTGGTCGTGTTGGATCTTCTGATGTCGGCACACGGCCATTTCTTACAGGGCCGTGCGCTATACACGGCCCGTGTTCTTGCTGCCCTTCTTCCTCTTTCACTGTTTTGGCTCGTTCTTCCTCGTTTCAACTCCGAATTGAGATCCGTTTTTTCCTACGTCTTCCTTATCATATCTAGCATCCAATAAAATGTGAAAATCATAGGTTTAAGCTCATTCACACACATTTCAATAAAAACACAAAACACAACCAAATAACACATAAAATACGGATAAAATAATACGAAAACACACATAAAAAGATACTAAAATTTAGATGAAAATATCACTCATCAGATGAGACGAATGAGTCGTGCACGCTGTTCGAGCTATCTTTCGACCCGTCTGGGTATTATACTCTGAAGCACGTTCAAAGGAAGGGACTTATTTTAGTGGATGATACTTCTCACGGCACATGGAACAAGGCCAGTAACCAAAATATTATACTCCCTCCGTCCCACGTATTTTTACCCACTTTGCATTTTGGGGTGTCCCACGTATTTTTACCCATTCCATTTTTTGCAAAAATACATAATATTTTATTACCTACTTTTTACAATCCCAACAACTTTAATTACTTTTTTACACTTTATTCATCATTCTCAATAACTTTATTTACTTTTTCTTTTTAAATTACTAATTTATCCCTACTTTCTCTTACATTATATATTAAAAAAATAAAACGTCTTAATCTCCGTGCCCGTACAAACGGGTAAAAATACCCGGGACGGAGGGAGTACTATTGTTATTTTGAGGTTATGTGAGTGAGAGCGAGAATACTGATTTTTTTAAATTTTTTTATTACATTGACAAGTGTTTTTTCAACCCAATCTTTCCTTTGGGTCACTTCGAAATGGATGTGTTATTTAACATATGTTAATGGAATTAGTGCTTCCTATACTCTCATGGAAGTTCCATTTTATGTGGTTCCAAAATGGTGATGGGCCGCCGGCTGGAGAAATCTGGTCAAAAGGGTGATGAAAATTGACATCAATGGTGTATAATAGGGAAATTGTCATTAGAGATAGAACAAAATTTCACTACTGTAGAAATGTTCTTTGCAGCAAGGATTTACTGTCTAATGGAGAAACTCAATTTGATTGTTTTATCACACAGTGAGACTAAATTGTAGGTATTTAGTGCTCTCTACGATCCTACATGGGTGGGACTCTTGTGAAGCTATTTTAATTGTTCCTTTAAGAATTTTCACCTTTCTTCTCCCAATTTTTGGTGTACTAACTTAATCCATTCCTTAGTAATTAGGAGATGCCTGGTAATCGACTGCATCAATTATAAATAAACTAGATTATTCTACTTAATTAATTTAGTTTTGTGTTGAAATTTATATTATTGATCTACAAGATTACTCTTTCCTATTAATATGATTACTCTTTATAATAAATTGGGTTACTATGAATAAAATTTTAAATTATTCTTTATATGATTATTGTATACATTGTTTTGTTTTGTCAACATCTTTTAAATTATTTTTTTCTATTAATTGGGTTACTCTTTGTAATAATTTGGGTTACTGAAAATTAAGTCATGTATTGCGAAGAATTAAATTATACTCCGTATGTAATATGTAAAATAATTAGATTACTCTTTTGGGTCACTCTATAGAATTAATTAGATCACTCTTTGAAATTAATTGAATAACTCTTTGAAATTAATTAGATTACTCTTTTGACTTAATTGGATCACTATTTGGAATTAATTAGAATACTCTTTTGGCTTAATTGGGTCCCTTTTTAGAATTAATTAGATTACTCTTTTGATTTAATTAGACTACTCTTTATAATTAATTAGATTACTTTTTAACTTAATTGCATCGCCTTTTGGAATTAATTAGATAACTCCTCCTAATAACATTGACAACCAAATGCGTATCACTAAGGAGATTTGGTTTTTCAACAATCGAATATGCATTATTTAGGTTTCAGTACCTCGTATATACTCTACATTGACAAACTGGTTCTGCAAAGATTTAATACAAGTACCAACCAAGTTCTGCTAAACTTGTTTTTCTAATTAACAAATTTTGAAAAGCCCATTTTACTAATTAACAAACTTTTATGAAGTTAAATTCAACTTGAAAACTCAGCTATGGATATTCAGCATCCCTAAACACCCCATCAAACAAAATAAGGAAAAAAATAACAGTTTTAATCCATTCTTAAAATCTGATAATGTAAATAAATCCAAATGATGTAGTATAATAAATTAATTGAGCAACAATATAATCGAGAATGCCAATTCAACATCCACTAGTTAATTAGGCTTCCTTTTTCAAATGAGCTCTTTTTCTCATATCTTTCTCTAGGGTGGGCAACAATTTTTTAAAATCGGAAAAACCGATCGAACCGCACCGCACTTAGTATTTTTTTCACTTAAACCACGGTTAATTTTATTGGAGAAAACCGTACCTCTTGAATGGTGCAATTTCGATTTTCATCTAAAAATATACCGCACCGTACTCTATTATTTAAATTATAAATATATTTAATCTTATATATATATATATATTATGTATACATATATAATTATGTATTATTGAAAAGTTAAAAAGATATACACTAATTTGAATTGAGAAATAATTTTGATGAAAGTTTGCTTTATGTCACAAAAATTATATTATTTGTGTTGATTATTGAGTTCAAATTATAATTTTATATCTTTAATATCTCATTACCTTCTAAGGGTGAAGAACACTTTAAATTAAGCATGTACACGTATTTATTTTTTCTAAGGGTGAAGAACACTTTAAATTAAGCATGTACATGTATTTTTTTTATACATCCATGTGTATTGTATTGTTATGCAATATGTAAATTTTTAATCGTCAAATCGCAAAAAACCGCCTAAAATCGCATTATAAATTTTACTCGATAAACCGCAATTTAAATCTAATTATCAAACTGAACCGCATATAACAATGCAATTTAAATTTTTTTGAAATAACCACAAAACCGCATCGTGCACACCCCTACTTTCTCTCTCTAAGGAATAACAAGCACAACCTCTTTCCCCAAAGCAAAAAATAGAAATTCATTAAGCCGTCGTTAATCATTCACCGCCGAACGCACGCCACGAGTTTGTCAGAAAATGCAGCCCAGTCGTTTCATCACCGAGTCGCGACCTCCGACCCTAACAGCCGGACTCGAGAGCTGCTGTTGGGTTTAGCGCCAACAGCCGCACACATGCTTGTCGGCTGCCGGAAAATGCAAACCCGTTGCTGGAGACTGCCGCAACAGTGAGCCCGTCAATCAGGAATCACCGTTCGTCATTCCGTGTCAAAAACAGCCCAATTAGCTCCGCCGGCACGCTGCCATCGCAAACCAGCTTGGTCAGATGCTTCGTCGTGCCACCAGCCTTTGGCCGCTAATTCACCGGCGCTGGTCACATTAAGGATTCCGTCAAATCGAACAAAGAAATAGATTAGGAAGAGAGAGAGGGGAGAAATGATAAAGGTGGGAAGAGAGGACTGATATGTATTGGAAAAAGGAATAAAGAGGAAAGAGATTAAGAAGAGAGAGAGAAAGAGGGGGAAGGCCATAAAGGTTGGGACTAGGGGAGAGAGGACAGATACGTATTGAAAAAAAGGAAAATAGGATCGGTTCCATGAAAATTTGGTGAATCGGTCTAGTTGCTCTCATATATATATATATATATATATATATATATATATATATATATATATATATTAAGATTTCGTGAACAATTTATATTTATAATATAAATAAAAGTGATAATATCTAAAATAAAATTAATTATATTTTTAATGAAAAAATACCTAATTACGATAGCATAAAATGATTTCACCGTGAGATAGTCTCACCCAAAATTATAATATAAATAAAAGTGATAACATCTGAAATAAAATTGATTATATTTTTAATAAAAAAATGATAACTAATTACGATAGCATAAAATGATTTTACCGTGAGATGGTCTCACCCATAATTTAATACTAAAGTATTTGTGTATTGGCAATATTTTTGTTGAGATAGTCTCATGTGAGATAATTTTTTTATTTTCTTTAAATTATCATTTTTATCAAAGATATTATCACTTTCACAGGGAGCACAACCCCAAAATTACTTAACATACCCCAAATAAGTCAAGGACTAAAATAACCATAAACGAAAAGACATAAATATCCTTTTAAAAATTAAATACTTACAACAAAAAAATAATAAAAATAAAAACAAAACAAATTTTCGCCTCCTCCAAGTCAACCTCATACTCCCATCTTCACGCAAGTTTCCCTCTTGTTCCATCGACAATCAAAATTCACTCATCAATTTCTAACAATCCACATCCAATCAAAATGGCACTCTCTTCATGAAGCTGATGAACTCGTTGATTTTGGAAATCACCTGCCATTCTTGCCGGCAGAGGGTCCGACATGATTGTTGTCGGAATCTAATTCTGCTTCTTCTTCTTCCTTAAGTTACATTTCAGCTGCTTTGAGAGAATGTCAGGTGTGAAGAAGCGAATAAAGCAAATGCCTTAGATTTCCTATTATCTGAATTATTTTCTCTCTCTTCATCGGTGTCATCTCCATCACGCACTCGACGTCGCCCCTACAATACACTACTCAACTCCGGTGGCCAACATGGTAGATTGTTTGTTGTTTGTGACAGCAAAAGGCACGACGAAGAATCCGAAGCACATGTTGTTCGGGTAGACTTTGAAATACTCATGAATGGTGTTTATAACAACTAGCGTTTTAACCGAGACGTTACGACAAATATAATGTATTTATTTATAATTTATAAAAAGTTTAAAAGAATGAACTTTGGTTATTGAGAATTATATTAAAGTTATTTAATTGCATTTAAGGTAAGCTTCGGTTATTTAATTTTTAATGTATTAAGACTAATATGATGAATCCCTTATTAATATAATATAATAGCATGTATACGAAAGATGTTTAGATCTACAATAATAAAATTTGAAATTGAAAATTTTTATATATTATGAAAAATAAAAGTGAAGACCTTAAAAAATGATTGGTTAGTCAATTCAAAGTCGAAGTTTTAATGTAACATTGACATAATTTTTATAAAAATTAATAGGCTAAATATAAATATTTACAAATAATATAATTAACACATAATATATTTTTGTGCTTAATAAAAAAATTTAATCAACAAATTTTTAAAAACTTAACTAATTAAACTTCTATAAAAATAAACAATAAATTTTAAAAAAAAGTATAATAACACTCATTGAAAGATATATGAGTTGAGATAATTTTGATGCTTTAATGCTATAAGGGCATCAACAATATTAAACACCTTAATAATAAATTTAAAGCAATATTAAACATTATGTCAATTTCAGTACATAACTAATTAAGAAAAATTACGTATGACCTGCCAAATGAACGAATATATATATATAAATATATAATGTTGAAGTATTTGAATATAATCCTCAACGACTAACACTTCTCAATTTATTATTCAATCACATTGAAAAGTATTATTTGCAAATTCATATTCCTCAATAATACCTAATAATTATATAAAAAAACCGGACTAAAAATCACTAATTTTAGCAAAACTAAATAGAAATAAAGAATGAAATGCGAAACATTATTTATGCGTTAATTAAATAAAGAAATTTAATTCGTTCCAATGCTTGAATCAACGAACATGATGATGCTCACCTAAAAAGATAATAATCAAACATTTCTAAAAACTTCTCTAAAAACATAACTCTTGCAAATACCTGTTTCACCGCAGTTGTCCTTGCCCAACAAAATCTTCAAACCTGCTTTCGTGGTTGATCTTGTCACAGCAACGTACAGTTGGCCATGACTAAATACTGATCTCCTCAAGTAGAAACCAATATTTGAAAGATATTGGCCTTAACTCTTATTTATAGTCATTGCATACGACACGATCACTGGAAACTGCCTTCTTTGAAACCTAAAAGGAAGCCTAATATCAGTCAGTGTTGTAAATCTTGGTATGAGCACTCTCTATCCTGCATTAGTCCAACTAAAAACTGTGCATGCAAAACGTGTTTTCCCAAATTCATAACCAAGAGCCTTGTTCCGTTACACAAACCTCTTGAGTGATCAATATTCCACAATAGCATTGTCGGTATTCAAACTTTAAGATTAAGCTCATGATTAGGTACTCCCGAACACCTTATAGGATTTAAGAATTCAGGAGTGTGAACATCAGCGACTTAACAACTTATATTATTTAGTATATCAAACTCAAATTTAATTTATAAATTTATTTTATTTAATATATACTATTATATACTCCCTCCATCCTACAAAAGATTGCACCCCCAGTTCCGGCACGGAGATAAGGAAGTGATAACTTTTAAGGGTATAATGTTATTTTTTGTAATAAATAAATAATAAAGTATGTTAGGTAGAGATGATTTTTTTTTGTAAATAAAATGTATGGGAAAGGGTGGTTGTTTTTTACTTTTTTGCCTTTTTTGGGAATGTGCAAACTTTTGTGGGATAGCCCAAAATGAAAAGTGTATCACCTGAAATGAGACGGAGGGAATACAATTTAATAAACAAAATTCTCAAGTGTTCAAACCAATGCCTTATAATTTTTCAGCAGTTGAATGCGATATTCCCATCTTCACTATGTCAAATTCTCAAGAAACATGTTCAAAGTAAGATTATATGAATAGCCTAATAGAAGTATGATCAAGAGCAACCAAATTATAGTTGAATATAAGGGTAAATGAGCCACCAAACATAAGGAAGAGTATGCCCAAATTCAAATCTAGATAATGATGTTCCCAATTAAAGATTTAAAATGCAGCTAGAGAATAAATAAATCAAATATGATATCCATCGGGGAAAGTATGCTTTACTCAAATCTCGATGAGTAGGTCCATTTCATATGAGCCCGCCTCAAAATCGGTGACCGCTTCTCTTTCATTGCAAGTTTGCACTTGATAGCGACTATATTGTATGGCCTGAAAATTGCCAGTAGAAATACATAAAAAGTTGAATGATAAATAGTGTCAAATATTTTTCTAAACTGAATAAATGATCAAAACTACAACACTGATATCAAATCTAAATTGAGATAAACAACTTCACTACATTTTGCGCATCCCAATTCCAAAATGAAAATTCTAAATATAGTTTTTCATTTTCCATCTCATCTTAGCTATCTTTTTAATCAATTAAATTTCAAGAACAACATATTGCATCATAATTAAAAACAAACCATACAAATTTTACTTGAATTATTACCCCTAAGGTAAAATTTTACTTGAATTATTACCCATAGAGTATTTTAGTCTCAGAAAAATATTATAGGCATGACTAGTACTTTTTAAGATTGCAATAGATAGTCTTAATAAGCAAATATATGGCTTTAACTCCCAAGTAAATGTAGTAACAAAAAATAAAATAAAAATATATCATTGCAATCTCACTATAAGGTCTTCGAGAGTAGTTCCAAATTAGCCATCAGAAACTTAATTTAATAATTAGTATCTAAAATCCCACCTCTATTCTGTTGTTGAACCACATGTCTTAAGCCCATTGTTCAAATTGGCCATTTATCGGTGATACTTTCTCTCTCTCACATACACACACACATCCTCCTCTTCTCTCTCCTCTCTAGAAGCTCTTCATGAAGAACCTTAGTTCTGAAGAAGATAAAACAAATTTCAATAAAATCTTAAAACTTGTAGGATAAATTCAAAAAAAATATAGCCATCTTAATTAGTATGCTAGAAACCATGGTGGTAGTGCCTAGAACCTTTAATCATGAAGTAAAGTAAGCACAACTATTTAAAAAATAGAGGCAACAATATATTATAACAGACAAAGTGACAATCTCAAAGTAGGAGATGCTAAAAACAACAATCATAGGGGCAGGGTACTTTCTAGATTTTTATACTATCATTAATCCTTACAAAAGGTACGTAAAAGTGATAAGCAGAACCATTTACAGTTCTTCAAACCCAAAATGTAGAAAAATCACTAAAATATAAATGGATGTTTTTATATGTATTTATTTTGAATAGACTATCTTTTGTAAAGACAATTTGTAATTTAAAATCCTTCCTCAATCCTATTGTAATAATGGCAACTTAAAATAGCATATTATGAGAAATATCAAGGATAGAAGATTCACACTCACAGACAATCAAGACAGTGCGTAGCCATATAATAGAAACTATTATTAATTCAATTTCAGTTAAACTCAGTGAATTCCACTACCAAAAATAAAAATAATTTAATCCAGATATCATAAAAATGGCTAATCAGTATTTGCAACACTATTAATGTTCTATGCAAAGTACAAACACCTAATGGGCCAATGGCTAAACTTTTATATATTATTGCAACACAACTAGGGGTGTCAATTTTACCCGCGGATGCGGGTATCCGCTGGATAATACCCTATCGGGTAAGGGTAAGGTATATTCGAGTTTAGGATAGGGTAGTACCCGCACCGGCATGAAAACTTTAAGGGTAAGGGTAGGGTATGAATTTTATAAAATACCCGATTATCCTACCCGATTATCCATTTATTTATTACATATTATATAATTATATATTAACCATATTACATATATTATAATATATATTGTATATTTATATAATAACATATTTATTATATACATAAACTTGATTCCATGCATTTGTAGTTAATTTGTTAAGCATTATTGCATTAGTTTGTATTTTTATTTATTTTAGGTTTTAATTGTGTTACAATATTGTGTAAGGTGAAAGTTAATCGATTATATTTTAAAATTATTGAATCTCATAATATGTTGTATTGATAATGATTTATTTTTATTTTTTTCTTTAAATATCAGATTCGGGTCATATATGTGGTATAAGATAAATCAAGCTTTTACAAGTAGAGTAGGATAAAATAGATTATTCGAATTTTTTTTAATTGCGGATAATCGTTTACCTACGGATTATCCTCGTACCCGATGGACAATATCCGCATCCTACCCGATGATATATTTTAGGATAATAGGGTAGGGTAAGGGTATGAAAATATGATTGCGGGTAGTATGTGAAGTAGGCGTACCCATACCCTACCCTACCCGTTTACACCCCTAAACACAACAGAAACCAATTGCCAGTCAACCCTCGAAAGTGAAAAAAAAGAAATAGCAAAAACAGCATAGCCTAAAAAAAATATAATAATAATACAAAAGCTCGTCAATGCTATCCTCTCCTTACCTTCTAAATTATATTTCAAATACACGGTTAGCTAATCAAAAGATTAAATTATGTATTCTAAGATCAACAAAGAATGCATATGCAAATATATAAAACAAATCCAATATAAAGAAACGTCTACATCATCCATTAAAAGACTTTCATATATTTTAGAATCATATCTTTATTGAAATTCTAGCATGATGTGTTTCATCTTATTGTTTGCAAGGTTAGATAAATTTATTACATCACACTCTCTAATCTTGTGTTTCCAACTCATAAATGCAGTAAAAATGACATCTATTAAAAATAGACTCACTTTTAGAGTATTACATGGAATTAAATTCCAAAATTCTACTTTATGCAAGGTCAAATGTTGCCTTAAGAGTAAAAATTTATCATACCTTTTTAAGAGGAAAAAAGATTGTACTAAAGACAAATATACAATGGATGGTGTATATTATCAAACAGGCACTAAATGATACGAACATCAAAGTCAGCCACACAAATTGTATTAAAGAGAGGGAAAAAAGATTCTAGCATGAGCTTTTGAGTAAATAATAGAGCTACTAATTTGCTATCTTTGATAGTCATAATACAACTAATTCAATAAAAAACAGAACCAAGATAACAAATAATCGAGTTCATAATCAACCTCATATTCACAAATCAATAAAACATGAATATCAAAATACTTCTCTGAAAAGAAATTATTAGTTGAAAGGCTGCTCTGCCAACTGTCACTATTTTGAAGATCCAACCTCAATATTTTTTAAATGTGCAGCTTCTGATTTAGTTGTCATTTGTTTGGATATAATGATACAAAACATATGTCAAAACTTAAACCAAAATTTTAAGATATTTGCAAATGGTAATGTAAATTTTTGAATAAATGTTGCAAACAATTTCACTTGATTCCTAAATGATACAAATCAGCCACTGCTGATAAATTGGGATCACCTAACTTCCATGATTCTTGAAATCGAAAAAGTTTCATGAAATGTCTGCAGTAGTGATGTTTTATTATATTGAAGACGTTGATTCAAGGGTCAATGCATGCTAAGGGAGAGGGTTGATTCTAGTAATCCATTGCTAAGTGTAGAATCAAGAAAGAACACAAACACAGATTTGAATAGACGAAAAATTAGAATACATAAGAGCAAATCAAACGTTGAATCAGACAATAGAAAATGTAAGAACACAAACATAGAAATCTACAAATAGAAATGAAAGAGAAAAATAAAACTGCAAAAATAAATGAACGACTGGTCAATATTAAAACTATGGTAGAGTATATTTCATCCATGCCATCCATATTTTTTACTCCAAAATAAATAAACTATTAGCTGAGTGATGTTGAAATTATATAAAGATCCAAGCATTAATAGGCTAATGACACACTATTAATTGTGATACCATTGAACCATGATCTCAATCACTTATATTATACAGAGCTGCTCTATAACAAATTATCATATGATCCCACTGATCTATTATACAGAGCCATTCTATGATATAATTGTGCCTTATGATCTCACTCTAACATTTTAATGCCAAACAATATAATTGAACTCAAATTGGTCCTGAGAAAAAACAATTAATACCAACAACAAAAAGCGGCCCATATAATAATTGAATTCACTGTTCACAATGTAAAGCTAATGTCTGAACACTTTCTTTCCATACTCAAAGAAGGTTTTTGTTTAAGTTAGTAGACTTTTCAAATTACCATAGTAGTTATATCTCTCGTGAAAAAATTGCCACAAATAGACCACTTTTCATGTATTCTATTTTGTTTTCTCAATCAAACATTATATTGGAGTAAAATGAATCGCCTACAAATAACTAATTTTGAATAAGTGGTTTTCTATATCATTTTCTTTCTTTCTTTTTTCTTTCTTTTTTATTGTAGCTTCCTGCAACTTGTTTAAACAATATATTCTAGATAATTGTTCAATTTTTAAGAGAAAAATGATAATATATTATTTGTAAATTTAATGTTGGCCGTCAGCAAAAAATGGCATAGTAAAAATTACAACATCAAGAATATTGAAATTGCCCAATGGCAATATAAGCAACATGGAAAAAAGGAGATCAATAAAGACTTAATCTCCTCGGAAAAAGTTAAAACATTTTATTAAATTAGATTACTTTGCCTCATTTCATTAAATTAGATTAAAATTTAAAAACCTTTTATAAGTGATGGTTGAGGTATGAACTAATGACTAAATCAAAATTTTGATCTTTAAATGAATGGAAACGAACCAGATACTATATCCAGCATCAAGGTAGCTACAAAAAAATGCCAAATTATTCAGACATTGAATTATCATAACTCAAGTCAAAGAAATCTCAAGACAATGATTGAAATGAATAAAGCTTGCTACAAAATATTTTTTGAAAAAATAATAGTAAAATGCAATTGTTTCAATCTCGAAGAAAAATACACACCTGAAAGGAGATCGCCTCCAAAGATTTTTCACCAGTAATTCAATATGTCAGAGCATTAAATTCAATTTCCTCTTCCACCATTTCCTGCATACAGAAATTACTCAGCAGCTCGAGAGTAATTCAATGTGGTAGGACATTAAATATAGCAATTTCACCCATCCTTTTTAAAAGAGGAAAAATAACTGAAAAAAGTTTTTCTTAGAAATTAACAGAGCAATAATTACACATGTTACAAAATTGCACAGAATCAAAAGCATCCCCATTTTCAAAATTAAAAGCATATCAACTGAAAATAGTGATTGAGCATTTAAAAGTAATTGAAAGAATCATGAATTAAACATTGCATGAGAAAAAGAGTATTATTCATTTTATGAAACGAACGCAGATAAACATAAAAAACATAGTAGAAACACAAGTTATGTGCTAAATTCTCGATTCACCCACACTTCCACCCATGAGCATCCACATAAATAATATGATGGTAGGAGTATTTAATTACAATATAGAATGGAAGATTAAAGAGTCTGTTTCATTAAAGTTTTATGAAAGGTTTTCTGCAGATTCCTCCAAATTGCATAACATATCTTAATTCGTAGCATATCGCAATATGTTCATATTAAATATCATGCATTTATATTTTATTCAAACTATTTCAATCTATTATTGGTTTCTTGTAGTTAAAGTCCATTGAATGATGACATTAATACTTTTCAATATAAAAAAAAATTCCAAACAATCCGATGAGTGATTATGAGACAAATAGTTTTGGGCTTAATCCGATGAGCCTCTAAATTCAAACTGTCAGCATGTCTTATGCATATCATATTAATGCAAATAAAAAAATTAAAAAAAAAAAAGAAGTAAGCACTAAGAAAACTTAACATTCCTAAGCCTTCAATATAGGTGGACCTACTTTTAGATTACTTACAAAAGCAAGGAATTAATGAACAAACAAATAAATAATCCGTCCTGCACAAATAATGCCCTACATTGATCCAGATAAATCATCCAATTACAATTACAAATAATGCCCTACATATATACGGGGAGGAAGAGGTATTATGAACCTAATTCCAATCATGGTTAAAGAAGTACATGATATTTCTCTCTACAAAATTGAGCACATAATATTTCAATGAAAAAAGGGTAGCATAAATAGGCACCTTAAATATGCTTTGTGTAGCTGATGTAACTCTAACTACTATTCCATATTTTGCTTGTTCGTCACTGATAGCAACACCAAAGAAGTGAGTGAACTGGTATTTTACCTATTAATAAAACAACAGAGTTATTATAAAGGTAATGAGAATTGTTGCAAAACATGAGGGAAACATAATCAGTATAGAGAGTTTAGCAGCAATACAGCCCATAAATTGATAACATTGTTTAGTTCTTCCCTCTGTTCTTATTAAGGACGCGCATTGCTCTTTTACCTTTCACCGATCTTGAAAGCATAAAGCACAGATCATCATTTCATCTTAACAATCTCTAAATCTAATTGTATATACACTTCTATTAATAAATGGTAGCAGATTCAAAAAATTAATACAAAAACTCTATTTAGATAGTAGACATGACATGCAAAAATAAATTATCATAATTAATAAAAGCAAGATGTATTCACTTCGTGAAAGCAAAAAAAATGTGAAGATATATATCAACAAAAACATCAGCGAAATAGAAGAATTAATTTAAAGAAAATAGTGTATAATCAGTATAATCAGCAAATCAGAATAATGCAAAACATGAGGGCAGCATAATTAGTATAGTGAGTTTAGCATCAATACTCCCCATAAATCAATTACATTGTTTAGTTCATCCCTCTGTTCTTATTAAGATGCGTGTTGCACTTTCACCATTCACCGATCTTGAAAGCATTAAGCGCAGATCATCATTCCATCCGAACAATCTCTAAATCTAATTATATATACACTTCATGGCAACAGATTCAAAAACTGAATAAAAAATCTATTTAGCAGACATGACATGCAGAAAGAAATCATCATAATTAATATAAGCAAGATGTATTCGCTTCATGAAAATAAAAACGTGAAGAAAGATATATATCAACAAAAATATCAGCAAAATAGAAGAATTAAAAGGAAAGAATGTAAAACACACACACAAACTACCACTCACACCAAGAATCATTTTAAAGCTCTCTAATATAATTCTTTTTTCGCCCATGGACTCAGTAACAGCCAAGGTGTCGCTTATTTACAAGTCATACTGTCCACATTCTTCAAGAATAATAGTTATAGCAATAATAGTGTTATCAACTCATGGAAACGATTAATAGTAAGCTACAGAAAAGAAGGATCCAAGATGAAACCAAAACCAATTATTAATTAAACTTACAAATGTTATAAGCACAATAAAAAACAAACTTGCATAACAAAATAATAGATATGAAAAGAAGAACCTGCAATTCATATATATAATAAGAGCCTTAATAAACTCAGCAATTCATTACACAGAGATGAATTTCAAACACGCAGAAAGAGAAAGAAGAAGAGAATTACCAAATAGATAAAGAAATAGATTGATGACATATAAGCAAACTTTTCAAGAATAAATGGGGAAAAAAACAAAGAGAAAACCAACCTCTTACAATAAGCAAAATAAATCATCAAGTAATTATCACAGACATGGAGGAACGGCTAAACATAGAGGCTTATATCCCCCTTTGTTAAATATGTTGATTCATTGATCGATATGTTTTAGTACTTTTTTAATCGAATAAATAAAATGGGGATAGAAGAAAAAATGAGCGGTGAAAATGAGAAAGGGACATGAGGCATGAATTGAGAAAAGGAAAGAAAAGGGATAAGAGAACACCACCTGCAGAGCAATGTTTATAGCATGTGGAACTATAATCATAGGAATAATGGTCTAAGGAGGATGTGGATCGAAACACACGAGGTATGAATCAAGAAAAAGAAAAAGGATAAGAGAACACCACCTGCGAAACAGTATTTGTAGCATGTGGGCTGGAACTGTTAATCTTTAAATATGATCTAAGGAGGAACTGGATCGAAATTAACACGTATTGTGGTATTATAATGAACTAATTTTAATTATAAAAATGCAAAGCAGAACACATACCCTAACATCACTAATCAAATCAAGAAATCATTATGCAAAAAGGTATAATAGATATTAGTCAAACGTGGTGGGAGACTATAAAGCAACATTCTCTAAATAACAGATAAAATCAATATATCAATTCAAAAAGGAAAATATAGAACATATACATATAATTAGTTAGAAATGAAATAAAAAATGAATGATTCAAACAATTTAATTACAATATTATGTACCCATTCCTATTAGATGATGTTGGATAAACCTCAACTGATCTGAAAATACAGATACATCAGAAAAGATTCAGAATAAACGTTAACAATACCTAATTGGCCGAATAAACTACATGGTATACCCAATTGGACGAATACCCAATTCATATCAGAACAGTATTAGTACAATACCTAATTACCAAAAAATGTATAAAAAATATAATGGAATTAAAAATTGTACCTGAAAAATCCTCAATTTTAATAATCTGACATAAGTGCAAAATTAAAATAGAGAAGACCTCAAATAGAAGAGAAACATCAATACACAGGGATGATATCCAAAAATAGAAAAAAATAAAAAAGAAGAAATGATGGAGTACAAAATGGACGAATAAGGAGTTCGAGATCTCAATATATTTCATAAAGGTAGCAAGCCAAGCACCGAAATAATCGATCGTGGACACCGACTTCGCCAAAAATTAATGAGGAAAGAAATGGGATAATATTTTTAGCATATGAACATGGAATCATTTGTTGTTTGAAGATCAATAGGCATAAGTAGATCAACAAAGTATTACGCAGAAATGAATTCCAAAAACTGACGATTAGGGCTCTCACAAAATGAATCATCAATTTCTTACATAGATGCGGCTCAAGTAATTTCCAGAGAATGAAGAGAAGAGTGAAAGGTGGGGGAAACGTAAGGTGATTGAAGAGTGAAAAATGAGACAAAAGTGAGAGAAAAGTAATATCTAGGGTTTTAATCAATGGTGTTGATTTAATTGAAAGAAATCAATGGTGGAGATCAGTGGATATAAGTTACCATTAGGTGAATCTTATTGACCAAAAGCGGTGAAATCAGTTTTGGGGGAAAAATTAGTATAAAAATAGATGGTAAATTTGGTGTTATTATATAAAGATATAAAGATTACAAGGTATGATTGTCGTCTCTAATTTCACACCCAATTTGATAAGTTGTAATTTTACACTATTATTTAGGATAAATTCACTTTTGGGTGACACTATTGCCACCCGAAACATTGCTGATTGCACCCAAGTTCTTAAAAATCATAGAGTGAAAATACCTTTATAACCCCAAACCTAAATTTAACCTCACACCCAAAATTTCTAAAAACATCCATTTAATTTACTTTTTCTATCCGTAAAAATTTAATTAAAATTCAAATTTCGTTAGGGGGTGGAAAATTTCTTAACGCACCCCAATTAATTTAAAGACTAAAATATCCATGCACAATAAGACATAAATATCCTTTTAAATAATTATATCATTAAATTAAAAATTAACCAAAAACCAGGATAGTTCCTCACAATCATCTACGTACTTCACCTTCCTCACCACTTAGCAACAGTCCATAAATTAACAATCTTACAACCTTAGCTAATTCTTTTCAAACATTACTATATTTTTCAATTTATAAAGATATTTCTAGAGTTGAAAATGAATTAAAACTTGTCTTCCACCACTGATCTACGACTGCGTTTCACAATTTTCCTTCCATCTTAATTTGTGAATTGATCAATGCTGCATCATTGTTAATAATCATCAGTCATGGAAATCACAGATCTCAAATTGAAAAAAACTAATTGCAGTATCGAGCAAACAACAAAAACAAACACGTCTAAATTCCAAAGAAATCACATTAAGATAACAATGGAGAAATTTAATTAAACAGTATTTTAATTTACCATCTCAATTAGAACCGCCTACCCACGAACCAAGCAATGTATGAGGTGAGAGGAGAAGTGAAATTTTGTCAAAAAATCGGAATTCAAATGACACAAGCAGGTGCAGACGAACTTTGTCGTAGATAATTGTCGTCTTCGCCAATCACATTCACAAATAAACAAACCAATTCGACCACAATAGAATAATAATTTGATTTGAAGGATTTGATAATAGTTTTGCAAGAACACGCAGTCCGAAGAAGATAGAATTTTTTAAAAAATTAAAATAATAAAAGATAAAGAGAAGAGGGTATATTGGTCTTAATTGGGTTGTGTTTAGTAATGTTAACATACATATTAATAAAATATTGGGATATAATTAGTAAATGGGATACGTTAAGTAATTTTGGGGGTGCGAATAATCGTCCTCTTTCGTTAATCTCGTTGAATCAACTCACATGCATTAAGAAATAAAACGAACAACAGAAAGAAATGAAGTAAACAAGATTCAATAAAAATGGCATTCTCCCTGGAAATCAGATCTGATTTCCTCGTCTCCTAGTGTGCAGCCATGACAGAGAGATTAAATTAAGGTTCATCCACGGCTAAGAGGGTTAAGGGCCCCTAGAGCAAGGACGAGTACGATCTCCTGCGCCATCAGAAAGACAGCAATGTTAACAATCTACTTTAGAAAGTACAGTAGACATTCTATGATTTATGGAAAGTTAATTAGTTTGAGTGAGCTCATGGGTGTGCTCAGTAATTTAGAGTAAATTTTAAGTAAAGGATTAAAAATGTATTTTCACTTTACATTTTTTAAAAATTAGGGTGCCTTTAGCAATATCTCGGGTGGCAATAGCGCCGCCCTTCACTTCTTTACACATGAGTTGTGAATTATTTAAATGTTAATTACGACTTATTTATATTTTATATACATGATCTTTGATTATTTAAGTTGTTATTGAAACAGGCCAAAATAGGACAAATTTCGCAGCTACGACACTATAGGCGTCAGCGTCTAGTGAAGTAGATGTTTTGGGGATTTAAAAACGTGTTCAGCCCTTCCTAACCCTTTCTGGTAGTTACAAATCATCTTTAATGCTGAAATAAAGATATTGACTAAGCCTTGATCATAAAGAATAATTTGAGGAGGAAATAATAAACTTACAAAAAAGGAAGAATATAAGAAATGAATGTTTTAAAAGGAGATTCATCCCCCTATACACATTTTCATTCTCTACACCACACACATCGATTGATCGATCTTTCTCACGTTGGAGGCAGCCATTGGAGGAGGGAGTTCCACCACAAAGAACATCGTGTTATCGATTTCATCTTTTTAATTTAGTTTTTAATAATGTAATTTAGTTTTCTAGTCTAAAGATTGTGAATTTTCCGTTGATGAATTCACATGTTTGATTATGATTGAAATTATCAACATGTTTTATGAATTTATTTTGTGATTGACTTTGATATTAATCTTGATTTTCAATTGCTTGTTTAGACTGGTCATCTCAATAGGTGATTGATTGTTCAATAGTTATTTTATATATTATAATCCTTAATTGTTATAATATTATGAATCGAGTAGCAAAGTGAGGGAGTACCTATTGAAATCACAGAATCTAGGTTGTATGATTCGTAGTCCGTTTTCATAGCCTAGTAGTCCTAATATCTAAATCATAATGCACTCTTAGGTTCGAACCTCTTTAGAGCGCTTGAGGGTAGTTTAATCTAGAGGCCGTACCTTAGGTTATTAATCTTAAGGATATTTCGGGTTAAATAAATGTATTACTTTTTATATTCAATTTTTGTATTGTTATTTTGCATATATAAGGTAATATTAAACTGTATTAATTTTTAATATATATTAATATTATAAAATGTATTAATTATAATTTTATAATTGTATATGTCCTTTTTAATAAATATATTACTTTTTAATATTATTTTAAATTTTATTAATATTATTTCAATATTTACACATAATCTTGATTTTACATTTATGATAAAATTCATACTCCCTCCGTCCTATTTAAAGAGGTTCTTTTTTCTATTTTGGTCGTCCATCCAAATGAACTTCTTTCCTTTTTTACAGACATGGGACTCACATACCCCTCTAATACAATTAAAATATGGGGCACACACTCCCACTAATACAACTACCCACTACATATTAAATAATAATACTCATTAATCTACGTGCAAAAAAGTAAAAGCCTCTCCTTGGGCGGGACGGAGGGAATATACAGTAGTGAATTAAAAATAGTTAATTGATTATTAAAATATGTATTTAAAAAATAAAATAATTGAATGTATGTTTTAGTACATTCAAAACTAAAAATAATTATGATATGAGTTGATATCTAATGCACTCGGGTGCACGCCTGCACCTATGCGTATAACTTTTTATTCAATAGTGTATACATGTTTTTTAATAATTGTACAATTTTTTTACATTCAATTTTTCATTAAAAATGTATAGAAAATTCAGTAATAAATTGAATACATTTTTATTCATTAGTGTATACATTTTTATTCATAAATGTATAAATTTCTGAAAGTTGGTGCACTGTGTACCTAGGTGTACAGGTAATTATCCTTATGATATATTAATATCACATTTAATAATTAATTAAAGCAAATACCGTTAACATATCTCAATTATTAATGGTAACAATTAACCATTTAATACACTACTTAATAATAACTAATGCAATTAATTACTAATAATTAATACACCACACTCCCATATATTTTTTTTCAATAGAAACCTCCATCATCTCCATATGAGTATCAAGTAGTTCCAGTTCACATCACCAATCTCTCAATCCCTAATTCAATAGAAGCAAAGCAATCTCAATTATTCCTAGACAAAGAAGTCAATCTCCAATTCATTCGCCCTATACGTTTATCCTAATTTTCATCCAATTCCACTATCCAGATCACGGACACCAATCCAATTTCACTATCGAGAAGCGAGGCGAGACCAATCTTCAATTTCACAACTGTGAATGGATATATGGCGGAGTTGGAGTGAGGGAGACGGAGGATAGAGTGAGTGAGGTAAGAAGGAGGATGGCGGAGTGAGGGAGAACGTTGTGGGCAAGAGATTGGTGGAGAAGAAATGTGTTGGAGGGGCAGAATGATTTCTTGTGTGATTAAGATTAATAGGCTATTTGTAACCTATACACTTGACTCGTTTTTTAATAAGGGTCAGGTTGTTAGTGTACATGTTTGGTACATTAGATCAATTCTATAAGTTCTCATAAATGTTATAATTTTTCGTAAAAGTTTGTCAAGGTGAACTTATTTACATAAATTAGAGAATTAATTTTTTTTTTCTTCTATGAATTGATAATTTTATTTGCTGAAACATTTTCACAAATTGAACATATAGTTGGTAATTTTGTTTGTTAATCGATTTACAATTTTTTTTAGATTGTGCAAGTAGATGATGGGTTTTATTTACACTCATATCTTACTTTAAACGAATAAAAATAATACATTTAATTATAGAATATTTTGTTTGATTGTTCGCTAAAATGTTTAAATAGTTGCACAAAGTTGATAATTTTGTAGTACAAATGAACATTTTTTTTTAATTTTTAAATAGTGTGTAGGGTTTAGGATTTTATATTTAATCAATGTTTGCTGTAAGCGAATGAAATTAACATAATTAAATATAGTAGAATATTTTGTGTAATCGTTTGCTGAATGATTTCTTAGTTTAGTTTGTAATTTTATTATTTATAACGTATAAAATAAACATTTAATAATTCGACATCAAGAAATGAAGACTAAAAATATCATGGATTTATAACCAACTATTGATGCAATCATAATAGAATTAAACTAGATTAAATTAATTAATTATTTAATTTTATTCATTTAAAAATAGACATTGATTAAATATAAAATTCATAATCCCAAATACTATAATAACAACAACAATATAATTTTAAAGTATAAAATCTTTACAGGTCTTTTATGCTTTAAACGAATTTATAAGACTTGCAAATCTTATAAAATTTTTAAAAAAATTGCAGAATGTCCAAAATTGAAAAAATAAAAATTTATGGAACTACAATATTAAAAATAAAATTTGTTGTTGATATATATGTTATCATTAGTTTTGTTTGATCTAATGATAGCTAATTTTGTGAAGATCTATAAAAAAAAATTAATTAAATAAAATAAAATTAGGGGCATAAAAATATTTGATTTACATTTAATCAATATCTGTTTTAATACGTATAAAATTAAAATAATTACTCCCTCCATCACAGAAAAGATTGCACACCTCTTTTCGGCACGAAGATTAAGAAAATGATAACTTTTAGGGGTATTATGATATATTTTGGTAATAAATAAATGATAAAATATGTAAGGTGTGTTAGGTAGAGGTAGTTTTTTTGTAAATAAAGTGTGTGGGAAAGGGTGATTGTGCTTGATTTTTTACTTTTAAGGAAGGTGCAAACTTTTGTGGGACAACCCAAAATGGAAAGTATGCAACCTTTTCTGGGACGGATGAAGTATTTATTTTTATCAAGTTAATTGTTTGATGAAATTTTTCATAGATGAGCATGAAGTTGTTATGGTTTTTAATTTTTTGACCTATAACTTTTCATTTATTTTTTATTTGTTTTGGTCACTTTGCAAAAACTATTGAAAAATCTCTTGTAAAACATTGGTTTTGTGAGAGGGTAGTGAGACAGTGTTAAAGTATGTCTAATATATAGATAGAGTATGTTTAATGGTTGTTAAAGTATGTTTCTAAATTATGATGGATAATGATTTAAAGTATGATTTTAGGGTGTTATAATATGATTTATTGTTTACATACTTTAACTACAAATTATAAGTATACTTTACTTATATAATAAGCATACTTTAGTAATGAGTTGACCCGTCTCATAAAAAATCCGTCTCATAAGAGAGTTTCTCAAAACTATTTTCAAATTTATAGGATCTGAAAAGTCCTATAGGTTTTTGCAAGGCTTTAAAATTTTGTAACTCCATGTGTTAGGGATATAGATGTTCTATTGAATTTGTCATACCGATTCAATTATTCCTCTGGGGTTGCCATTAATTTGTAATTTATTTACTATCTAAAAATATCACAACGCTTCTAAAAAGTCATTAAAATTAATCAAAAAATAATTTTTCTTAAATTCCGTATCTACAGTTCCATCGCAGATAAGTATGGAGATAGTATAAAATTAGGGATAAAATATTTTTTTTGTCCCGTAAATTTGGCCATGTACAATTTTTGCCCCAAAAAGATAAGATTTTGACATTTATCCCATTATCTTTAAAATAAATATTGCCCCATTTTTGCGTGAATTGATCACGTGCACGTCACGTGATCAATGATTTGGCATTTTCCAATGGAATATAATATTTTTTGTCCTGTAAGTTTTGCCGTATATAATTTTTGCCCCAAAAAAGATAAGATTCGGGCACTTGTCTCAATATCTTTATAATTGCGCTAAATGTTATCCTGTTTTCCCAGAATTTGATATTTTTACCAAAATTGATCACGTGTGTATCACATGATTATTGGATTTGGTGTTTTCCGGTGATTTTACTGACTTGGCGACACAGTGGCATCCACATCAACAATAATAATAATAATAATATTTCAATGATAAATTAATTTAAAAAAATACCCTTAATCAATGCACTCAATTCTCACGTGCCCTCCATGTGCTTCCACCATCTTCGTGAACTCTCTCTTCTTGTCAATTAGGAGATCTCCCGTATAATCTCTAACCACCATGGGTGGCATCCGTCGAATCTTTCGCTCATGCCACTCTACTCCCGCCGCCAAGCGATCCCCCTCATCATCTACTTCCATGGTGGAGGATTCGTGTTCTTAAGCACCACCGCTGTATTCTTCCACGAGTCATGCAATCGTATGGTTGCTCATAATCCTTCCTTCATCGCTTTCGTTGAGTAACGCTTAGCATCGAGAATCATCTTTTGGAGGCGTACGATGACCTCGCGGATGCATTGTAATGGGCTAAAACCCAAGCACTCGCCTACCGCGACTCCATCCCTTGGATTGAAAGAATTCGCCAACTTATCTAGGGTTTTCATAATGAAAAACAGCACCAATGACAACATGGTCTACCACATGGGGATGCGCGCACTAGATATCGATCTCGATCTCCAACCAATCAAAATAGCGAGACTGATAATGAACCAGTCGTTCATCGGTAGGTTGCGAAGGATTGGATCAGAGTTCAAAAACGCCAATGTCCTCATCCTCCCTCTGCATAGCTTTGATATATTGTGGTTGCTTGCACAATTGCACAGTTGGAGGGTGTGGATTGAGATCATGTATACTGTGATTCGTTCGTTGGTGTTAGGCTCCCAGAGGAGAAGATCCGACACCTGTTGCACATGGTAGTGAGAGGGTACATGGGGATCCCCTAATTGACTAGAAGAAGGAGTTTGCGAAGACGGTAAAAGCACATGGAAGGCACGTGAGAATTGAGTTCATCAATTGAGGGCATTTATTTAAATTAAATTATTAATAAAATATTATTATTGTTGACGGGAATGCCACTGTGTCGCTATGTCAGCAAATTATTCGAAAAATATCAAATCCAATTATCACGTGACATGTATGTGTTCAATTCCAGTGAAAATATCAAATTCCTGGAAAAACAAGGCAACATTGGCGCAATTATCAAGATATTGGGATAAATGCCCAAATCTTCTCTTTTTGGGCAAAAATTATACATGACAAAATTTACGGGGCAAAAAAATTTTATTCCACCGGAAAATATCAAATCTGATGATCACGTGACATGCACGTGATCGATTCTGGCAAAAATATCAAATTCCGATGAAAATAGGGCAATATTGGCCTAATTATAAAGTTAATGGGGTAAATGCGCAAATCATATCTTTTGAGGGGCAAAAATTGTATATGGGCAAACTTACGGAGCAAAAAAATATTTTATCCCTATAAAATTAGAATAGGTCAATAAATAGTACTCATACCTTCCATGCTCATATATATTCACTCTATTAGCCCACAGGGCATAGCTCAAGTGGTAGAGGGGAGGGTGGAAAGGTCTTCCAACTGAGCTTGGTTGCTGCAGGGGGGGTTTGAATCCTGCCTTTAGCATGGATTTGGCCCCTTGCAAGCACAAGTTAAACAGTGAGCCCTTTCTATAAGCCACTTGAGACACATCATGCGATTTACCTCCTCCACCAATTTCCAGGGCAAGGGCGGTGGGGGCCCTAATGGTGGGATATACCATATATTCACTCTATTTAAAAACTCCGTACACACGTACGTCTCTATTTAAGAACTCCGTACACACGTCCGCCGCTATTTAAGAACTCCCTCGCTATTTCTCACAAATCAGCAATGGCAGTTGTTAGTAGAAAAAAGAAACACTTTCCCGGGAAAGACGAGGAATTTGTCGCTCAAATTCTCGTCGATCTTCTGAATTTGATACTAAGTCGTGAATTTACCCCAGTTTTGAAATGGGGATGCAAGAAGAGGAGATCCAGATTTAACATCGCGCAACCCAAAACGGCGCCAGAGGATGATGGCGCCGCCGCCGCCGCAACCAGTCCAATCACTCCTCTCGCGTTACCACCAAGTGAATCTGATTGAATAATTATATAAACTACCAATATTTTTACCAACGAAATTGAATTTTTGTTGCTTAAAATTTACCAACCACTACTTTAACAAGGAAAACTATTAATGAATTTCGTTGTTAATCCATTTATAAATAAATTTAGTAATTAAATTAAAGTTTTAGCCACGAAGTATTCCGTTGGTAAAATTTATTTTGTAGTGACTTAATTAAATTATTGATTATGAATAGTACTGAATTCAATGTAGTTGATTTTTTTTACTGTTAATCTTTAAAGTAAATAAAAAATAAATTAATAAAGTGATTTTTCTAACTTATAAGAATGTGAAATTAAAAATAGAATGTAATTAAAAAGCTATATTCATTTTTGTTTGAATATACAAAATAATAATACTCCGAAACTTTTTTGCACATAAATTAAAGGATATAATATTTAATGTGTAAATGAAGAGAGAGAAATAATATTTTAATGTATAGTAGGTAAGTGTATTAGCGTGGCGTGTGGATCCATAGGGATTGTAACAATAAATTTTTTATTTATAATAAAATAAATACAAATTATCCGTCGAAGCCGCCGAAGGCCACTGCTGGAAACTGCAAGTCCCACTGGGCTTGCCAAAATTTGTAACAATAAATTTTGTATTTATAATAAAATAAATACAAATTGAGTACACAGATAATTTCAGATGGATTTAATTTGAATGATATGTAAATGGGTTACAATCTCAATCAATTCTCTGATTCTTCCCTCAAACCAATTTGGCTTGACTTGACTTTGACTTGGCTTGTGTATGTTGACTTTGACTTTGTTGACTGGAGTGAATGCTGACTGTGTTGACAGCGTGTGTGTTGAGTTGGGTCTTCAAACGAAGCTTGTTCGAACTCGGGTGTGTAGTCTTGAATGTTGATTCGGAGGCGTTGAACCTTTGTTCGGATTGAATGTTGACTGGAGAGCTTTCCACGAAGAAAGTCGAAGAACTTGATGTGAAGAACTCTTGATCTGGGGGGCTTGTCACCTTAATCCCAGATTGGAGGCCACTCTTGACTTGAAATTACTTTGAAGATGATCTTGAGCTTTTCTTGACTTGAAGCTTGAAGATCGAAGGCCGTTACTGACTTGAAGTTTGAAGATGCTTGGACTTGTTCTTCGCTTGGAGCTTGAAGATCTTGAAACTTGTTTGAAGATCTTGACTTGAAGCTTGAAGATGCTTGAACTTGTTCTTCACTTGAATCTTGAAGACTTGAAGATCTTCGACTTGTTCTTCTCTTGAAACTTTGAAGACTTGAAGATCTTGAGCTTGAAGACTTGAAGATTGCTTGAAGATCCTCGATTTGTTCTTCGCTTGAAGCTTGAAGATCTTGAGGGAGCGTTGCTCGTGTTCTCGATCTCTTCAAGAGGATCGTCGTCTTCGAGTGCTTGAATGTCTGTGTCCAAATGAATGGATTATATAGGTGAGAGGTGAAGACCCCCCATAAATGACTTGTATTCTTATTGGTCCACTCTATTTGAGTCATATTCTGCGGGCTTGGGCCTCCACTTGTTTGGACTGTAATCAGACATATTTTACTTGGGTCTGATTTAATTTGTATGAACTTGTTTGACTTAAGACATGCCTCCTTTGACTTGGGTCAGACCTTAATTAATTTAAGCCTCATTTAATTTGTTGGGCTTAAATTATTATCAATTATTTATTAATCTATTTTTAAGAATTAATTTATTTAAATTCCAAAATAAATTAAAATTGATATTTAATCAAGAAAATTCACGTGCCGCCATTTGATTGGACCATAAATTTTAATTGCTTACATGGATATATTAATTGTTTTGTTTAGTCCCATTTACTAAAAAAAGAAATGTACTTCTTGTATTGAGACGGAAGAAAATGGTAAAAATGCACTTCTTGTGATTTAACGGAGGGAGTATTTACTTTTAAAGATATTCAGTTACTTAAAATTAATTTGAAAAATAACAATAAATCTTTATTATGAATTATTGTATGACGAATTTTTTAGTTATAAAAAATTTATTAATCTTAACTAGTTATTAATAATTAAATTTTAATATTTCACTTTAATTAATTAAATTTATTATCTTAAATAACTCAACCTCATAATAAGAAATATAAATACATGGTGATTATAATAAATTCATAAGTTAAATTATTAATAAATGATGATGAATTCTTGAAATAAATATTACATTAAAAAGAGAAAGGAAATTGTATTGCCATATTAATTAAACTAGGTTATATTAGTTTTTTTTTTATGTTGATATTATTGATCGGATCAAATTTATAATGCTAATTATAGAGTGCACTCGCGTGCATTATAAGATATGGTGCACTCATATACAAATATAAACAAAAAAATATAAATAATTATGAACAAAAATGTATACAATTTAATTTTTAATTTTTAATAAAAAATTGAGTGTAAAAAATATACAATTATTAAAAACATGTATACACTATTGAATAAAAAGTTATACACATATAAATGTTAGTTTTTTAATGAAAAACTTAGTGTGAAAAAAAATATACAATTATTACAAAAAATGTATACAAATAAAATAATATATATATAAAATAGAATAAAAAGTTATACATATATGGGGTGCACCCTTCACGTGCACCCAATATACACTCCATTTATAATAGGATGGTTCTTTATATAAATTAAATTATTTATTTATGACATAAAGAAAATAGAATATCCATGTAATGTATAAATTGGCATAAACACTGGGCGACCCTTCATCTCTAATTGGTCGGCACGTGGCACCACTCTCTCTCTCTCTCCCTTCTCTCATTCCGCGGATTTCATACCCCTTACAAAAAAAACTCTCAATTTAAGCTTCTCTGGTCTTCTACTCTCTCTCTCATCTATCTCATTCCAATCTCTCTCTCTCTCTTTAATTTCCCGCACAAATCACACGCTTTCTTCTGAGAGCAAATCATCTGCGAGAGAGTGTGTAGAACAGTAGAAGAATCGAAGATGAAAGAGAAGGCGATTGTACGCAGAAGTAAGCACAAGTGTTTCCCCACCGAAGAAGAGGAGTTCGTGGCTCAAATTCTCGTTGATCTTCCGAATATGATACTGCGGCGTGAATCTGGCTCTGAATTGAAATGGGGATGCACGAAGAGGAGATCTAGATTTAACGATAACGTGGTCGCGCAGCCCAAAGCGGCGCCGGAGGATGGTGGCGCCGCCGCCACCAGTCCGGTCACTCCTCTCGCGTTTCCAACAAGTGAATCTGATGACAAATCCAGGCATCCGCTGAAGAGAAGTTCAAAGAAAAGGGTTAGTAATGTTTCTTGTTCCCAAAGTGTAAATAATATTTGAATATTATTTATTTAATATTTTATTTTCCACATAAGAAGTGGATAAGAGGGAAACAGGAGTTAAGATTTTAGTTTCTTAACTCCCATCTTCTGGGATGAATAAATACGCTGACACGCGTTGCAGAAGAAGAGGGGGTTGAAACGTTTGTGTTCACGCGGTAGTGCTTATACGTTTGCGTTACAGAACGCAGAACAAAAGGCAGAAGCAGAACGCATATGCTGATACGTTCATGCAAAGGCAGAACGCTTCACATAGAACGTGAAAGCATTTCTTTTTCTCTCGTGTATTCTCTCCCGAAATCACACACGAAATCCAGACATCATATTCCACGTTAATACTATATCGTGGAAATTGATTCTCTCAACCCCGTGTTGGAGGATTGATCCAGAGATCACGGTTTAACAACGTGAGTATTAACCGGGTTCTTAAGATTCTTCCGCTGCAACATACACGGTGAGAGGTAAGTGAGATTACTCTCTTTGTATGTTTATTCGTTTATTGAACGTAAGATTTCCAACATTGGTATCAGAGCCAATGGTTGGTACTCCGTGTTTATGTTTTCTCTCTGGAATGTTTTAAGTTTTTCTGCCTTAAGTTTCAATACTATTACATGACATGATTTGGTATTTGGTGTCATATGATAAATGTATTATGTGACATTGATTGTGTCATAAATATGTTCTTATGGCAGATTGCCTTGTTTCCAGTGGATATATGAATGTATGATGTGTAATTCACCATGAATGCTTTAAGATGTGAATTTTCGTCATTTTTATGTACAAGCAAAAGCATGTTTTGATTATACCACTGGATAGGGCTCGTCGAGAGGAGTCCGTCAGTAATTTTTGTGCAATTTTTGGCCTTCTAAAACTCAAGATATGATTTTTTGAAATTTTTTCGAAATTGGGGCTAAACTGCAAAAGTTCAGAAACTTCAGGGGTTGATTTTTGAAAATTCGATAAAGTTCAGGGACTTGATCGTAATTTCGAAAAACCTGAAGCCGGACCGGGTCAATCAGACGGATCCGGGTCAGACCCAGCAGAACCGGGTCGGTCCAGTGGGTCAACCCGTGACCGGAATCACCGGAGAACACGGCGGCAAGCGGAGGCGCGTGACACCCACGTGCCGTTTCCGGCAAGGTGCGTGTGGTGCACGCGCCGGCAGCGCGTGTGTTGCACGCGCCAGAACTCAGACTGCGCACAGCCGCGCGTGGCGGCGCGTGCGGGCGCGTGGCAACCAGTGACGGCGGCTACCGGCGCGTGGAAGCGCGTGCTGGCGCGTGGATGTGTTCTGTCGGCGCGTTTGGGCGCGTGCGGGCGCGTGCAATCTTTTTCCAGCCACTGTTTGATGTTTCCGACGTGTTTTCGATGCGTTGAGTCCGATGGTGATGTTTTCGAGAATGTTTGACGTCGTCTTTAGTGTGTATGTGTGTTTTTGCTTCATTTAATGACATATTTATTGAATACGAACCTACGGGGTGGCTATTTGGTTGCAATTTTTGAAGAATATGCACCTTTATATGTCATTTAATACTATATTCATGGTGTTTTGGTGATGTTTGAATTGTTCAAACTCCTGTAGCCTATGAAAGTGGGAGCCAAGTTGGACTGATTCACTTGTGAATATACCTATTGCATCTTGGAAAGTTGTTTCCATATGCATTAAATGGAGAGGAAATTCATGTGATATAGTTTGACTAACACTGGTATGTTTGTTTTTGGTTGCTCGTTTTCTCAGAGGCATGTCAGGACCGGGAACAATTTCAGAGGAAGACATTAGCACTAAAAATGAAATCCTCCATGAATTCTTGAATTATAAAATGAAACCTACACACAACATAAGGGACCACGCAATTGATTTGATTGAACTCTACAACCGATTATTGCCTTTGATTTATAGCAATGCAATTCCACGTGATAAGTATTTCGAAGTTTCCTGTCCTGAGACCTGGGCGAACACTTTGCCTCATTACCTACAAAAGGATTTTTGGGCTCAGTGGGAGACTTATGAAGTGAAGCCTAATGGTCGACAAATTATGGAAGATTTGGTTGATGTTTCTGTAGCAAGAGATAGGACACAGGCACTAAGATCGGCCTGCTTAAGGATGGGAAGGATTCGACGTTCTGATTCTTTAAGACTAAGTGGTCGAGAGAAGCGTCGGATAAAGAATCCTCATATAGATCCTTTGGGGCAAGCTATCTATAGTGTGGGGACTAAGAAATTTGATTATGAGCATCGATGGAAATCTAGTAATGATAAATTAGGGAGATAAATCCGTAGATTTCCTTAATTTATTTCCATTGTATTTCTAATTGGAAACTCAGGGAGTTCATTAGAATTTTTATGTTCATGACTTGTCAGACTTGGTGTTTTCGCTATTGTGGATGGTTGTTTAAAGTTAAATTTATGAGTGGCTGTTCAATGTTATTGTTAATTACTTGAACAATGTGTTTTATGTTTTGAAGCAAGAATCTAGTATTGTGACACTTGATGAGATTGATGATTAGTAGTCTCCGAGCTATTTTTCGAGATCAAGTCTTGTGTTATTTATTGAGATGTCTGTGTTTGGCTTAACGTAAAACTTAATAAAACATAAATAACATACTGAATCACTATAATCTCTAACAAAGAAATGAACATCGAAATCTATTGTCATTGAGTTGCACAAAGGTGAGAAACTCAATAGTGACAATTATGACACAGACGTCATAAAATTTGGTACATACTGTATGAACAAGATGCATTGGATGCTATAAACCAAGTGATGGCTTATCCAGGCGTGGGTATTGGAAACCAAAGGAAGTGTGACCAAGGAGCATACCAGGCATGGAAAGGGAAAATTCCATTTTCACGAGGTATTCTTGTAAGCTCAGTAATCGATGCGATGATTCATGAATCCAACTACACATGATATCTGGTTGTATCTACGTGAGAAGTATGGAGGTACATCGATTACAAGGCTTATGCAGTTGACTATTAAGTTCGACACTTATAAAAGGAAACCTGATCATAACATTAGACAACATCTCAGGGAGATGTCTAATATGATAATCGAACTTAAGACTACCGGTCATATGCTCTCTAAGGATCAGTAAGTCCAAGCCTTAATACGCTCTTTACCTGATCATAAGGAACATCTTAAAGTCAACTTGACACATAATGAAAGTATTAAAACTTTCAATGATGTTACTAGTCATGTTGAGCTGGAAGATGAGAAGCTCTGAGCCTCAAAGCCTTATTCTGGGGCCTTCTATGCCAGTTCTACTTCTAAAGGAGCTTCATGCTTCAAAAGGAAAAGGAATTGGAAGAAGAGAAAGAAGGACAGACGATCTGATGGTGATGGTGGTAAGCCTGACGATAATCCAACTACAAAATTGATGAACAGAAAAAGGAAAACAAGTGTGATAAAAAGAATAAGAAAGATAAAAGCATGATGCCATTTTACAATTAAAGTAAGTTTGGTCATTATGCTCGTGAATGCCCTGATCCCGGGAGGGAAAAGGTGGATTCATCTTATTCTATTTTGTGTGAAATTAATGTCTCAAGTACTGTCTTTCTGTCTGATTCTTATCCTTTGAGGATTATAGACTCGGGAGCAACGGACCATGTGACGAGAGACAGAGGAGCTTTTGTAGATTTTCGCCATGTTCCGAAGGGGACTAGGTAGAAATATGTAGGAAACAATGCATGAGTCGAAGTCAAAGGACTTTGGACTTGCAAATTGGTCCTTAACGATGGTCCGAACTTTATCCTACATGATGTTCTATATGCTCCGGAGATCACGCAAAATTTGATTTCTGTTTCAGTTATACGTAATTTGGGTTATGATGTACTGTTCACTAAAACTGTGGTAATTAGCATTAATGATACTTGTCGTGCATCTGGACATATAACTGATGGCTTTAAAGTTTTTTATATTGTAAAGAATGATGTTTAGTAGTTATGATGATCATTCATATTCGCTAAACACTTGTTCTTCTAGCAATGCAAATGTGAATGATGTTTGGCATGCTAGATTAAGTCATGTTGAGCAAGATGGATGATAGACTTGTGAAAGGATTGTTGAATATTTCTTCTAAGGTCGAATTATCCAAATGCGAACATTATCTTGCTGGCAAAATGACTAGAAAATCTTTTGGTAAAGCCATTGTGTCTTAATCTCCATTAGTAGTAATCCATTCTGATATATGTGGTTCTATAAATGTGAGAGCACGACATGGAGCTCACTATTTCATTACGTTCATTGATGATTATTCAGTCTATACGATATCTCACGTGTCTGAAGCATTGGATTGTTTTAGACGATACTTGAGTGAAGTAGAAGACATGAATATCTATCTGAACAATTCAAGGAATTTTGTAATGAAAGGATATAATCCGACAATCAACTTTTCCTTATACACCTCAACAAAATGGTGTTGCTAGAAAAGGAATAGGACTTTGTTGGAGATGGTAAGATCCATGATGGCACAAGCTATTATAACGAGATGCGTTATTTACGGGAGCTTATGTGCTTATCGCGTGCCTTCTAAGTCAGTTGCTTCGACTCCATATGAACTTTGGACGGGTAGAAAACCTGACTTGAGTAACCTTAGAGCTTGGGGATCAGCAGCTTTGTACATGATTCATCGAGTCAGTATGAAAAGTTGGGTCCTAAAGGCAAACATTCTAAGGGTTACGTGTTCATAGGAGATGAAAATGAGAGCTTAACTGAGACAGAATCGCGTAATGCTTATTTTCTGGAAACTGAATTTCCTAGTAGAAAGGGCATCAGGGATGCCGAACCTGTTTTCGAGATGGTAGAAAATAAATACCTACAAGATCCAAGTGGGAGTAATAAGCTGATGATGTGGATCTTGATAATTGATGGTGTGGATCTTGATAGATATTTGCCGATTGAGAATCAGGTGATTCTCAATGAGGGCATTTTGACTACAGAAGACCATCATAAGTTATCTCATCTCGAAAAGTTCTAGGAAACATGTGCACAAAAGGCATTATGACATCGAAGGACAAACCTTTTGAATATTATTTATTTAATATTTTATTTTCCACATAAGAAGTGGATAAGAGAGAAACAGGAGTTAAGATTTTAGTTTCTTAACTCCCATCTTCTGGGATGAATAAATACGCTGACACGCGTTGCAGGAGAAAGGGGGGTTTGAAACGTTTACGCGGTAGTGCTTATACGTTTGCGTTACAGAACGCAGAACAAAAGGCAGAAGCAGAACGCATATGCTGATACGTTCATGCAAAGGCAGAACGCTTCACATAGAACGTGAAAGCATTTCTCTTTCTCTCGTGTATTCTCTCCCGAAATCACACACGAAATCCAGACATCATATTCCACGTTAATACTATATCGTGGAAATTGATTCTCTCAATCCCGTGTTGGAGGATTGATCCAGAGATCACGGTTTAACAACGTGAGTACCAACAGGTTCGTACCGATTTCTTCCGCTGCAACGAGAACTCCAAGGAGAAAGGTATGATTTCTCCCTGTGTATGAACGTGAGTTTTCCAACATTGGTATCAGAGCCAATGGTTGGTACTCCGTTTGATTTTCTGGATTTAAAACATTTCATGTTTTTAAAATTTTCTGCTTATGTGTTTTTAAACGTTCTCACATGATTTTGTTTAAAGTTATATGATTGGTGAATTGTGTGACTTTGATGGGTTAATTATGTGAGTTTAAGGCAGATTACGTTGTTTCCAGTGAGTGTGTAATTTGACGTTGTTATTCACCGTTAATGCATCATGGGTTGAATTTTTCGTCATTTTTTATGAACACAAAAGCATGTTTTGTTTATACCACTGGAAAGCCCTCGTCGAGAGGAGTCCGTCAGTATTTTTTGTGCAATTTTTGGCCTTCTAAAACTCAAGATATGATTTTTTGAAGTTTTTTCGAAATTGGGGCTAAAATGCAAAAGTTCAGAAACTTCAGGGGTTGATTTTTGAAAATTCGACAAAGTTTAGGGACTTGATCGTAATTTCGAAAAACCTGAAGCCGGACCGGGTCAATCAGACGGATCCGGGTCAGACCCAGCAGAACCGGGTCGGTCCAGTGGGTCAACCCGTGACCGGCGCAGGTGGAGGCGCGTGGCATACACGCTCCGGGTGGCTCACCGGCATTGGCGCGTGAGAACCACGTGCCGGTCCGTCAGGCGCGTGTGTTACACGCGCCGGCAGCCCCGTCTCCGGTAGAGGCGCGTGTGTTGCACGCGCCAGAACTCAGACTGCGTCCAGCCGCGCGTGGCGGCGCGTGCAGGCGCGTGGCAACCAGTGACGGCTGCTGCCGGCGCGTGGGAGCGCGTGCTACGCGTGGATGTGTTCTGCCGGCGCGTTGGGGCGCGTGCGGGCGCGTGCAATCTTTTTCCAGCCACCGTTTGATGTTTCCGACGTGTTTTCGATGCGTTGAGTCCGATGGTGATGTTTTCGAGAATGTTTGACGTCGTCTTTAGTGTGCATGTGTGTTTTTGCTTCATTTGATGACATATTTATTGAATACGAACCTACGGGGTGGCTATTTGGTTGCAATTTTTGAAGAATATGCACCTTTATATGTCATTTAATACTATATTCATGGTGTTTTGGTGATGTTTGAATTGTTCAAACTCCTGTAGCCTATGAAAGTGGGAGCCAAGTTGGACTGATTCACTTGTGAATATACCTATTGCATCTTGGAAAGTTGTTTCCATATGCATTAAATGGAGAGGAAATTCATGTGATATAGTTTGACTAACACTGGTATGTTTGTTTTTGGTTGCTCGTTTTCTCAGAGGCATGTCAGGACCGGGAACAATTTCAGAGGAAGACATTAGCACTAAAAATGAAATCCTCCATGAATTTTTGAATTATAAAATGAAGCCTACACACAACATAAGGGACCACGCAATTGATTTGATTGAACTCTACAACCGATTATTGCCTTTGATTTATAGCAATGCGATTCCACGTGAAAAGTATTTCGAAGTTTCCTGTCCTGAGACCTGGGCGAACACTTTGCCTCATTACCTACAAAAGGATTTTTGGGTTCAGTGGGAGACTTATGAAGTGAAGCCTAATGGTCGACAAATTATGGAAGATTTGGTTGATGTTTCTGTAGCAAGAGATAGGACACAGGCACTAAGATCAGCCTGCTTAAGGATGGGAAGGATTCGACGTTCTGATTCTTTAAGACTAAGTGATCGAGAGAAGTGTCGGATAAAGAATCCTCATATAGATCCTTTGGGGCAAGCTATCTATAGTGTGGGGATTAAGAAATTTGATTATGAGCATCGATGGAAATCTAGTGATGATAAATTAGGGAGATTAATCCATAGATTTCCTTAATTCTTTTCCATTGTATTTCTAATTGGAAACTCAGGGAGTTCATTAGAATTTTATGTTCATGACTTGTCTGACTTGGTATTTTTGCTATTGTGGATGGTTGTTTAAAGTTCAATTTATGAGTGGATGTTCAATGTTATTTGATTAATTATTTGAACAATGTGTTTTACGTTTTGAAATAAGAATCTAGTATTATGACACTTGATGAGATTGATGATTAGTAGTCTCCGAGCTATTTTTCGAGATCAAATCTTGTGTTATTTATTGAGGTATCTCTATTTGGCTTAACGTGAAACTTGATAAAAACATTATTAACATACTGAATCACTTTAATCTCTATCAAAGAAATGAGCTTCAAAATCTATTGTCGCTGAGTTGAACAAAGATGAGAAACTCATTGGTGACAATTATGACACAAGGCGTCATAAATTTTGGTACGTATTGTATGAACAAGATACATTGGATGATATAATCAAGTGATGGCTGATCCAGGCGAGGGTATTGGAAATCAAGAGAGGCGTGACTAAGAAGCGTACTAGGCATGGAAAAGGAAAATTCCATTGCACGAGGTATTCTTGTAAGCTCAGTAATCGATGCAATGATCCATGAATGTGAGCAACAACCCACCGCACATGATATCTGGGTGTATCTGCGTGAGATATGGTGGTACATCGGTTATAAGGCTTAGGCAGTAGACTATTAAGTTTGACACCTTCAAAAGGAAACCTGATCATAACATTAGACAAATTCTCAGGGAGATGTCTAATATGATAATCGAACTTAAGACTGCCGGTCATATACTCTCTGATGAACAGTAAATCAAAGCCCTGTTCCGCTCTTTACCTGATCGTTGGAAACGTCTCAAAGTCAACTTGATGCATTATAAAAAGAATTGAACTTTCAATGATGCTTCTTGTCATGTTGAGTTAGAAGATGAGAGGCTCGGAGCCTCAAAGCTTTCTTCTGGGACTTTTATGTCAGTTCTACTTCTAAAGGAGCTTCAGGCTTCAAAAGGAAAAGGAATTGGAAGAAGGGAAAGAAGAAAAGACGATCTAACGGTAATGGTGGTAAGCCTGGGGATAATCCAACAACTAAAACTGATGAACGAAAAAAAAAAAGAAAAGAAGCGTGACAAAAAGAATAAGAGAGATAAAAGCAAGATGCCATGTTACAATAATAGTAAGCTTGGTTATTATGCTCATGAATGCCCTGAGCCCAGGAGGGACAAGGTGTATTGATCTTATTTTGTTTTGTGTGAAATTAATGTCTCGAGTACTATCTTGCTTCCTGATTCTTATCCTTTGAGGATTATAGACTCAAGAGCAACAGACCATGTGACAAGGGACAGTGGGAGCTTTTGTACATTTCCGTCGTGTTCCGATGGGGACTAGGTGGATATATGTAGGAAACAATGCACGAGTTGAAGTCAAAAGGACTTGGGACTTGCATATTGGATCTTGACGATGGTCCGGACTTTATCCTACATGATGTTCTATAACTCCAGAGAATCACGCGAAATTTAATTTCTGTTTTAGTTATACTTAATTTGGGTTATATGTCTCTAAAGACACTATGGTAATGAGCATCAATGATATTTGTTATGCATCTGGATATATAACGGATGACTTTATGGTTTTAAATTGTAAAGAATGATGTTTAGTAGTTATGATGATCAATCATATTCGCTAAACACTTGTTCTTCTAGCAATGCAAATGTGAATGATGTTTGGCATGCTAGATTAAGTCATGTTGAGCAAGATGGATGATAGACTTGTGGAAGGATTGTTGAATATTTTTTTTAAGGTCGAATTATCCAAATACGAACATTATCTTGCTGGCAAAATGACTAGAAAATATTTTGGTAAAGCCATTGTGTCTTAATCTCCATTAGTAGTAATCCATTCTGATATATGTGGTTCTGTAAATGTGAGAGCACGACATGGAGCTCACTATTTCATTACGTTCATTGATGATTATTCAGTCTATACGATATCTCACGTGTCTGAAGCATTGGGTTGTTTTAGACGATACTTGAGTGAAGTAGAAGACATGAATATCTATCAGAACAATTCAAGGAATTTTGTAATGAAAAGGATATAATCCGACAATCAATTTTTCCTTATACACCTCAACAAAATGGTGTTACTGGAAGAAGGAATAGAATTTTGTTGGAGATGGTTAGATCCATGATGGCACAAGCTAATCTAACGAGATGCGTTGCTTACGGCAGCTTATGTGCTTAATCGCGTGCCTTCAAAGTCAGTTGCTTCGACTCTATATGAATTTTGGACGGGTAGAAACCTGACTCGAGTAACCTTAGAGCTTGGGGATCAGCAGCTTAGTACATGATTCATCGAGTCAGTATGAAAAGTTGGGTCCTAGAGGCAAACATTCTAAGGGTTACGTGTTCATAGGGGATGAGGATGAAAACTTAACTGAGACAGAATCGCGTAATGCTCATTTTCTGGAAACTAAATTTCCTAGTAGAAAGGGCATCAGGGATGCCAGACCTGTTTTCGAGATGGTAGAAAACCAATACCTACAAGATCCAAGTGGGAGTAATAAGTTAATGATGTGGATCTTGATAGTTGATGGTGTGGATCTTGATAGATATTTACCGATTGAGAATCAGGTGATTCTCAATTAGAGCATTTTGTCTACAGAAGACCATCATAAGTTATCTCATCTCGAAAAGTTCTAGGAAATATGTGCACAAAAGGCATTATGACATTGAAGGACATGCCTTCTTGGTTTCACCAGAAAGTTGAGATGTTTTTCCTGATGATGAGGAAGAGCCCAGAAACGTTAAAGAAGCTTTAACTTGTTTGAAAAAGAAGAAATGGATGAAAGGGGAGATGGAGTCTATGAAGTCAAATCAAGTCTGGGGACTTGTAGATCTTCCAAAGGGACGAAAGAAAATTGAGAATAAATGGATTTTCAAAATCAAAAGAAATGTTGATGGCTCAATAGAGAGGTAGAAAGCTCGCTTGGTGGTAAAAGGTTATACTCAACAAGGGTATAGATTACGTGGAGATTTTTCACCTGTAGTGAGGTTTGCCTTGATTCATCTACTGTTGGCTATAGTGGCTAGTATGGAATAAGAATTACACCAACATGGATGTTAAAGACCACATTTCTCAATGGAGAATTAGAAGAAGAGATCTACATGCAACAGCCTGTAGGATTTATTCTTTGAGGTCGAGAGGATAAAATTTGTAGATTATAGAAGTTGTTCTATAGACTCAAACAATCCTCCAGACAGTGGTATTTGAGATTTCACACTACGATCATCTCATAAGACCACTGTGTTTACGTTAAACGATCCAACAGTTGTTTTGTGATTCTATCCTTGTATGTGGATGACATATTTCTAGCTTGAAATAGCAAAGAGTATCTTGAAACCATAAAAGGATGGTTGCCTTCGAATTTCGAAATGGAAGATATGGGTGAAGCAGAGTACATACTTGGTGTGGAAATCCATAGGGATCGTTCAAAGAAATTGTTGGGTTTGTCTCAAGAGACTTACATCAAGAAATTTTTAGAACGGTACAAAATTGGACACCTGCAAACCTATTGATACTCTCATTGTGAAAGGCGAATCATTGAATCAGCAAATGTGTCCTAAGGCTCAAGATGAGAAGAATAAAATGGCCAGAGTACCATATGCCAATGTGATTGACTGCAGATTATTTTTTCTATTATCACTGAATGGGTATACAGACGTTGACTGGAGTGATGATTTAGATAAACGTAAATCAACTCCCGATTATGTCTTCTTGCTCAATGATGGAGCAATCTCATGGTGTAACAAGAAACAGACTTCATCTGCAGTTCAAGAGACTATATGGTTGAGAAGATTCATGAAACATTTGGAGGTCTCAAACACTCTAGTGGGAGCTGTTTTAGTTAATGTGATAATCAGGGGTTATTGCTTACTCAAAAGACCCGAAATATCATGAAAAAAACCAAACATATTGACATAAAGTTCAACTTTGTTAGAGATATTGTAGACAAGGAGAAAGTGATTCTTAATTACATTTCTACTCGTTTGAGTCTGCGAAGGATTTAAAACGATGTATATGTATGTTAATGGAATAGTTAATGGCTTAACTATTCATATATGTTTTATAAATTATATGTGATGGTTCATATATAATAGTATGTCGGCAAGTTATGATTGTCTCTCTCATACGAGCAATCGCCTCTGGCTCAGTGGGAGCACAGAGATGAGATTACGATAGCTAATGTAATCGGGATAGATTTTGCCACGAATCTAATCCAACTTGTTATAAAGCTAAATTGACGGAGATCCTATACGTTGGAGGGAGGATATCCGGGTTAAGTGTATGGGACACACTTGAACTTTGATTTACACGATGTCTAAATTAAATAAAATACGACATACGCTTTCTTGGAAGGAAGTTAAAGATATTGTGACATGTGTTTTAGGAAAACGACATGTGCCAAGTTGACCCCAACAGGATTGAAAAAATAATCCCTATTTTCTCAAAAGTATGAGTCCTTATATATTGGTTACCCTTATGACTTTCTACTATATTCTAAGTCTTCACTTTGGTGTTGCTACTTTAGCATGCTACCAAAAGAGCTATGGTTAATAACGGCGATGCGGTACATGTCTAGGAAAGCAGCTATAGTGGGAGACTGTAGATACTTAGTAAGATGGGAAGAACGTCTTAATTTAACATATACTATTGTGATTCATTGACTAGTCAATCAAGCAGGGTCTTGATTATGAATACATAGTTATTTTGCAAAAGGGTTGAATATACTCTGACAAATTCAGGGATTGAAAAAGAGATATGTCAGCTTATGTTAAATGTTCAAGAGTTCTGAGGTATAGCGAGCTTGTTGAGTTTCATTGATAAACTGGTTGAGTTGCTATATATCTCTAACAAGTGTATAGCGATTAAAACTCATATCTCGTGGGTCACACGATGTATTAATCTGTGTGAGAATATGATTCATGAAGAAATTGAGTCAGGTGACTTTTGACTTCATATGTGAGTGGGAGATGTAAATAATATTTGAATATTATTTATTTAATATTTTATTTTCCACATAAGAAGTGGATAAGAGAGAAACAGGAGTTAAGATTTTAGTTTCTTAACTCCCATCTTCTGGGATGAATAAATACGCTGACACGCGTTGCAGGAGAAAGGGGGGTTTGAAACGTTTACGCGGTAGTGCTTATACGTTTGCGTTACAGAACGCAGAACAAAAGGCAGAAGCAGAACGCATATGCTGATACGTTCATGCAAAGGCAGAACGCTTCACATAGAACGTGAAAGCATTTCTCTTTCTCTCGTGTATTCTCTCCCGAAATCACACACGAAATCCAGACATCATATTCCACGTTAATACTATATCGTGGAAATTGATTCTCTCAATCCCGTGTTGGAGGATTGATCCAGAGATCACGGTTTAACAACGTGAGTACCAACAGGTTCGTACCGATTTCTTCCGCTGCAACGAGAACTCCAAGGAGAAAGGTATGATTTCTCCCTGTGTATGAACGTGAGTTTTCCAACATCTCAGGTAAGTGAGATTACTCTCTTTGTATGTTTATTCGTTTATTGAACGTAAGATTTCCAACATTGGTATCAGAGCCAATGGTTGGTACTCCGTGTTTATGTTTTCTCTCTGGAATGTTTTAAGTTTTTCTGCCTTAAGTTTCAATACTATTACATGACATGATTTGGTATTTGGTGTCATATGATAAATGTATTATGTGACATTGATTGTGTCATAAATATGTTCTTAAGGCAGATTGCCTTGTTTCCAGTGGATATATGAATGTATGATGTGTAATTCACCATGAATGCTTTAAGATGTGAATTTTCGTCATTTTTCTGTACAAGCAAAAGCATGTTTTGATTATACCACTGGATAGGGCTCGTCGAGAGGAGTCCGTCAGTATTTTTTGTGCAATTTTTGGCCTTCTAAAACTCAAGATATGATTTTTTGAAGTTTTTTCGAAATTGGGGCTAAACTGCAAAAGTTCAGAAACTTCAGGGGTTGATTTTTGAAAATTCGATAAAGTTCAGGGACTTGATCGTAATTTCGAAAAACCTGAAGCCGGACCGGGTCAATCAGACGGATCCGGGTCAGACCCAGCAGAACCGGGTCGGTCCAGTGGGTCAACCCGTAGCCGGAATCACCGGAGAACACGGCCGCAAGCGGAGGCGCGTGACCCCACGTGCCGTTTCCGGCAAGGTGCGTGTGTTGCACGCGCCGGCAGCGCGTGTGTTGCACGCGCCAGAACTCAGACTGCGCACAGCCGCGCGTGGTGGCGCGTGCGGGCGCGTGGCAACCAGTGACGGCGGCTACCGGCGCGTGGGAGCGCGTGCTGGCGCGTGGATGTGTTCTGTCGGCGCGTTGGGGCGCGTGCGGGCGCGTGCAATCTTTTTCCAGCCACTGTTTGATGTTTCCGACGTGTTTTCGATGCGTTGAGTCCGATGGTGATGTTTTCGAGAATGTTTGACGTCGTCTTTAGTGTGTATGTGTGTTTTTGCTTCATTTAATGACATATTTATTGAATACGAACCTACGGGGTGGCTATTTGGTTGCAATTTTTGAAGAATATGCACCTTTATATGTCATTTAATACTATATTCATGGTGTTTTGGTGATGTTTGAATTGTTCAAACTCCTGTAGCCTATGAAAGTGGGAGCCAAGTTGGACTGATTCACTTGTGAATATACCTATTGCATCTTGGAAAGTTGTTTCCATATGCATTAAATGGAGAGGAAATTCATGTGATATAGTTTGACTAACACTGGTATGTTTGTTTTTGGTTGCTCGTTTTCTCAGAGGCATGTCAGGACCGGGAACAATTTCAGAGGAAGACATTAGCACTAAAAATGAAATCCTCCATGAATTCTTGAATTATAAAATGAAGCCTACACACAACATAAGGGACCACGCAATTGATTTGATTGAACTCTACAACCGATTATTGCCTTTGATTTATAGCAATGCAATTCCACGTGATAAGTATTTCGAAGTTTCCTGTCCTGAGACCTGGGCGAACACTTTGCCTCATTACCTACAAAAGGATTTTTGGGCTCAGTGGGAGACTTATGAAGTGAAGCCTAATGGTCGACAAATTATGGAAGATTTGGTTGATGTTTCTGTAGCAAGAGATAGGACACAGGCACTAAGATCGGCCTGCTTAAGGATGGGAAGGATTCGACGTTCTGATTCTTTAAGACTAAGTGGTCGAGAGAAGCGTCGGATAAAGAATCCTCATATAGATCCTTTGGGGCAAGCTATCTATAGTGTGGGGACTAAGAAATTTGATTATGAGCATCGATGGAAATCTAGTAATGATAAATTAGGGAGATTAATCCGTAGATTTCCTTAATTTATTTCCATTGTATTTCTAATTGGAAACTCAGGGAGTTCATTAGAATTTTTATGTTCATGACTTGTCAGACTTGGTGTTTTCGCTATTGTGGATGGTTGTTTAAAGTTAAATTTATGAGTGGCTGTTCAATGTTATTGTTAATTACTTGAACAATGTGTTTTATGTTTTGAAGCAAGAATCTAGTATTGTGACACTTGATGAGATTGATGATTAGTAGTCTCCGAGCTATTTTTCGAGATCAAGTCTTGTGTTATTTATTGAGATGTCTGTGTTTGGCTTAACGTAAAACTTAATAAAACATAAATAACATACTGAATCACTATAATCTCTAACAAAGAAATGAACATCGAAATCTATTGTCATTGAGTTGCACAAAGGTGAGAAACTCAATAGTGACAATTATGACACAGACGTCATAAAATTTGGTACATACTGTATGAACAAGATGCATTGGATGCTATAAACCAAGTGATGGCTTATCCAGGCGTGGGTATTGGAAACCAAAGGAAGTGTGACCAAGGAGCATACCAGGCATGGAAAGGGAAAATTCCATTTTCACGAGGTATTCTTGTAAGCTCAGTAATCGATGCGATGATTCATGAATCCAACTACACATGATATCTGGTTGTATCTACGTGAGAAGTATGGAGGTACATCGATTACAAGGCTTATGCAGTTGACTATTAAGTTCGACACTTATAAAAGGAAACCTGATCATAACATTAGACAACATCTCAGGGAGATGTCTAATATGATAATCGAACTTAAGACTACCGGTCATATGCTCTCTAAGGATCAGTAAGTCCAAGCCTTAATACGCTCTTTACCTGATCATAAGGAACATCTTAAAGTCAACTTGACACATAATGAAAGTATTAAAACTTTCAATGATGTTACTAGTCATGTTGAGCTGGAAGATGAGAAGCTCTGAGCCTCAAAGCCTTATTCTGGGGCCTTCTATGCCAGTTCTACTTCTAAAGGAGCTTCATGCTTCAAAAGGAAAAGGAATTGGAAGAAGAGAAAGAAGGACAGACGATCTGATGGTGATGGTGGTAAGCCTGACGATAATCCAACTACAAAATTGATGAACAGAAAAAGGAAAACAAGTGTGATAAAAAGAATAAGAAAGATAAAAGCATGATGCCATTTTACAATTAAAGTAAGTTTGGTCATTATGCTCGTGAATGCCCTGATCCCGGGAGGGAAAAGGTGGATTCATCTTATTCTATTTTGTGTGAAATTAATGTCTCAAGTACTGTCTTTCTGTCTGATTCTTATCCTTTGAGGATTATAGACTCGGGAGCAACGGACCATGTGACGAGAGACAGAGGAGCTTTTGTAGATTTTCGCCATGTTCCGAAGGGGACTAGGTAGAAATATGTAGGAAACAATGCATGAGTCGAAGTCAAAGGACTTTGGACTTGCAAATTGGTCCTTAACGATGGTCCGAACTTTATCCTACATGATGTTCTATATGCTCCGGAGATCACGCAAAATTTGATTTCTGTTTCAGTTATACGTAATTTGGGTTATGATGTACTGTTCACTAAAACTGTGGTAATTAGCATTAATGATACTTGTCGTGCATCTGGACATATAACTGATGGCTTTAAAGTTTTTTATATTGTAAAGAATGATGTTTAGTAGTTATGATGATCATTCATATTCGCTAAACACTTGTTCTTCTAGCAATGCAAATGTGAATGATGTTTGGCATGCTAGATTAAGTCATGTTGAGCAAGATGGATGATAGACTTGTGAAAGGATTGTTGAATATTTCTTCTAAGGTCGAATTATCCAAATGCGAACATTATCTTGCTGGCAAAATGACTAGAAAATCTTTTGGTAAAGCCATTGTGTCTTAATCTCCATTAGTAGTAATCCATTCTGATATATGTGGTTCTATAAATGTGAGAGCACGACATGGAGCTCACTATTTCATTACGTTCATTGATGATTATTCAGTCTATACGATATCTCACGTGTCTGAAGCATTGGATTGTTTTAGACGATACTTGAGTGAAGTAGAAGACATGAATATCTATCTGAACAATTCAAGGAATTTTGTAATGAAAGGATATAATCCGACAATCAACTTTTCCTTATACACCTCAACAAAATGGTGTTGCTAGAAAAGGAATAGGACTTTGTTGGAGATGGTAAGATCCATGATGGCACAAGCTATTATAACGAGATGCGTTATTTACGGGAGCTTATGTGCTTATCGCGTGCCTTCTAAGTCAGTTGCTTCGACTCCATATGAACTTTGGACGGGTAGAAAACCTGACTTGAGTAACCTTAGAGCTTGGGGATCAGCAGCTTTGTACATGATTCATCGAGTCAGTATGAAAAGTTGGGTCCTAAAGGCAAACATTCTAAGGGTTACGTGTTCATAGGAGATGAAAATGAGAGCTTAACTGAGACAGAATCGCGTAATGCTTATTTTCTGGAAACTGAATTTCCTAGTAGAAAGGGCATCAGGGATGCCGGACCTGTTTTCGAGATGGTAGGAAATCAATACCTACAAGATCCAAGTGGGAGTAATAAGCTGATGATGTGGATCTTGATAGTTGATGGTGTCTTGATAGATATTTGCCGATTGAGAATCAGGTGATTCTCAATGAGGGCATTTTGACTACAGAAGACCATCATAAGTTATCTCATCTCGAAAAGTTCTAGGAAACATGTGCACAAAAGGCATTATGACATCGAAGGACAAACCTTCTTAGTTTCACCAGAAAATGGAGATGATTCTCCTGTTGACGAGGAAGAGCCTATGAACGTTACAGAAGCTCTAACTTGTCCGGCAAAGGAGAAATGGATGAAAGAGGAGATGAAGTCTATGAAGTCAAATCAAGTCTGGGGACTTGTAGATCTTTCAAAGGGACGAAAGAAAATTGAGAATAAATGGATTTTCAAAATCTAAAGAAATGCTGATGACTCAATAGAGAGGTAGAAAGTTCGCTTGGTGATAAAAGGTTATACACTACAAGGGTATAGACTACGTAGAAACCACTTTCACCTGTAGTGAATTTGGCCTTGATTTGTCTACTGTTGGCTATAGTGGCTAGTATGGATTTAGAATTACAGCAAATGGATGTTAAGACCGTATTTCTCAGTAGAGAATTAGAAGAAGTAATCTACATGCAACAGCCTGTAGGATTTATTCTTCAAGGTCAAGAGGATAAAGTTTTTAAATAGAAGTTGTTCTATAGACTCAAACTATCCTTTAGACAGTGGTATTTGAGATTTCACACAATGATCATCTCATATAACTTTGTTATGATAAATGAAGACCACTGTGTTTACTTTAAACGGTCCAATAATTGTTTTGTGATTCTATCCTTGTATGTAGATGACATACTTCTAGCTGGAAATAGCAAAAAGAGTATCTTGAAACCATAAAAGGATGGTTGTCTTCAAATTTTGAAATGAAAGATATGGGTGAAGTAGAGTACATACTTTGGTGTGTGGATCCATAAGGATTGTTCAAAGAAATTATTGGGTTTGTCTCAAGAGACTTACATTAAGAAATTTTTAGAACGGTTCAAGATGGACACCTGCAAACCTATAGATACTCCCATTGCGGAAGGTGAATCATTGAGTCAACAAATGTGTCCCAAGACTCAAGATGAAAAGAATAAAATGGCCAGAGTACCATATGCCAATGTGATTGACTGCAGATTATTCTTTCTGTTATCACTGAATGGGTATACAGATGTTGACTGGAGTGGTGATTTAGATAAACGTAAATCAACTCTCGGTTATGTCTTCTTGCTCTATGATGGAGCAATCTCATGGTGTAACAAGAAACAGACTTCATCTGCAGTTCAAGAGACTATTTGGTTGAGAAGATTCATGAAATATTTGGAGGTCTCAAACACTCCAGTGGGAGCTGTTTTAATTAATTGTAATAATCAGGTGGTTATTGCTTACACAAAAGATCCCAAATATCATGAAGAGACCAAACACATTGACATGAAGTTCAATTTTGTTAGAGATATTGTAGATAAGAAGAAAAGTGATTCTTAATTACATTTCTACTCGTTTGAGTCTATGAAGGATTTAAAACGATGTATTGAATATGTACATGTATGTTAATGGAATAGTTAATGGCTTAACTATACATATATGTTTTATAAATTATATGTGATGGTTCACATATAATAGTATGTCGGCAAGTAATGATTGGCTCTCTCATACGAGCAATCGCCTCTGGCTCAGTGGGAGCGCAGAGATGAGATTACGATAATTAATGTAATCGGGATAGATTTCGCCACGAATCTAATCCAACTTGTTGTAAAGCTAAATCGATGGAAATCCTATACCTTGGAGGGAGGATATCCGAGTTAAAGTGTATGGGACACACTTGAACTCTGATTTACACGATGTCTAAATTAGATGAAATAAGACATACGCTTTCTTGGAAGGAAGTTAAAGACATTGTGACATGTGTTTTAGGAAAACGACATGTGCTAAGTTGACCCTAACAGGATTGAGAAAATTATCTCTATTTTCTCAAAAGTATGAGTCCTTATCTATTGGTTACCCTTATGACTTTCTACTATGTTCTAAGTCTTCACTTTGGTGTTGCTACTTTAGCATGCTACCAAAAGAGCTATGGTTAATAACGGCAATGCGGTACATGTCTAGGAAAGCAGCTATAGTGGGAGACTGTAGATACTTAGTGAGATGGGAAGAACGTCTTAATTTAACATATACTATTGTGATTCATTGACTAGTCAATCAAGCAGTGTCTTGATTATGAATACATAGTAATTTTGCAAAAGGGTTGAATATGCTCTGACAAATTCAGGGATTGAAAAGAGATATGTCAATTTATGTTAAATGTTCAAGAGTTCTGGGGTATAGCGAGCTTGTTGAGTTTCATTGATAAACTGGTTGAGTTGCTATATATCTCTAACAAGTGTATAGCGATTAAAACTCATATCTCGTGGGTCACACGATGTATTAATCTGTACGAGAATATGATTTATGAAGAAATTGGGTCAGGCGACTTTTGACTTCATATGTGAGTGGGAGATGTAAATAATATATATTATTATTTATTAAATTCCACATAAGAAGTGGATAAGAGGGAAACAGGAGTTAAGATTTTAGTTTCTTAACTCCCATCTTCTGGGATGAATAAATACGCTGACACGCGTTGCAGAAGAAGAGGGGGTTGAAACGTTTGTGTTCACGCGGTAGTGCTTATACGTTTGCGTTACAGAACGCAGAACAAAAGGCAGAAGCAGAACGCATATGCTGATACGTTCATGCAAAGGCAGAACGCTTCACATAGAACGTGAAAGCATTTCTTTTTCTCTCGTGTATTCTCTCCCGAAATCACACACGAAATCCAGACATCATATTCCACGTTAATACTATATCGTGGAAATTGATTCTCTCAACCCCGTGTTGGAGGATTGATCCAGAGATCACGGTTTAACAACGTGAGTATCAACCGGGTTCTTAAGATTCTTCCGCTGCAACATACACGGTGAGAGGTAAGTGAGATTACTCTCTTTGTATGTTTATTCGTTTATTGAACGTAAGATTTCCAACATGCTGATGATGTGGATCTTGATAATTGATGGTGTGGATCTTGATAGATATTTGCCGATTGAGAATCAGGTGATTCTCAATGAGGGCATTTTGACTACAGAAGACCATCATAAGTTATCTCATCTCGAAAAGTTCTAGGAAACATGTGCACAAAAGGCATTATGACATCGAAGGACAAACCTTCTTAGTTTCACCAGAAAATGGAGATGATTCTCCTGTTGACGAGGAAGAGCCTATGAACGTTACAGAAGCTCTAACTTGTCCGGCAAAGGAGAAATGGATGAAAGAGGAGATGAAGTCTATGAAGCCAAATCAAGTCTGGGGACTTGTAGATCTTTCAAAGGGACGAAAGAAAATTGAGAATAAATGGATTTTCAAAATCTAAAGAAATGCTGATGACTCAATAGAGAGGTAGAAAGTTCGCTTGGTGATAAAAGGTTATACACTACAAGGGTATAGACTACGTAGAAACCACTTTCACCTGTAGTGAATTTGGCCTTGATTTGTCTACTGTTGGCTATAGTGGCTAGTATGGATTTAGAATTACAGCAAATGGATGTTAAGACCGTATTTCTCAGTAGAGAATTAGAAGAAGTAATCTACATGCAACAGCCTGTAGGATTTATTCTTCAAGGTCAAGAGGATAAAGTTTTTAAATAGAAGAAGTTGTTCTATAGACTCAAACTATCCTTTAGACAGTGGTATTTGAGATTTCACACAATGATCATCTCATATAACTTTGTTATGATAAACGAAGACCACTGTGTTTACTTTAAACGGTCCAATAATTGTTTTGTGATTCTATCCTTGTATGTAGATGACATACTTCTAGCTGGAAATAGCAAAAAGAGTATCTTGAAACCATAAAAGGATGGTTGTCTTCAAATTTTGAAATGAAAGATATGGGTGAAGCAGAGTACATACTTTGGTGTGTGGATCCATAAGGATTGTTCAAAGAAATTATTGGGTTTGTCTCAAGAGACTTACATTAAGAAATTTTTAGAACGGTTCAAGATGGACACCTGCAAACCTATAGATACTCCCATTGCGGAAGGTGAATCATTGAGTCAACAAATGTGTCCCAAGACTCAAGATGAAAAGAATAAAATGGTCAGAGTACCATATGCCAATGTGATTGACTGCAGATTATTCTTTCTGTTATCACTGAATGGGTATACAGATGTTGACTGGAGTGGTGATTTAGATAAACGTAAATCAACTCTCGGTTATGTCTTCTTACTCTATGATGGAGCAATCTCATGGTGTAACAAGAAACAGACTTCATCTGCAGTTCAAGAGACTATTTGGTTGAGAAGATTCATGAAATATTTGGAGGTCTCAAACACTCCAGTGGGAGCTGTTTTAATTAATTGTGATAATCAGGTGGTTATTGCTTACACAAAAGATCCCAAATATCATGAAGAGACCAAACACATTGACATGAAGTTCAATTTTGTTAGAGATATTGTAGATAAGAAGAAAAGTGATTCTTAATTACATTTCTACTCGTTTGAGTCTATGAAGGATTTAAAACGATGTATTGAATATGTACATGTATGTTAATGGAATAGTTAATGGCTTAACTATACATATATGTTTTATAAATTATATGTGATGGTTCACATATAATAGTATGTCGGCAAGTAATGATTGGCTCTCTCATACGAGCAATCGCCTCTGGCTCAGTGGGAGCGCAGAGATGAGATTACGATAATTAATGTAATCGGGATAGATTTCGCCACGAATCTAATCCAACTTGTTGTAAAGCTAAATCGATGGAAATCCTATACCTTGGAGGGAGGATATCCGAGTTAAAGTGTATGGGACACACTTGAACTCTGATTTACACGATGTCTAAATTAGATGAAATAAGACATACACTTTCTTGGAAGGAAGTTAAAGACATTGTGACATGTGTTTTAGGAAAACGACATGTGCTAAGTTGACCCTAACAGGATTGAGAAAATTATCCCTATTTTCTCAAAAGTATGAGTCCTTATCTATTGGTTACCCTTATGACTTTCTACTATGTTCTAAGTCTTCACTTTGGTGTTGCTACTTTAGCATGCTACCAAAAGAGCTATGGTTAATAACGGCGATGCGGTACATGTCTAGGAAAGCAGCTATAGTGGGAGACTGTAGATACTTAGTGAGATGGGAAGAACGTCTTAATTTAACATATACTATTGTGATTCATTGACTAGTCAATCAAGCAGTGTCTTGATTATGAATACATAGTAATTTTGCAAAAAGGGTTGAATATGCTCTGACAAATTCAGGGATTGAAAAAGAGATATGTCAATTTATGTTAAATGTTCAAGAGTTCTGGGGTATAGCGAGCTTGTTGAGTTTCATTGATAAACTGGTTGAGTTGCTATATATCTCTAACAAGTGTATAGTGATTAAAACTCATATCTCGTGGGTCACACGATGTATTAATCTGTGCGAGAATATGATTCATGAAGAAATTGAGTCAGGTGACTTTTGACTTCATATGTGAGTGGGAGATGTAAATAATATTTGAATATTATTTATTTAATATTTTATTTTCCACATAAGAAGTGGATAAGAGGGAAACAGGAGTTAAGATTTTAGTTTCTTAACTCCCATCTTCTGGGATGAATAAATACGCTGACACGCGTTGCAGAAGAAGAGGGGGTTGAAACGTTTGTGTTCACGCGGTAGTGCTTATACGTTTGCGTTACAGAACGCAGAACAAAAGGCAGAAGCAGAACGCATATGCTGATACGTTCATGCAAAGGCAGAACGCTTCACATAGAACGTGAAAGCATTTCTTTTTCTCTCGTGTATTCTCTCCCGAAATCACACACGAAATCCAGACATCATATTCCACGTTAATACTATATCGTGGAAATTGATTCTCTCAACCCCGTGTTGGAGGATTGATCCAGAGATCACGGTTTAACAACGTGAGTATCAACCGGGTTCTTAAGATTCTTCCGCTGCAACATACACGGTGAGAGGTAAGTGAGATTACTCTCTTTGTATGTTTATTCGTTTATTGAACGTAAGATTTCCAACACAAAGTTTATTCACAATCTAGTTTCTTTTTCCCTTTTATTGGTCATTCCGCATTAATTACCAAGATTTTGATCATCTTCTTTTTTTCACACCCTAAATTTTCTCGATTTTGTGTTACATCTGGTGTTACAACCGAAAATATAACGGGACATCCGAACCCCAAATTTCCTACTCAATTGCAATATTTTCTTAAAATTGATTTCTAATTTCCTCTTTCACAAGTCAAAACATCCATATCTCTCTCTCTTGAATTGTTGATATCTGTAATTACTAATTTTCTTTTTCCTTCACAGGATTCTTGCCAAAAACACGAAGAAATTAATTTGAATTCTTGCAAAATTCACGAAGAAATTAATTTGGAAGAAAAACTTCAGTATTCGATTGGGCCAATGATGGCCCAATTCCAGAATGGGCTCGGTCCAGTCAACCATGTGGGCCCATCAGGATTCCAGCTTCCTGATCTCAACATCCCAGCTGAGGAGAGTTTCGGTTATGGGGTGGATCTGACATCTCAGCCGTTGGATATGAGTGGAGAGTGGAGTGATAAACTGGCCAGATTTGCTGAAGCCAGGAGGAGGAGAATGGATGCAATCAAGATTAAGTTTATGAGGAATGCTTCTCTTGGTATTAAATTGCCAACATTGAAAACATAGTATTTTTTGCTTTTAGGGTAATTTTGGAGATTTGTTCATATTGAGATTATTTGGTATTCTCAACTGTAAAATTTTGTACATGGTTATCACTAGATAATCTCGATTTCTTATGGAAAGTTTTTGATTTAATGTATTTTGATATATTTGCATTAGTGTTGTGCAATTAAAAGTAAAAGTTATCACATAGGAGATGGTATATATATTATGAGTCGAACTATTGTGCAATTGGTGCACACTAATAATACAACCCAAATTAGAAAATGGGTCTAATATATAAGGGTTATAACTCGGATGACATCATAATTCATCTCCGTCCTCGCGTCGCATCTCTCCCTCTCTCTCCTCTTTTCTCAAAATTTCTCTTCCTGCAATCGAAAATCCTCCTCTCATACAAGACGATATACATTAAAATTTGTTTGAATAGTAGATTCATCGATCGCGAGTAGATTCATCAGCAAATTCTAGAGGAATCGCGAGTAGATTCATCGATTTTTCACAGATTTGTTTAACTGCATTAGATTTGAGTGTAAATCGATGGATAATTTAAAGCAATTTGAAGAAATTCAGAAAGCTGCATCTAATTTGAAATGAAATTGACTAATCAAACAGTAAGAAGTGATATTAAATTTCAATATGAATTGTACGCTGTCTCCCCATGATTCTCTTCTTTCCTCATTCTCTCCCTCCCCGTTGATCTCTTCTTTCCTCATCACCCTCATTCTCCCCTTCCCAAAATTCTCTTCCTAAACAGATTCTAATTTTGAAGAAATCGTCCAATTTTTCTAATACGTCGAATATGAAGAAATCGCCCAATTTTTCTTAAAAAATTGAAGAATCAATGTTATTGGCTCACTTAAGGAATATGTGGTGGTCTGCGGTGGTCGCTGAGAGTATTGGTTATAGTATGTGGAGTTGTGATACTGGGATTTTAGAGAAGTAGGAGGCAACACAAGCACACACTCGGATACAATTTCTCACCTATGGAATCCACCACAAGTTTGGAATAAACTCGTCGTCTTAAGGAATCCACCGAAAGACTAAGAGGTGCACTCACCACTCTAGGAATCCACCAAAAGAGTTTAGAGTAAGATACAAGAAGATAATATCTTCTAAACAAGCTTAAAAGCTCAAGATAAGTTTAATTTCCAAAATTGGCTGCTTAAGAGCATACATAGGATAGTCATTATATAGGCATGAATTGGAACAACCCTCCAAGTGAGTCAAAGGAAATAAATGAGATTTGAACATTCTCAAGACATAGAAAATATGAACTTAGACTCTAATAAATGTAAGATAATTAAAGACTAAGAATATGTAGATACCAAGGTTCTTCATGAGGATACAAACCATCAAAAACCAACAAAGTCGAAGTTGGTCCAGCAACTTCCGTAAGTTGAGCAGTCTGCCACACTTCAGTCAAACGGCCATAACTTTCTGTAGGAATATTATTTTTTAGATCCGTAAATTTAGTTGAAAACTAGACTTCAATACCTTTCCAACCATATAAATTATGCATCATAAATCCTTCCCATTTAAAACAGATTAATTCCTGAAGTTGACTGACTGTTGGTGATCTCCATGTTGAGTTGGCATATCATAGTTGGACCATCTTGCTCAAAGGTGCTGAGTTTAAGGTCTTCATTGATGAGTTCCTTATCAAGACTTCAGACTTAAACTCTATACCAAAATCCCCACGTCATTCTCCCCTGGTTGGAAAAGATTCATCCTCGAATCTGGACCTTCATCATCATCAATATATGGAGAAAGATCAGCAACTTTGAAAGTAGTCGAGACGCCAGCAACTCCAACTTTAATCCCTCTTTGACCACTAATAACAATGAATAACATTATTGCAGCTGTTAATATAGAAAATAGGATCACTTGACCATGAAAGGATAGTTGGAAAGTCTCAAAAGACTTCAAATCCATGAACTTGACAGGTTTTCGGCTACATCTGCCACCTTCCAGAAAAATGGACATAACTCTTTGTAGAAAACTCCAAACGACTCTCCGTTTATTGCATTTGAAACTAGACTGTAGGACTTTCTATCCATATACTGCTCACTATCTTAATCAATGCCAATCATTACCAGAATTATTTTGAAGTTACCTCATATGCACTGCATCATTCGCTTCCATAGCACATAAACTTGCTCCTGAATTTCCTTCATAAGTCGATGCTTATCAGCATTCTTCTTGAATCTTATATTTTGCTTGATAATCTCTCTATGAACCTTCTCATGCAACTCCTTGATGCACTTAGCATGATCATTTCCATCTCCACTTATATGATTTCTACCACAAACAACATTGAACGGACTCCACCCTGTTGTTTGGCTTGAAGATCGATTATAAGCAAACTCCATTTGAGCCAAAACCACATCCCATTGACGAGGATTCTTCCCAACCAAGCTCCTCAATCGATTCCCCATATTTGAAGTATCGCAATCCACTTCGAACACTACTCCAAAATCTAGAAGCCGCAAAATCAGAGCCTCATTGACTCTTCTCTTGAGAAGCTCAAAGCTTTTCAGTGCTTCTTCTGTCCACTTGAAGCTACCGCCTTCATCCATCCTGATACCTTCGAATAAAATACTATAGCCCAAAAAGATTTGACTATCTGTTAAGAAATGGTATTTCTTAACGTTGACATACAACTCTTGCTCCCGAAGCACTCCGAAAACTTGTCGAAGATGATTCAAAAGATCTTCTGGACTGGAGCACTTGTAAAGACCATCTCTTATCTTGAATGAGATTTTCCACTCATCTCCAGACCTCATACCAATTTGATGATAGCCACTTGCTCTACTATCAACACATATGCCATGAACTATCTTTCTTTGGCACAAGAAGCTTCGGAACAACACATGAACTCCTGTTTTTCCTTCGCAAGCCTTTATCCACAAGCTCTTGCTCTTGCCTTAGCAACTCATCATGATGTTTCGGATTCATTCGATAAGCTGTCGTATTCCGTATAGAAACATCAATGAAATTTTGAATGTTCCTAAATGGAGGAAGGTCTGGTGGAATCTCTTTAGGTACCACCTCATGAAACTCCTGCAAAAAATATTGAGCTTGGAATGGTACGGCATTACCCTTTTCATATAAAGCCATCAACTCCTCCATTGATTCATATGTAGGATTTTCATAAAGTTTTAAATAAGAGATCATCACTTTTGATGGTTCAAGAATACTCTGCATCTTTGAATCTCCAAAAATCATTTTCTCATCAACATAATCACGAAGCCATAAAAACTCGTGAGAATGATCTTTCAATTTCAACTTCTCCACCATAGTAGTAACAACATCTTCAAAGCTTCCCTCATCAACAATAATATCACGTACCTCGTCATTTGTCATGAAACTTGTTTGAAAGATATTGTTGTGAAGCCATGGATCATCCTCCACATAGGTGGCATCGAGGCTACGCCGTAACACCAAATCTTCACCATGATCCTCGTAATCAACATCTTCATCATACTCATCATAAATTGGTGTTGATTCATCATGCTCCTCTTCTTCATACTCATCTTTACTTTTGTCATAAACTAGCTTCACCTCTTCTTGCTCTTTCTCAATAGGAGTAATGATCCTCCGATTTGGACAATCGACAGCAATGTGTCCAAACCCCTTGCACTTGAAACAATTTTTTTGATTAGTTGCAGCACTTGGTTTCAAAAATTCAGCACTACCTTCTTTACTTGCAGCAACTTTTTATCTTGTATCCTTTGTAGTTGGACTGTTCTTTGAAGTATAAGAACTCCCCCGGTTAGAAGCTCCACTACTCAACGAGAAATGTCCACCGGAACGACTTGATTCTTTTTGTTTGGAGTTGTGAGGAAAAGAATCTCGTAGATAATAATCCGGTAAAAATTTCCTCCTTAACTCCTTCTTCATTTTGTCCCACGTTCTAATCTTATGTTTGCTATAACGAGCACGCTGCTTCTTAAGGTGCTCCCACCATAAGGACGCATGTTTCTTCAATTTGATAGCCACAAGTTTCACCTTGTATTCTTCGTGAATATCTTCGAACTCAAAGACTCTCTCAATAGAATTGAGTCAATCAATGAATTTGTCGGGATCATCTCTTCCATCAAAATCTGGAATATCAACTTTAAAACCAAAAGATTTACTACGAACACTGCTCCTTCGAACCCGTACACTTCGAGATATATCGCCACTTGAATCGTTACTTCCATCACCATGAAATGGATTGAAATCCAAATCATAACTTGCAGAACCACCATCTGAACCATGACACTCAACATCACGTTCAAGATGTTCACCACGCGCAAGGCGTTACTTGAGTTGTTGCACTTGTCTCCTTAAATCTTCTAACTCAATATCATGAGTTGCCATCGCTAACCAAAGCTCTGATAACCACTTTGATACCGGGATTTTAGAGAAGTATGAGGCAACACAAGCACACACTCGGATACAATTCCTCACCTATGGAATCCACCACAAGTTTGGAATAAACTCGTCGTCTTAAGGAATCCACCGAAAGACTAAGAGGTGCACTCACCACTCTAGGAATCCACCAAAAGAGTTTAGAGTAAGATACAAGAAGATAACATCTTCTAAACAAGTTTAAAAGCTCAAGATAAGTTTAATTTCCAAAATTGGCTTCTTAAGAGCATACATAAGATAGTCATTATATAGGCATGAATTGGAACAACCCTCCAAGTGAGTCAAAGGAAATAAATGAGATTTGAACATTCTCAAGACATAGAAAATATGAACTTAGACTCTAATAAATGTAAGATAATTAAAGACTAAGAATATGTAGATACCAAGGTTCTTCATGAGGATACAAACCATCAAAAACCAGCAAAGTCGAAGTTGGTCCAGCAACTTCCGTAAGTTGAGCAGTCTGCCACACTTCAGTCAAACGGCCATAACTTTCTGTAGGAATATTATTTTTGAGATCCGTAAATTTAGTTGAAAACTAGACTTCAATACCTTTCCAACCATATAAATTATGCATCATAAATCCTTCCCATTTAAAACAGATTAATTCCTGAAGTTGACTGACTGTTGGTGATCTCCATGTTGAGTTGACATAGCATAGTTGGACCATCTTGCTCAAAGGTGCTGAGTTTAAGGTCTTCATTGATGAGTTCCTTATCAAGACTTCAGACTTAAACTCTATTCCAAAAATTCCCGCGTCAAGTTGGGAGATCGACCGAGGTCAGTATTGGGATTGCTACTTGGAGATTAGTGGATGGAATTGATTGAGAATTGAGACGGCTACTTGGGGATCAATGTCAGTTTGGGGGTATCAGTGATGGTCTGTGGAGGTGGTGGAATGAGGTTGGTGGTGGCATTGCTGGAATTTGATTATTCAATTCTCTGAATTGTTATAATGTATTAGATATAATTCAAAAGTGTATAGATTTTTCTTAATAAATGTATCATTAAAAAATGATATTAATATGTTATATCAAATTGTATTAAATTAAATTAATTTTTATACACAATTTCATGAAAATGTATAGATTGTAATTCAATAATGTATATATTTTTCTTAATAAATGTATTAAAAAGCAACAATATTTTCATTGATACATAGTATTTATTTCAAAATTTTAAATTTCAAATACATTTATTAAGAAATGTGTATACATTATTGAATTAAAAGTATACATTTATCAATGAAATTTATTACCCTGAAATTTTAAAAAGTATACAATCATTAATAAAAATAATACACATAATCATTTAAACTTATAATCTTCTTCAATAAAAGTAATACGCTACACTTAAACTTATTCACCAGCTTCTTTTTTACTAAGATAATATCAATAACCAACAATCGATACCAACATTCCTAAATCTAACATAACACAAATTACTCAACAATAAGGGAAAGAAAATACAAGATATACACATATTAAACCAAGTTGTAAGACTATATCATTGGAAAAAGGAAAAAACATGAAAATTAAAAATATAATACTTTTATAAAGAAAAATGTATTCACTTCTTTAATATAAAAGATACATTAAGAAAATTAAAATCATTACAATTGATTAAAAAGAAAAAAAAATGGAAATAAGAAAATATTACATTTATTAAGAAAAATGTATACATTTCTTTAATATAAAAAATACACTAAGAAATTAAAATCATTACAATTGAGTGTAATATTTCCAACTAGTCTACCAGATCTACTGGAATTATTTTTTTAATCTCCATCAAATCTACTGAAATTCAAATCTACTGACGAGTCAATTCACTGTTTCTCCACCAGATTCTACTGAAATTATTTTTCGACGAGTCAATTCAATGTTTTCTTCACCAGATTTACCGAGTGCTCGCACCCACCGCTGCATCACCCTGACATTTTGCTCAATTCCCATTCTCTTTATCAGCCGCTCAATGACATACAGATGGGAGAATCATGATAGAGTGAAGAAATTACAAAAAATAAATAAAAATATAAGACATAATAATCTATACTTACATATCTTCAACTATACTTAGGAGATTTTTTTGTGGAGACGGTGGAGGCTGGAAAATTAGGGTAGAACAAGAGAAAAGGGGCAAAATGGAATTTGTGAAGATTGAAAAGCAAAGACGTATTGTGGAGGCGATTTCGGAAGAGGCGGCGGAGAGGCAATTTCAGACGTGGAGAGACGGTGGAGAGATGTGGTGGAGAGTGAATGCGTTAGGAAGAGAACGGAAAGATGGGATAGAGGAAGGGAGAGCGATTGTTGAAAGAGAAGAAGTGAATGACCCGAGAAAGAAATTGAATGACCCGTCAACTAATTAACGTATTTATAACTGGGTCATTGGGTAAAAATTAACCCAATTACACCTTAAAAACTATTGCACAGTAGTATTTGTCATATATTATAACATTAATTGATATTTTATAAGAGAGATTTTAATCAATCAATGTGAAATTAAAATATATATATAAATTCAAAATACTAAAATATTGTGCAATCAAAATGGATGAATCCACGGATTTGGGCTGATTGTTTTTAGCCGTTTAGAAGCTGACTTAAACAGGATACATCACGACTCTAGTATTGAGCCGGCGGATCAATCAGCCAGTCCACAAGTATTTTTTTTTTTTTTAAAATAGAGAATATGTCATTACAAAATTGTGAAATTATATTTTATTCCTCTAGCAAACATTTTAAATTTTATGAAATATTGACAAATTTATTATATAATATACACTATCAAATGTAGATAAAAAGTGATAACATTAATAAGAAAAATTATAATTAATTAAAGAAAAGTGTGCAATGTATTTTTTCATTAACAATTTATAATATAAATAAAAGTGATAACATTTAAAAGAAAAATAATTACATTTATAATAAAAAGTGATAACTAATTATGATAGCACAAAATAATTTCACCATAAGACACTCTCACCCAAAATTGCCTCATAATTTAATATGAAAATATTTGTGTTGAGATTGTCTCATGTGAGACTTTTTTTTAAAAAAATAATTATAATTTTTATCAAAGACATTATCACTTTCATTGATAATATTACTCCATTCGTTCGCCGGATAGGTGGACGTTTTGCCATTTTTGGCGTCCGTACCATGGTATATATTTTTATTTTTTAACACATGAGACTCACACACATCACTAATACAATTAATATATGGGACTCACACATCCCTCCAATGCAACTACTCACTACACATTAAATAATAATACTCATTAATCTATATGTAAAAATCGAATGTCCATATATCAGGTAAATGAAGGGAGTATCACTTTTTATATATAATATAAATTATTCATTAAATAATTGACTTTACTACTCTCGCTCACTTTTTATTTAAATGAAATCACTTTGATGTATTTCACGAAAGCCGTCTCATAAAACCGTCCAAAAAAAATTGTTTGTAATAGGAAAAATTATACTTCCTCCGTTCCACTCAAAATGTCTCTTTTTTTCATTTTGGATGTCTTACCCAAAGGGTTTTCTTTCCTTTTTAATACACATGATCCCATACATGCCCTCTAATACAATTAAAATATGGGGTTCACACTCCCACTAATACAATTATCCACTACACATTAAATAATAATACTCCTTAATCCACGTACAAAAAGCAAAATGCATCCTTTGAGTGGGACGGAGGGGTTCATTAACACGATTTAACATTCACTTTAATATTACTCCTTTATATATAATATATAAATTACTCTCTTAATTATTAAATATATTACTCCTATATATAATGTATGAGTAATATTTTCATTAAAAAAATAATTCATTATTTTAAAATTTAATTTCTCATATAATAAAAAATTATTTCAATAAAATTAAGATATATAGTGGAATAACAAGAGTCAAACTCTATATTATCCCTTATTTAATGTCCTATCATTTTTCCTAGAATTAACATTTGGAAGAAATGGAGAGAAGGACGATCATAATTTTTCAATTTAGAGTTTTTATAATTGAACTCAATTTCTTTTCAATTGCTATGATTCTTGGTAAGATCATACCTTTACCTATATTGATGAGAAAACGAGTTCATGTTCAGATTACATACTGATAATATTAAGGCAACCTAGTTTAACTATATAAAATAACTCTCTGGACTTAGAATTTATTATCCTGCAGACATCAATAAGAAAATCATTTATGCATGTCAGACCGCTATGATCAAGTAAATCTAGAAATTGTAATGATCAGAAAATTCTAGGATTTACTAGATATTAATCACTTTTTCCTTTCTTAGTACTTATTTTATTAAGGTGTTCCCTCACGAGGTATTTACATATTAACAAATTTTCTCAATAGGTTCTAATGAATCAATTCTACTTCTCCTTATCAAATACTCCACAATGATGTTTTGCCTAGTACTCCCTCCGTCCCACCACAAGGAGTACATTTTGTCATTTTCGTCCGTCCCAACACAAGAGGTGCATTTTCCTTTTTAGTAAAAGGGACCCACACAAAACAATTAATATATCCCCATGGGACCCACACACCATACTAATACACCTACCCACTTTACATTAAAATATTATTTCTCTCTCATCATCTACATATTAAATATTATATCTCTTAATCTAAGTGCCAAAAAGTTTTGCCACCATTGTGGTGGGACGGAGGGAGTATATGATATTATATACTGATTGTCTAATAATCAAAGTTATATTGATCAATCCTCTTTAACTACCACAAAAGACAACTACGTTCATGCATAATCAGATTTCAAGTAATATTCCAATTCGAGCTAACTTCATAAAACATCACATGAAAAAAAGATTTCAAATTGAAGTCTCAAAACATCTCTTCCATGTAAAAAAATATATTTTACAGTATTGTTCATAAATCCAGGTCTAAATTATCAATCTTATATAGTTCAAACTTTCATAAACCCTAAAATTACCAATAGATAGATAAGTTCATGGTATTACAAGGTTCTAACACAGAAGATGAATGAAATCCTAACCATGAGTTCAAAGTCTAAAAAGTAGGAAAATGAAATAGAGAAGAACCCTAAGTACGTTCATTCCCCTGCTTTCACTTTCGTCCTCAGCAGGAATGCCGTTTTCAATCAAGTAAGTAACACCGTCTTGAATCCTCTTAAATGGATGTGGAAGATGGATGATGGTAGTGGTGTGTGGATGGATATGTGTGTAAAAGTATCGATTCATTTTTTTCTAGTGCAAAGGTCTCCTTTCTATAGTGGAACTCAGATCTTTAAGTTCAGGCTGAGATGTATCATGAATTGGGCTCGAAAGCACGGATTTGGGCCTTGAACTAACGTTGCTCGCACCGAGAAAGGTTGCTCGCTACTCTACTTGGCATTGAGCACTATGCTCGATAGTCACCAAGTAATGACTACTCGACAACTTGGCGTATCTCTTCTCTCCTCGAAATCTCACTCGATATCGAGTGGTAATGCTCGATTGTGAGCGAGCACTCTTTGTGTTACGCTCTATATCTTTCCGTCTACCTGCTCGGCTTTGAGCGTGGGTGCTTGATTATCACAAAGCGTTCCACTCTCTTGTTCTGGATCGAGAAATTATGCTCGATTGTGATCAAGCAAGAGCCTCTTTCCGTCTATTCATCTCCAAGTTCGACCTTTAAATTTTTGTCCCTCTTTTCATGTCCAACAAAAATACCTCAAGCACTTTTTGTGAAGCATTATGATTTGTGCAATTTATAACAATTAACACATTCAAAGAGGTACCAAATCGAACCAAAAGTACATGAATTTCTATTCTCATCATTTATCATGCATCATATTTTGTAAAATTGCTCTTTATTACATAAAAGTTTACTTTTTAGAAAGATGGATAATTTTCTGAATAAAAAATAAGTATTACTCAATTTTTTTAGTTTAGAAATTTCCTGTTTAATTAAAATAAATTAAAAAATTGGGGTTTATTATTGATAGGTACGTGTTTACATATGCTAATTACTAGGAGATACAAAATCAAATTGAAGTACTAATGGATACATTCTAATATTTTATTTTTCCAAGTTTACCCTTAGTAAACTTAACACAGATGTACAATTCGGTGTACACAGATGTGAACACGGACACAGACGAACCATGTCAACGATACGAACACACAATCGACTGTACACTAATGTTCAAAATACAACAATGAACACTAATGTTCAAAATACATCAATGTTAAGCAATTCAATAGACAAAAATATACGCATGCACAATCGTTTTCCTCTTCCTTTTATTGTACAATGATGATAAAAAATACCAACAGAAGATTATACGACTTGAATAATAAGTAAGAGCATTTATGTACACCCATGTTCAAATATAAAATTTGTGAAAACTTCTCAACCAACATTCAAATTTTTTCACCGTAACACTAAAATTATTAGATTTAACAAAAAAATTACAACATCCGACCCAATTCAAAAAAAAAATGTTCAATTAAATTACTGTACATTGGTGTACAGCGAGATGAACAATCGTTGAAAACCCTAATTTAATCCCTAATTTCGAAAGAAAAATAAGAGAAACGATTATACAAACAATCTCAAGATTTTGATTCTCACCTTTACTGGCCTCAGCGATTACGGACGAAAATGGCGGTCGATCTCTTCTCAAATCTCAGTAGCGGCAGGGGTGGTGGTGGTGGTTGGGACGATTTCTTCTTTGACAAAGTCGCCGGTGGGGCGGTGATTTCAGCCGAACATCTGATTGATTGCGATCTAGCCTTGCTGCAACCAAACTGGCCGGAACCCTAGCGTCGCGAGCAAATCGCATTTCCGGCTGCGCTGGCGGCGACAAAACCCTAGCGCGCAGCGACAGAACCTTGCTGATCTGACCGCTGACCGAAACCCTAGCGCGCAGCGACGAACGGTGGCGAGCAGCGGCAGCGGCGACAACCGACGGACGGCGGACAACAACGACGGAGGATGTGAAGCTCCAGCGACGGACTGGGCCAATGTTCTGGCGGCGGTCAGCAGATCCGGCAACGATGGACGGAGGAGAAGCAGGCCGGCGACGAGCGACCGTCAGCGACGGAAGGCGGATTTTACGAGAGGAAAGAGAGGATTTGGGTTGAGATCGATGGAATGTGGTGGGGAGAGAGGAGGGATGGGAGTGCGTACATATAGGTAATATGGAACTACAGAGTTAAAGTTTGTATGTATGAGTAATTCTAAAAACTCAATATACTATGTAGTAAATACGTAGATAATTTGTAACTAACAGTTATGACCCAAAAATTTGAGGTACTCATTTTAAACTTAATGATGCATTAATTGATTATATTATATTTAAAAAGGATAAGTTAGACAATTTTATACTTCTTAAAATAATTATCACTTTCACTATAAAACGTTATCACTTTTAATTTATATTGCAATTTTTTTTTTCAATTAGTATATTAAAGATTTATAAATAAAAATATATAATTTAATTATAAATTCAATGTATTAATAATTAATTATTATAAATATCACAAATATTTACAATAATTAAATTGAATCATTACAAGAACATAAATCACCAAAAAATGTCACCTCTTGTTTGACCTAAACCCATAACCTAAACACCAAATCGGCAACCACCTTAAAGTTCCCAGTCCGACAGCCAACGGCGGCGGGCGGAGTGATCGAAACGCCGTTCTAGCTGATATCTATTCTGTTTTCGCCGGAAATCAATTTTAAAGTGAGTTGGAATGCGACATGGCTTGTAAATTTTGTGAGATAGTTCAGTTCGACAGAGCTCTGCACCTTTTTTTTTCTTCAAAATTTATAATTTTTCGCAGATAAAGAATGTCACTTTTCTTAGTCGGTGTAAGTTGTGTGTAAGGGTTAATCATCTACCCTGTGCGGGATGAAGAGAGAATGGCTTTGATTTTGATGTGTTTTTTTAGTTAACCATGGAAGATTGACATGCAGTAAGAAGTGGAGTTAGATAAGATGCTTAAAGAATTGAGTATGAATGAATTAATATGAATCAGAAGGTAGCATTTCGTTGATTGTTATGTAACCATGTGTGTTTCAGTGATTTGTTTGGCTTCATCTTTTTTTATAGTATAATGTGTCAAAGGGAATGAATGAAGGAGGATATGATCTTACTTGATGCATACTTTGGTTGCAAATGATGGTGGTTATGAGGGAGATGAAGAGAGTAGTTTGAGGATGGTTCTCTATAATCTTAGATATTTGGTTCTTCTGATGATTTTATTTGTACAGCATTAGACTGAATATAAATTTGGAGTATCTTTTTACTGCCCCTTCCTTTTATTATTTCGGAGATGGGAATTGTGTTCTTGTGTTTGCTGCTTTTTCTGATCATTTCCTTGCCCGCTCCTCGCTTATCTTTGTGTGCAAAACTCTCAGGCACTTTAAGTCATTTTTATATCAAAGGAAGATCTCATGAAATGCAGTTGACACTGAGTAAAGAGGAAATAATTGCTATTCTTGTGAGGAATGAATTATTTTAAAATAAAATTGAATGTTTCGGTAATTAAATGTGAGGAGAATGCTGAGTTTAATTGGACATGTTATGGATCAAACATTTTAGTTGTTGAATTATCAAGTTGTAGATTCATTAAAATTTTAAAATCTGTGAAATATCACTTTTTTTTCCCTATTCATGGGCTTGCTGGCCACATAACCTGCAGGTTAGGGGCCAGCAACTTTGACAACTCTATGTGAAACCCTCTTTCATTTCTCCACAGCTAAGTAGCTTTGCTTTCACATTTGCTCCAGTATCAATGGCATCTTTTGCAAAATGTGTCTCCAGATTATCCTTTCTCTCAAATTCAGCATCAGAAAGACTTCTCTCAATAGTTCTCTTCATATTTCTGCCTCGCAGTCCACCATCAACAGATGCCTCTCTCTCTTCTCACGGTTAGAAATGGTGAATTTACCTAAAATTTTGCTTTATGTGCGACAAATTATAGAGTTTGAGCTTCTTTTTGGGAATGCATATATTGTGTAAATAGTTTGTTGTATTTGGGCTTATTAGGTTACCAGTTGAACTGTCTAGCTTGGAGACGATGATGCCACTGCATAGTGCTATTGCATCGGCACGATTGCAGTCAAGCTTGTCTCTTGTGCAGGGATGGGGTTTAATTCCTCAAGGTGTGTTATTTTTACATTTTCTTTATTGAATAAATTTGAATAGGTTCACTTCTATTTGTCATGGGCCTCATGGCCAGGTATGTAAGCTTGCCCTCGTGGTTAAATTGTTTTAGCTTTGATTTAGTTCTGCTGTATTCTTCTAAGTTCACTCTGGCATATTTCAGTTGAACTACTGACGTGCTAAGTGGTTATTTCCTTAGTTTTGAAAAATAAAAGCAGAACTCTAAAGTTGATCAGAATAACTCGTTTAAGTTTCTTCAAAAAATTATTTAAGCTCTAGCATTGCTACTGATTTATCTTGGAACTTGCACAATTATTGCTAAAATACTGATCCAAAGAATTTGGCTTTACTATTCATTTGGGTGTAGGTTATGCTTCCCACATCAAAAATTATGAATTTCCATAAAACAATTGTCATTTTAAAGATATTTCATGATCCTCCTCATTTGACTAAGATCAGACCATCAAAATAGTTTTGTTTTGAAGGAACTTTTAGTATTGGAAACTTTAAATATAGAGTTTAATGGCACTAAGAGGTTGACTAGATAAGGGGCACAATCGCACAGAAAGTTTTTGTTTTGGTACGTTTCTTCTGAAGTAGTGTTCAGTTTTCAATGTAGGAACTTCGATTGCTGAGTTAAGAGCACCTTCAAAGAATCAAAGGCTTATTCAAATAACAAATAGTACTCCTTATTTTAAGAGTCATTAACTAAAAATCTAATCGAACAAACTCTTGAATTTCACTTTTTAAGTTTAGGTATTAGTTATCACTCTCCATACTTAGAGAGCCAAAACAACTCTTTAAAATTGATTTTATTTAATGTTTCATTACTTCCAATACTCCACTGCTAGAAACTTTCAGTTTTAACACTTATTTTGACAAAATAAATATGCATACGCACAGTATGATCCAAGAAACTAGATTTGAATTAATAAAAATATTTTGAATAGTAGCTTGAAGTTTTGAACTAGATTTCCAAATTCTCCAATAGATTCTTAAAAAATTCATTGTGGAGGAAAAAATAAAAAAAATAAGAAGTATATAAAATGAATAGAAAAAATATGTAATAAGTACATATTGGGATAAGTGGTTATAAAAAATCATATATAAAGAGTTTGTTGGAAGGTTTTAAATATATGGCTCTCTAAATTTTAAGGTGCTCTCTTTATAACAAAAGATGCTTATTCTAATATAAAGAGTGTATTGGAGATGTTTTTAATGTATTTAGTTTAGTCAAAATGGAGGTATTGGTATAAGATCAAAATGAATTGTGTTCATATCTTATGTTTAAGCTATAGGACACCCATTAGTGCAAATGTTACTTCGGATTTGGGTTTCAGTTGTAGTGGTAGCAGTTTTGTTATGGGACTCCATTTACATGACTCTTTTAAATACAAATGTCTTATAAAGATTTAACCTACATGGTTTGGTTACTTCATTTCTGATATCTCGGGGAGTATTGAATGTCTTAGGGCATAATTTCTTTTCAACCCATACTTGAGGGTGTACGTACAATTGGATGTACACAAGAAAAGCTCAGGCACTAAATGGAGATTCGATATCGTGTTGAATATGATGGTTTGATGAATAATATTATTGTTTCCAATTTTGAGTTGCATAGTTAGATGTCATTGATCTAAAACATCGAGCTAGAGAAAGTCAATATGTTTATTTTAAGCTGCTAGTTGTGGGATCTTCTCTGCATCTGTGGTAGAGAGCAGACCATGAAATAATTAGGTGAAAGATTATGTGCTTGTGGATTATGCATTTAGTTGTACTTTTTTAGCATATCCTTCACAAAAACCTGCCTGCTAGTCGTTGTCACTGTTCTGTCTGTAAAAAAGTTGAGATATTTTAAAAGGAATTGAATAAGTTAAAGTCCAAGTGAAGTGCTTCTACTAAATTTATTGTCTTCCTGTCATTGACACTGTCTTGAGAAAAGTTGAGACAAAATAGTGACAAGTACATAAGAAACTTTGTTGAGGAAAAAGAATACAAAGGATTAAATCAGGAGAAGTTAAGAATTATCAACTTAGACAAGTCAATAATGGAGTAAAATTAAAATAATGTAGTATTAAGTATTAGAGGGGTCCAGATTTTGGATAAAGCTTGGTGGAAGTCTTTTAGAAATAATTTGAAAGTACATCAGTGCCGTGATTGCCATCTCTGAAAATATGTGAGGCCGGCCGTCATGTATGTTTGTGATGAAATCCAGAATTCAAGCCACCTATTACAATTATTTCAAGGAACTAACCTTGAATGTGAGATAAGAAGTGAAACTACATGAGCGAAGAAAGTGTAAAATGACTTGTGAGTAGTGATGCTATTTTATACCAGTTAAATGACTTGTGAGTAGTGATGCTATTTTATACCAGTTCCACTGCCAATTTTTGGGGTTTCTTTTGTTGACTGATAAAAGAGTATTGTTAGCACCAATCTAGCAAGATTTATTCTTATCAGGAAACGATTTACATCTGTGGTTAGTGAGTTATCCTCGTATGCAAACATGATATGTGGATTGGAGTAGTTGTCATTTTTATGTCATTTTTGTAGGTTCTAATTAAAGTTATGGGTTGTTGAATATTTGCAGGAATCTCAATGCCTTTATGAGACCACCTTGTTGGGCCTGGCTTGCCTCTAAACACTTCTTTTGTGGAAGCTGTTGATGTTTCTTTGAATTCAAAATTGGTGACATTGGAGTTTCTTGAAGGTTTGTTGGCAGTTTGAGGAAGAACAGAGTAATTAAAACCTGTATGCATTTATTTGAAGTCATGGATGCATCAATGACCATGCCTTGGCCTTGTACCCATACTTCTGTGACAATTTACCAACACATGAAAACCTTTTTCACTCTTTCTTTCCATGGAACTGTTACAGTGCTACTGCTTTCTTTCCAAAATAAGGAGTAAATAATAATAAAGGTAATACTGCCACTGCATTTTAAATTTTACTATTCTTCTACTTCGTGTAAGACTAGGCTCAGAGCTCACTCATTTAGATCTTACCACTTTTTTTTTTTTTTCCAAAACGATAGTTCATTACTATTAAACTCAATCAATGTACAAAGGCAAAGCCAACTGGCTAAGACATCCTCTTGGTAACAGGAGACAACCAAGTAGGAAAAGTTGAGCACCATTCTGAGAGGAAGAGCTCAAAGCTGCTAAATTAGCAAGATCACAACAAGAGATCAACCTATTCCTAGACATAACGTTAAAGTTACACGTATCAAAGATATTACAAAGAAGCTGGATATCATTTGCAATTATAGAATTTCTCTTGTCAAAGATTGAGCATTCTTCAGTTTCCAAGCAATCTCTTCATCATCACTTACAATACAAATGTCTTTCCAGCTATGGTTGAAAGCAAAGAGTTGAGCATATCGAATGGCTTGGAGAGAAATTTCAACTGGATTTGGAGAAAAATCCCTAGAAACTGCCCATGCACCAACAATACGATCATCAAAATTTTGAGCAATGCCACTAAAGCCCACTGAATTATCCCTCAAAAAGATAGCACTGGTGAAGATAAAATGACACCCTGCTTCCATATTCCAAAATGATTCTACACACAAATCAAGAGGAGGAGAAAAAGGAGTTATAAAAGTATTTTTCAAGATTAAATAACCTTCATTCCTGTCCTTCAAAGCTTTTTCAATAATGTCTTGTTCCCAAATCTTTTTAGAGTCAAAGATCCAAAGATTCCTAGCCTTCCAGAGCGACCAAAGAATGTAGACTGTAATTTATATGCGATCAGTATCCACTTGGTTCTTTCCAACCGAACAAATTTCTCTCCACCAAGAGTTGAAACATCGGAATTTCAACATTATCAAACCACTGAACAGGAGACAACTTCCAAACAACTCTTGAAGCTGCAATTAAAAAACAAGTGTTCCATGTTTTCCACTGCTTCCCCGCAAGTTTTACAAATGTTATCTATCACAACACCTTTCGCTACCAAGTTACTCTTAGTGGGAAGAATTCCTTGACAACACCTCCAAACAAAAAATTTCAGCTTTTTCTTCACTTTTAGAGTCCATATTCTTTTCCACACTTTGAAGTTTGCATTTCTTTTTGTACTTGTTCTAGTAGGTTCAAGTAAGCAAGCCTTTTCTCTTATAAGAATATCATATGTAGATTGGACAGAGAATTCTCCATTCTTTTCAAAATTCCGAACAAGTCGATCTCTACCCCTTTGAGGATAAATAGGAATTTGAGTAATGGACATAGCAACTTTAGGACTAAAACTATCAAAAATCAAACCTTTATTCCAAGAATGATCTCGCACATTTAGAAGTTGACTAACCCATTGAAGTTGATCATTCCTAATCTGTCCTGCATCAATTCGAAAATTAAGAGAATCTGAAATCCATGGGGCATCCAGAATTTTGATTGATTTTCCATCTGAAACCTCATACCTGATGCCTTTTTTATGAACATAGCAAGCTTTCATCCAAGACTTCCAAAGACAAGATGCATTCCCTTTTGGTACATGGTTGAACAAGTTGTTCTTTGGAAAGTACTTTGTTTTGAGAACTTTGCTCATGAGAAGATTTGGCTTAGTGATTACGCGCCAAAGTTGCTTTGCCAAAAGAGCATCGTTGAAAATCTTGATGTCATGAAACCCCAAGCCTCCTCTATCCCTTGGAAGAGTGATTTTATTCCAAGATCTCCAACATATCTTATTGTCTAGAAGCCACCTGGCAAATTGCTTTGCAAATACCATCTGTGAGTTTAAAGCAAGATATAACATAGATTGGCAGAGCATCAATGATTGCTTTAATAAGAACACTTCTTCCTGCAAGACTAAGAAAGTTATTGCTCCAGTTGCCAATTCTATTCTTGACTCTCTCCACAATATAGTTAAAAACCTCACCTTTTGACCTACCAATGACCATAGGAAGCCCAGATATTTAGTGCTCGAATGTTCTTTTATACCAAGAAGAGTGTCACAAATCTGAATTTTTACAGCACTAGGTGTATTTTTACTAAAGAAAACAGAGGATTTATCTAAATTCACAAGTTGGCCTAAAGCCGAACAGTAGCTATCGAGAATTTTTTTAATGACGTGCTTGCTCGACATTTGCTTCGCAAAAAAAAATAGAATCATCAGCAAAAAGTAAATGGGAAATGATTGGGCCATTCTTGCATATTCTAAAACCATGGTAAGATTTCTCTAAAGAGGATTTTTTAATGAGATTAGAAAGTGCTTCGGAAATCAGGATGAAAATATAAGGAGATATTGGATCACCTTGCCTAATTCCCCTTGAATGAGTAATAAACCCACAAGCTTTACCATTTACATTAAAAGAAAATGAAGAAGAAGAGACACAAGTCATAATCCACTCCACAAAGGCCACAGCAAAACCCATCTTTCTAAGAACCATGTGAATAAAACTCCATTCCACCCTATCATATGCTTTAGCCATGTCCAACTTTGTTCCCATGAAAGATTTTTTTCTCCACTCTAAGATTTTTAACAAAATGCAAGCATTCATGAGCCACAACAACATTATCAATAATTTGTCTACCCGGAACAAAAGCTGCTTGATTTTCACTAACATAAAATTAAGCACTAGTTTAAGTCTAGAGGATAAAATTTTAGAGATTATCTTGTAAACCACGTTACATAGACTAATAGGCCTATAATGAGAAATAGAAGTAGGGTTCCTGACCTTTGGAATCAAGGTGATGAGTGTGTGGTTCAAGCTCTTGAGCATTTTTCCATGAATGAAAAAGTTTTTAACAGCTGCACAAATATCAACAGAGATGATATGCCAAAAAAGCTGGAAAAAAAGGGATTCATACCATCTGGCCCAGGGGCTTTATTTGGTTTCATATCAAAGAGAGCCTCTTTAATCTCCATGTCTTCCACAGGTTTAATCAGCTCCTTGTTCATTGCACTGTTGATAGAACTCGGAATGCCATCCAGGATGTCAAAGTTTCTACCAGGGTTGGAAGAATTAAAGAGGGATTGGAAATACTCAGTAATATCATTCTCAATCTCAGCGTGGCTAGCACAGATGGAGCCATTCTCACGAACAAGGTTTTGGAGAGAATTAATTTTCCTTCTTTGAGTAGTGTAGACATGGAAGAATTTGGTATTCTTATCCCCTTCATGAAGCCACTTTAATCGAGACTTCTGAGCCCAGTATTGCTCTTCAAGAGAGTAACAATTAGCCAACTTTGATTTAAGCTTTCTCCATTCTTCCCAGTTTCTATCTCCACCAAGCAAACTGAGGTCCTCCATCTCTTTTTTAATCTTATCAATCAATTTAGCAGAATTCAAGTTGGCATTTTTTTCCATTTGATAATACTCACCCGACAATCCTTAATTTTTTGATGGATTTGGAAGAGAGTGGTACCTTGTACAACGTTTTTCCAGGAGTTCTCCACTGTGGTCTCAAAATTTTCCATTTCCAGCTACCTCTTATCAAAACAAAAACGGTGTTTCGGTTTAGGATTCTCTGGGTTGGGGACAAGGAGCAAAAGGTGGTGATCGGATGATTGTTTTGGTATATGATGGACTATAGAGTTAGGAAAGTAAATGCACCACTCCCCCGAGCCAAAGAAACGATCCAATTTTTCCTCCACAAAACCTTCCAAAGCACGGTTATTTGCCCATGTGAGGTTGTGTCCATGGTGAGCTATTTCATCCGTGCTCATACCCCTAATAAAATTATTGAATATTGAAAAGCTGGCTACTGATCTTTTTCTACCCCCTTTTTTCTCCGAGTTCTCACGAATGTCATTAAAGTCACCACCAATACACCACAAATCTCCCCATTTATCTTTAGCATCAAGAAGATAATCCCATTGAAGGAGCCTAATTCTAGGATCAGTGGAAGCATATACAAACACCATCCAGCAGCTTCTAGCATCCTCAGGAAGTTTAATCTCCATTTCAAAGCAAAATTCATTACTCAGAAGTTGGACAATCTCAACTTTTTCAGACCAGCTGACAAAGAGGCCACCACTCTTACCCACTGCATCCACACTACACCATCTATCTTTAACTCTGATGTTCCTACAAACAGTATTAATAAATGCTCTCCTTTTTTTTATTTCACATAAGAATAGAATATCCTGGAGATGAGACCTCATGGTCTCATTCAGCTGGGAAATTGTAAAGGGTCCTCCCTAACCTCTACAATTCCACACATAGACTTTCATTGGAAATGTTGGGGCCATTTTAGACTGGCTTCCTCCACTGCAACAAAGTGATTGAGCTGATCTGTACTAGACTTCAATTTTTTTGTGGCCCTCATTATCTGCAAAGCAATCGTTCTCTTGTTCATCAACGAGACTCAACATCCTTTTGGACCCAAAAATGACATTATTCCCCTTTTGCATAGTAGAATTACCCTCAATTGTGGAATTTTTGGGTTCTTGTCTTTTCCACTTCTTCTTTTTAACCAGAACAAGAGATTCAGGAAAATTGATTTTGGGATCTTCATTTAGCTTTAAAGTAGTATCTCTGAGAGGGATTTTCGTTGGCACAAGTTGAATAGCAACATCAACCAAATCCATCAGTTCAAGGGTGTTGGCATGGATCAAATCTGATATTTTCTTAGCTTTGGGAAATCAACATCAAGGGGAGAAAAATTAGGACAGGTGTTTTCTTTGGTAAGTGAGGTATTGTTGTTATACAGTAAGTTGGCTACGGAAGAGTTGGTTTCTTTCATGGTTTCAGGATAGATGTTTATGGTAGAGAGTGTAGGATGAGGAGGATTTTGAACTGGACTATTTATGGGAACTGTGGGATGAGAAAGAGTTTGAGTTGGGTTAATTATGGAGACTGGAATATGCGGTGGGCTTTGGGTTGGGCTAACTATAGGAGCTGAAGTATGAGGTGGGCCTTGGGTTGGGCTAACTACAGGAGCTGAAGTATGTGATGGGCTTTTGGCTGGGCTCTTTGGCACAAGTTTATCAATTTTGTTCCTAATGACCTTAGGAGGTGAAAGAGGGTCTGCCCTTAACCAATCTCCATATTGGCCTTCATTCAACATTTTGTTTCCAATATCTTCCCTTCTAGATTCACATGCTTTGTCTGTGTGACCCAATCTTCCATAATAACAACAAAAACCCAATAAATGCTCATATTTGAAATCAACCCAACAAAAGCATTCCCCAAGCTTAATAACAGTGCCTCTTGGCAGTGGAGACTCAAGATCAACCGAAGCTAAAACTTTTATGTATCAACCTCGGCTGCTTCCTGTATCTGGAATAACAACATCCATCACTGTGTCAAACATCTTTGCAATTTTTAAACAAGATTCATATGATATCCAATGATTTGGTAGATTCCAAATTTGAATCCAGAGGTTCACAAACCTAAACTTCTCCTTCATGATTTTCATCCCAGGATACCATTCTTTGAAAATCAAATACTGGTTATCAAATGTCCATGTTTTGCCTTTCAACACCTTGGTTTTATCCTTTTGGTCTTGAACAACAAACTAAAAGAAGTTGACTCCCAATTCTCTAAGGATGAAATTCTCCTTAAGTGACCAAATGGAGGACATAGTTGTCTTAAAGCCAGAGAAATTTATCCTCTTTGGGCCAAAACTCTTGCAGAAAAGGCTTCTACCACTTTCTTCCACACTAGAACTCACATCATTTTCAGTTAGGACAATACCTTCACTTTCGGCTGCGGACAAAGAGAATTTCATGAGTTTGGTAGCTAGTTCTTCATCCATAGCTAGCCTTCCACGGACAATCAAAAGAGCAATGAACAAGAAGAAGTCCCAAACCTGCAAAATCCACACAGTCAAAGAGGAAGAAATGTGAGAGAGGGTAAAGATAACAGAGAGAAAATGGAGAAGAAAGAGAAAAAAAAGGGTGAAAAGAAAGGAAACAATAATTTGAAAGAAATTCAAAAAAGAGGGGCAATCGAAAGTTAGGTGCAAAGGTGGGGCAACATCCAAGATCTTTATTGCCCCAAATATAAAAATAACTCTTTTATTACCCGAAATAGAAGAAAATAATTCGTGTAAAATATGAAAATTCTTAAATGAATTCATGTCAAATAATGCATTCGTATAAAAAATTCGTGTCAAATAATGACTAGAGTTTTTTTAACACGAATTGTTACTCGAATTGGTAACACGAATTTGTTTTTTAACACGTTGAAGCATTATCTGGTCTAGATTCGAATAATCATGTGCACATATAACACGAATTGAGTTATATTTTACACGAATTGGTAAAACACGAAAAGAGTTTTTTTTTAAACACGAAAATAATTAAAATGAAAATAATGCATTCTATTGTTAATAATTAATTAGTAAAAGATTTTTTTTTTAAAAAAAAGATGGATTTCATATAAATTTAAGATTAATTAAAAATTATCAGGATAATATTTTTCTTTTCCAAGAGAAATTTAAGATATTTAAAGAGGATTATAAATATAAAATTAGTTAGAGGGTTGGATGGCTTTATAACAATTGTATATTTTTACGAGTAGTTTAGATTTGGAGGGAGAAATTTATGAAATGAAATTGACAATTTTCTCAAATGGAGAGGATTCAAACAAGTGTAGTATAACTATTAAATCTGAACAAATTATGAATGGATTAGTTATTTAGTTTGGGTAAGACATAATATCCGAACAGTTGAGATTCCATGCATTGAATTAGAAGGCACGTAGGTAATGTGTATGTATAAAAGAAGATGTCAAAAAATAGGAGCAACAATATTACACAACAAATAGAGATCCAGATATTGATGATGACAGACAGACAGACAGAAAGCAGTAAGAAGTTGATAGATTGAAAATAATAGACGACGAGATGTAGAAGTAAAGCATAAAACAAAACAAAGCAGGCAGGCAGTAGAAAGAAGATCATTCGTAGTCCTCATCAGGAACACCCTCCTCCCCATCATACTCCCCCTCTTCATCCGCAGTAGCATCCTGATATTGCTGATACTCCGCCACTAGATCGTTCATGTTGCTCTCCGCCTCCGTGAACTCCATTTCGTCCATCCCTTCTCCCGTGTACCAGTGCAAGAACGCCTTGCGCCTGAACATAGCCGTGAACTGCTCGCTCACCCTGCGGAACATCTCCTGTATCGATGTAGAGTTCCCCACAAATGTTGATGACATCTTCAGCCCTGTTGGTGGGATGTCGCACACGCTCGACTTCACGTTGTTTGGTATCCACTCCACGAAGTACGATGAGTTCTTGTTCTGCACGTTCAGCATCTGCTCGTCCACCTCTTTCGTGCTCATCTTCCCACGGAACATGGCAGATGCTGTTAAGTAGCGCCCGTGCCGAGGATCCGCTGCACACATCATGTTCTTCGAGTCCCACATTTGTTGTGTCAGCTCCGGGACGGTGAGAGAGATGTACTGCTGTGATCCGCGGGAGGTTAGTGGTGCAAACCCCACCATGAAGAAATGGAGACGGGGGAATGGTATCAGATTCACTGCCAATTTCCTCAGATCCGAATTCAGCTGACCCGGGAATCTCAAGCAGCAGGTTACACCACTCATTGTTGCAGAGATCAGATGGTTCAAATCACCAACTGCAAACAAATAAACACTAATCATCATCATCAAGTTCATCTGTGTGTATACTAGTATATTCTTCATTCACACAACCACTTACAGCTTGGAGTGCTGAGCTTCAAAGTCCTGAAACAGATATCATACAGAGCCTCGTTGTCAAGGACCATGCACTCATCGGCATTCTCCACCAATTGGTGCACTGAGAGTGTGGCATTGTACGGTTCAACAACAGTGTCGGACACCTTAGGCGAAGGGAAAACCGAGAAAGTAAGCATCATTCTGTCTGGATATTCTTCCCTGATCTTTGAAATCAGAAGGGTACCCATGCCAGACCCCGTGCCACCTCCAAGTGAGTGGCATACCTGAAATCCTGGAAACATGATGAGGTTTAGTCATAGTGTATTCAATAGAAAAATTCTTACATTGTGGACAAAAGACAAGACACCAACTCCAAGCAATATCAAAGTTTTCATCTCAGTTTTATGCAAAGCAGTTCATAAGTGACATTATTGAGCTTAATCAAGACATGAATATCCACAGATCAGAAACCGACACGCATACAGTTACATCTTCAACGGGAAAAATGTTCTCGGAACATAGTCATGTTTATTCCAATTATTATTGACCAATCAGATATCTAATGATTGAACAAGAAATCCAAATATACTAGGAGTAAATTCCAAACAAAGAAAATAAAAAAAGCAAAGACTCAATTAGGTTGGTGTAACAGTTCCTTCATAATGGACTAGTACAAGGGCCTCACCATTCCTGATGATTGTCAGAATGCCAGAGAAAAATGTCGGTAAAATGGATTGCATATTTAAGCAGCACAATTATTGTTGAAAATTAAGTACAAGAATGTTAAACAACGCTAAATGGCCCCATGAAAATGAGAACCACAGGTCAGGATAAGAGTAATCATCATTTAGTGGAGAAAAAAATGATAATAGCGTGCTTTACGAATTGCATGCGGAACTAAGATCTAAATGCACGATATTGTTCTCTCTTTTTTCTAATTCATTTTTTATATAACCCCATTGATCAAAACACAAAATACCACAAATATATGCCCTTTAATACATGCAAATAATAACCAAAATGCACATGATGGAGTGGAGTGGGGAGAACTAGAGCTATATGGAGATCTCAATGATTTCCAGGAAAAAAGTAACATTACAATATTGGCTACATTTCACTCGATTCACATTAACCTAAATGAGCATCTGAAATTGTGTTACAATTTGTAAAATTGATGATTCAAGCGATTAGTTAAACCTCATTCTACGGTAAACCAAATCAACTCATCTATAATGAAAGCTATGAACATACAAATGACCACGGTAAGGATAAGAAAACGACAGAATTGAGATCATAACAGCATAAATTCCATAACCACTATGAACTCAGAAACTGCCTGAAAAGGCAAGCATATACAACATACGCGAGAAAAGAGAAAGAAAAGCAAACAGGAAATCTAGAGACTAGAAATAAATGCACACTAATCACAGATAGATCGATAGCAGAGTAAATCAAAAACTAAAGCAAACTCATGCGCATAGGAATCATGATACTAAAACTCATAAACCTAAATTCTGTAATGCACGCGTTAAAATGTAAATAAAAAATCAAGTAGTAGCATATAGAGAGAACAGAGATTCGACGTAAACCAACGGGAAACTTAGTAACAAACACATTAAAGCAAAATGAAGAGTTAAACGAACCTTGCAAGCAATCACAATTCTCGGCTTCCTTCCGAACAACATCGAGTACCGAATCAATCAACTCCGCGCCTTCAGTGTAGTGCCCTTTCGCCCAATTGTTTCCGGCTCCTGATTGCCCAAACACAAAGTTATCGGGCCTGAAGATCTGTCCATACGGGCCGGATCTGATAGAATCCATAGTTCCGGGCTCCAGATCCATTAGCACCGCACGCGGTACATACCTTCCACCGGATGCCTCGTTGAAATACACATTGATCCTCTCCAACTGAGTATCGGCGGATCCATCGGCTTTGAATTTACCGATCGGGTCGACGCCGTGCTCGTCGCAGATCACTTCCCAGAATTTTGAGCCGATCTGATTCCCGCATTGGCCTCCTTGAATGTGCAGGATCTCTCTCATGTTTTCGGACGTCTGTTTCCGTTTCTCTCACTAGGATTTGTGCGGGTTTTGGTGTGTGTGAGAGAAGATCGTGGGGAAGTATGATAGGATAGGTGGGCAGTTATTAACTCATTGATGGGAAGATAGAAATAGGAGGGAGATATTTGAAGGCTCCCGTGATTCTCTCTACAGTGCGCCTAAAACGTGACGAAGCAATTTTGTACAGAAGCGTTAGAATATTGTTGTTTGAAATTGGAGGGAACTGGAGGGAGTGGGTAGACGATGGAATGAGGACAATGGAACCGCTGGCGGTAGGCCCCACGGTTATAGTAGATATGCTTGTGTTGTGTGTGTGCATTTAATTGAATGGTTCACCGTTTGACGGCAAAGCTTTCATCGTTTTAACGGCGTGGGACCCACTTTCCCAACTATCCAATCCCCACGATCTTCTCTAATTCCTGCATTTACTTGCATAATAATTTTGTTATATAATCAGTTTATTAATCGAGTATTATTAATGAATATAATATAAAACGATAACATTGAACTGTTTTATTGGGAAAAAAAGGAGTAATTTTTCGGCCTTGAATCGAAAAATCTCCAAAAATTTTACTAACAAATTGTAGCAGTTTTAATTCACTAATATGTGTATTTAGTAGTAATAAACATATTTGGATGGAATATGGTGCACGTATGTGCAGCCATTGCACAAGATATAGATATTTTGTCTATTGTAGGAGTAAAGAATACGACATAAACAACATAGATGGCAATATCATATTTAAGGTGATCAACTTAATTTTAAATAGATTAACTATAAAATTTAATAAAAATGCAATCAACCCTGTGTAAAGGATAATCCCTAAATCAAAATGTTTATTAAATAGTAATACTCCATTAGAATAAGGAACACAAAAGTTCATCTGTGTTATTGGTGCGTATAATTTTTTTTTTATTATTATTATTTTATTTTTTCCTTTTTGACAAACGATGTAGATAGTGAGAAACTAGTAACACGTGAAACCCCCTTAATAAAGAGTTAAAAAATCAATTATGCTATAGAATTTAGCATTATATCCTAAAGTAAATCAAAACCTAAAAATGAAATAAACCATTATTCATTAGATGGAAAGTTATAATTATATCCTAAAAGTTAATACATTCTAAGATTAAAAATTAATCGTTAAACGTAAAATTGTGTACATAAAAAACAAGGTTAATTCGATGAATAAAATAAATCATAAGCTATGTAGTAAAATATTAGTAATAAAAAAAAAAAAACATTAGTAAACTACAATCATATCCCCAAAAATTAACATTTCACCTAGTGTAACACATCCGGACTAATGGCTTAAATAGCATGTTTATTTGATTAAAATTATGATCTTCGAGTACACCGATAAGATTTAACCCATTAAATTTTAAAACAATTAATCTCCACCAATAGATTTTAATCAATAACTAACTTTTTAATTTATATAATTACTATTATACCTTAATTAGAATTGCCTAAAATTATATTTAAAAATATAGTTGTTACAAATTACAATTATAGTGATCTGTCGCTAAATCGGCATCCAATGTAGTACGAATCGGAGGCACATGAAACGTTAACATGCTCACATGCCAAGGCTGCGTCAATCACTAACCCATTATTCCTACTACAACATAATAAATACTCCCCTCGTCCCTAGGTAAGAATCTCATTTTACCATTTTGATTGTCTCATCCAAAGGGTCTAATTTTCTTTTTTGGACATATGGAACCCACCTACATCCACTAATACAATTAAAACATGAGGTCCACACACCCACTAATACAACTACACACTACATATTAAATAATAATACTCCTTAATCACGTGCCCAAAATCAAATGGGACTCTTACCAAGGGATAGAGAGAGTAATAATTTAGCAATTTTATGTTGATTTTGACAACACAAACTAGTACCATACATGACACCAAAATTACATTTCAAGCATCCTCTAACTTAACACAACCACCGACTTCATTTATCTCTTCCATACTTAGGATGAGCTTTTTCACAAGGAGTTAAGTCTTCTATATACCTCTAAGGCTCTAACGCATAAACACATCCAAATTCATTTCAAATCAATTTGAAAAATATAGACATAAGAAGGCAATAAGGTCCTAATGAACAAATATTAAAGCATTAATAAAGCATGCGGACCTTGAGGTTTCCTAAATGATGACTTCTGAATATTAACATCCAATGGGAGGCATGAGAATAACATCTGTAAAACCATTATCTTCAAAGCTCGACGGAATATTTCCAGTTACATACAAACGAAGCAGCATATAAACCCCCCCAAAAATGGCAGGTTCTCAGCAGATCCAATGATAAAACGTTATTAAAATGGGTATGGTTTAAATTTTGTAAACAGGAGTGATTCCAAGCAGATGGAAACATTTTCGCATCACCACTGCTGTTGCCTCGCACAACAGGAGCCTGCTCGACTCCTCTGCTGATCCGACAACCTGCAAAAGTTTCAAATCGTCCGATTAAGAATTAAGACACGTTGTCGAATTAGTACCTACAATGAGGGAGTTTTTGTGAAGCTGTGGTCTGATTTGTCATTCGAGATTCTGGTCATTGAGCAAATTTAAGCTTCATACCTGACAATTGGTATAGAATCTTGTGAAGTCTTCTGATAAATTGTACAAATATTCACACAACACATTCGGGAAAAGATTTGTACAAGCCTCTTCCACAACCTGAAAAAAGACCGAAGCAAAGGAAGATAAATTAAGTGAACTGGTAAGAGAAATGCCCATAATCAGCAAATTTAAAATATTTTTAAAAAAATTCAACATAATTACCTCAGCAAACTGGAGTAAGTGAAGTCCTAACATGCGCTCATCCGGGTGAACCAACTCTAGGGTCCCAGACTGTTGCAAATATGAAAAATTGGCGTGAATCACAGATCACTCTCAAAGTTATACAATTCATATTGATCTTATGATTTTTAATGTTCTACAATTCCCGGGTTTATCTCATCAGTATGTCAAGTATACCACTTCTTGATAAAGGGGGCACAAAACTGAAGATGACTGCTAAAAAAGATTTGCAGAAGACTAAATTGATTAAAAGACATCACTTATTGTAAGAATCCAAATTTTTTAATAAACTTGATAATGTAATTGGGGATAACCAACCTTTTTCAATTCTTCAATATCTTTACCAGATTTCCTGATAATCGAGCAGATCCGAGCATGTGCATATAACAAATATACAGCAGTATTGCCCTGTTCACAATGAATGCAGGCAATAAAGGAGAAATTTTAAGAATGCAGATAGAGTTTCAACAAAAACAATAGCGGAAGCCAATTATAAGATCCTGTTTCGTATATTGGCAATTCAAAAAAAATTACTTCATTAGCAATGTTGGATACAAAATATGCAGATATAACTTGTAAGAAGATAATGTAAAAACAAAACTACTTCATTTATACAAATCACAGTAGTCAGCTGAATGTACCTTATCATTGAGCATCTGCTCAAAACTAAATGTATAGTTCGTTGTTCTATTATTCTTCAGATCCGCGTATCTGTTACATACAAAAAAATTGTTAAATATCCTAAAAGAAGAAGCTGCAGAAAGAGTAACATTTGTCCAAAGGGGGAAAAAATATTTGCACATTAAAATATCTTCATTAGAAGTGATAATACAACAAAAAATTAAATAAGAGCATCTGATTATTACAGTCAATCACATATGTAAAATAGAATTTCTGGGCAGAGCTAAAAGACAGATCAATTTTAAATAGATTGATCAGTTTTTTCTATCATGTACAAAAAATAAATCAGGGAAACAATGCAAAACCACAGGATTCTTACTTGACAGCCCCATATCCAACTGCTTCAGCAGTTTTTTCAAGCTCCTCTTGGGTCCACTCTTTATCCTTGCCTGGCATACATTCCAAGCACTTATGTCCAGATTTCACAGCATTATAATAATATTATTAATATTTAAAACTGCAGTGCATAGTGTTAAGCTACAATGAAAAATCCAGCAATTCTGAGGACAAAGAGCACAGCAACAAACCTCTTTCAATTAGAGCTTCTTTGCATTTACTTTTGGCTTCATCAAGTAAATCAACCAGTTTGACAGTTTCAGTGCTGCGAGTACGGAATCGCTTTCCATCCTCTCCTAGGACAAGCCCAAACCCCACATGGCTAGCTCTAGGATACTTATTATTATCAGCTGGAAGCCAACCAGCTCGTTTCGCAGCCTGTACAAGCATTCCAACACACTTCATCCTCAAAGTATTGCTAAAGTGAAAACAAAATTCACCATACACTTGAACAGATTTTTTCAAACTTACAGTAAAAAACATTTCAAAGTGCTCTCTTTGGCCAACATCAGTTACATATATAATCCATTCAGCCTTTTCTTCAGTTAGTCGATACCTACATATTGCATGTGAAGTCTTATAACAACTAACAAGTGCACTTTCCACAGATTACATTGCAGAGATGATATAAGGTTGAAGATAATGCTCATCAGTTAAATGATACTCCATTAATATTGAGTAAGCAGTAAAGTAATAATAATAGAAGACTTGAATAGATATGCAAAATCAGGATCAAAAAGAAAAAAATTCAGCTGATAATCTGAGGCTGTTCCTAGCCAGGGTAGATACTTGTAACGTGAAAAAAGAGCAAATATTTTACTTTGCATGATAAACTAACAAATTTGATAAGAGAGAACCACCACTAACAGAAGATGAAATAGTGGACATATAGACATGGAAACTCACCACAAAGCAGCAAGATCAGTTGACGCATAATTGTACCCACCATCCCTCTTCACAACAATTAAGGGTACCTTTTTTCCTTCAATGAATATAACACGGGCACCTTCGCTTTCTTCAATTAATCCATGATTACTCAGTAACTCTAGAACACCAGGAATATATGGATTGTAAAAGCTCTCGCCCTGGCCAAAAGGGGAATACATTATATATGTGAATGAAAATTGCAAAAAATAAAGCAGAATAAGATATTAAAAAAATAACACTGTTGACGCCAACACCAATGCATATATCATAACAGGCTATCAGCTGAGGAATATTTACTTTGAGGATGCTAACATCTTACAACTTGTATACATTATTAGTTGGTAAAATAATAAAAAGTACAATACATTTGTCACTAATACAGCCATTAGGGACCTTGCTGGATATTCTAAAATAGAACAAAATAAACCAGCCTGACCGGCTTAAAAATAGAGAAAATTCTTTACTACCTTTTCCTCTAATTGAACTCCAAGCCGCTGATAGACCTTTTCAAATCCACTTCGACTTATTTCACAAATTTTAGCCCAGGCTTTTCGGTACTTCTCCTCTCCAGCCTGAAGTAAGCACATACATTATATAGCGTCATGCAGAGAACATATAACCAGAGACATTATCAATAGGAATAGGAAGAATCATGTTATTCACCTGGAGACTAACAACAGCCAGTTGGGCCTTCTCCTTGAATGCAGGATCGCTGTCAAATCTCAGTTTTGACGCCTTATAAAATGCCTGAAAACCAGCACCCAAATAAATAAGTGAAGGTACAGCACTAATTTTTTATTTGAGTTGGTTCTTTACATAATAAAATGCAGCACTTTATTTATTTTAGAAATATAAAAGGCAAAATAGCTACATAAAAAAAACTAATGAATAAATGATTACCAAACTACATTTAGGCAATTATTAGTTCTTGTTGGATGTGAAGATTACATGGCCTCAGATATCACTGGATAGAGATAATACTTGACATACAATATGATTACTGTGCCCCCAAACAAATTGAACCACAAACAAGCCTTTGTTGAGTTGAATTCTTGAAAAAAAAAAGAACAACTCCTGAGTAGGAATAAAAAGTCACTGTAGTGTAATTGTATACGAGATGTCTGATACTTGTAAAAACTTATCACAGTAAAAAAAGTCATGTTCAAAACTTATCATATAATAATGTGTGGTAATTTGTTCAACTGATACTTGTAACGACATACACCACACAGTTTAACATAAAACTAGCATGGCATAAACAACAAAAAAATTGTGGGTTAGTATATAGGTTTATCGTTTTCGAGTCATCATAATAAGTACACAAAAATTTCGCATCATGTCAGTACTTAGTAGCATAACCTTAATATATGACACAATAGCATCTTAAGAGAATTTTACATGTTTTCACTGCGTCATTTCATGTCCTAATTCCTATCATGTTTAAATTTATTTTTAGGCTTGTTGACACAAACTATTTTGTGTTTTTATTAACGGCTTCTTGTGTCCACGTAGATACGAAACACGAGTTATAACCCTAAGACCTTAGGTATATCTATCTCCATGAGATAGGGCCTAGGGGGCCGACAATCTATATATCTTTTTACACATGCCTGATAAAATAACAGTGAAATATCTTGAGACATTACAAACAACTGGGTCCTCCCATTACAAGGAAAACAGTCTTCCATTATATAATGTTCAATGATGATTAACCAAGTGCGAAGGCAATTTTCATGCAAGAGAATAGCTCAATATTCGTATGCACGCACGAGACTCAAAGTGAAAATAGATGGATTATACAAATCAACAAGACCTGAAAAACATACAGAATCCAAAGTTTTCCTCACCTCCAAGTCTCCAATAGCCTGAGTGTTGGCAACTTTGCCATCGGGAAACATTTCAAATAGGTATTCAATAAGCATGCCAAACTGAAAACAAATCAAACAACATTAGTGTGCAAGCTGATTAAGAACAATTAATAATGATTATTCCAAAATTACACATCAACGATAACTTTACACCCACAAGAAGGATCACCCTCTTCCAGTACCATATATAAAGTCGTAAATAATTTGTAGAGAAAAAGTCAATCAGGCATGAGGTGATATTTTCAACTTTATCTGTGAAGGCAAAAGGATTTCTAAGCCTCATAAACAATAAACAACATTAATAATCTATTTTATAATTGCGAAAAAACTTAGAAACCAAAGAGAAATTTTCAATATTTAGTAGATGAATAATATGAAATGCACTGAAGACAAAAAATTGAAAAACTTCAAACAAATAAAATAATAATTATCTAACAATTTTCAACCCATATTAAAAAAAAAAAAAGGCAAAAGGATAGCATGAGCACAGACCTGCGTCCCCCAGTCACCAACATGATTTCGACGAAGAACCTCCACATTCGCATATTCCAGCATACGAGCCAGGGTATCTCCGATTATTGTTGATCTAAGGTGACCTACATGCATTTCTTTGGCTATGTTGGGTGAGGAGAAGTCGACCACAGCCCTTTTAACTGGAAGCTTAGGAGCCCATATTTCAATTCCATTCGTTAACATCTTTTGAATGCTCTGCATCAATTTTGGGAAGATCTTCATAGACATATATAAAGAAAAAACTATCTTAAAAGAGAGCATTCTTACATATATTACCTTCGCAATCCATTCCCGGGATAAAAATACATTTACAAATCCAGCTCCAGCAATTGAGCATGAATCTATCATTTCGGATGCAGGAAGATTATCCTTAATTGCCTATAGTAAACAATCCATGGTAGATAATTTTGTCAAGAAAAGATGCAAGCATGATAGCATGTTATACACACACACACACACAGTGTGTTGATAAAATACAAATATCAAGAAGAACCTGTCCAACAGATGGGGGACCTTTGAATTGGATGCCCTTTTGCCCTTTCATTTTTGCCCACAAGGCCATGGCATTGTTACTGATGCAAATTAAAACTTCATTTTGTAACACAGAAGTTGAAAGACTGAAAGATAATCTATTGTAATTTACCCACAGCCTCAAACAAGACAAAAGTTTAAAGGCAAATTCATTCATTCAAAACACATGGAAAAATATTTGCAAAATTACATTAAGAAAGCAAGTGATACCATTGATAATCCCCAAATTGGGGTTTCAGGCAAGGAGCAATAACAGGGTCTATATCCGACTCTTCAGGGACTGTTATTCTCAGTGAGTCTTCAAATAGCTTTGCTAGTTGTTGCTTAACACTTCCAGAAGTCTCTTCATCCTGTAATGACAGACACATTGAACACAATTTACTATAGCCACACTTGCACGTTCTGAGCTTTTTTTTAAGACGTAGTAAATGTACACGCATGTGTGACAAGCTTACACGCAGACAGCTGCCTAAAAATTCACAAGACATTAAATATTTTTCATTAGAAATGGAACTCCTCGAACAAATTTGTGACATGAACTTACATTTGCCATATTTGTAAGGGACGATGCCTTTACTCTGAGTAGTAGTCTTTGAGAAGTTCTAATTATACCTGTCTAGTTTCATGAGAACCAAAAGAAGATTATTAAAAGCACAAGCCAAGGTGACATCTAAATTAACAATAAAGCAACCACCAAAGATCACTAAGGAGCATTGACACATTTATAGATGTAATTCATCAACACATTGGCCTTTACAGAGACAACAAAAAACCAGCAAATAGTTTGAAAACATAAGGCGAATTCATGCCTTGATGATATTGAAGCTTATTTCCAAAAGAACCAACCACCTGGAAAGACATATTCACAATAATTCTCAAAAATAGTTGTTACCATTTCATACCTAGTAGAGCAATTGTACTGTAAAAAACTACCGTCATTTTCGAGAAACACAGAGCATTTCATTAGCATGCAATAAGAATTCTTCATTCAACAATTTGTACTCCAAATTTTACAGAGAAAACAATTACCCCCTCTCATCCGCTCCAATCTCACTTAGTTCTTACTAGAATAGGAAAAACATTTGCTCGCAGACGGCGTATATTAGAACACACACATAGAAGCCATGAGAGAGGCGAGGTAGAGAGAGGAAACTTACGAGTTGAGGAGAGAGAAGGGAGGAGAGAGAGGCCGTTAAATTGCAGAGGAGCCAAAACCGGCGTTAATAAGAAACTCAATTGTGAGTAGCTCATTAGCGTATTACGCACGTATATTGTTTATATAATTTACGCGCTGAATTGGTGTGTTTCAGTTCTATGGAAGACTGGTGGACCGGCTATGGTGCAACTGCGCCAGCCCCGTTTGCTTCATTAGGGTTTTTGAGGAAATGATCATCTGTGTCGCCATCTATTGTTGGCATCCAATGATATCGTGCCACGTTGCAGCCTTGCAGGTGTTGGAAGAATTAATCCAATTATTGTTTAATGAATATCCTTGAACTGTATTGCAAAACCTAACTGTTTACAGAATTATTATTACTCAGTCGAACTCAGTCTAACGTGTGTGGTAGTGTATCGAATAAAAATTAATTAATTAATTATTTTAAGTGTAATATATAACAAAAAAAATACGGTTAATTTAGGTAAGGTTATTGGTTGTGATAAGTGTGAAAAGTAGCTGACATTTTTTTAAGAAATGTAATGTTTTAAATAGTGTAGCAACTTGTAAAGAAGTGGGATAAACGAAAATAAAAATATATGTATGGTGAGGTGGAGTATTTTGTTTGAAAAACGATCTATTGCAAATTTACATATCAGTATATGCAAAAAATTAATTAAAACTCTACTCATCCCAAAATTATCTTCATACTTTTTATTTCTATCAATTCTACAATATCCACCAAAAAATGTAAATATTTTGGTAACATTTTATAACTTACTTTCTAGGTTGAGTTCCTTAATCGTGAAAAGTTGGTTCCCTGGCTACATATGTTGATATATCATCTAAACTACCAACCTGATACTCGACTGCATAATTCACTTAAATTGTTATAAACCTATTCAATCAAAGTAGCCAAAATTGAGAGGAATGAAAGTCATTCCGATCTACCATCAAAGTAAAACCTATTCTCGTAACCAAATTTTAACCAAAAGCTTAAAAGGTGTCAACTGGAGCAAAGCATATGAAATGCAACACATCAATTCTCCTCAAAACGCAAACAATACAAAAAAACTTCAAGGCACATTCACTACAGAAGAGTGCTTCATTTTCAAGAGAAGAACAGACGGATTCCAAGTTACCCCACACTTTACAGTCAGAAATCACTGAAATTCCACTCTTTACGGTCGGAAATCACTTTCTACTACACAATCATCTAAAGATTAGAGGACAAGGCAGCCGTTGAATTGGCCTCAATTCTGATTCAACTGATTGCAGTACTTCTTGAAGTTCAACGACTCGTCCACCAGAAAGTCACTGCAACACAGGAACCCTTTAGGATGTGTGGGTCAGTGAAGTTTCTGTTTATATGGTGAAAACGATACTTACAATAAACGTTCAGCCATCTCTGATGGTGCCCAACGGGGACTCCATGGATACTCTGTTAATGTCGATGACTTAATTGGGACACCATGGGAGTTGAAATGCTGCAAATTCAAACACCTCACTCCATCAGACTTTGCTATAATGAATGCTTAGAATTGACCAACTAAAGAGCTTTACAATAATCTACAAGGCACACCATGGGATTTACAATTTACTCCCTCCACCAATCCCCAGGGCAGGGATGGTGGGGGCCCATAATGTTGGGATATGCCCATTTTAACACCCACCCGTAATGCCACATGTAACTCTATTCCATTTAAAAGTGCAGCAAGGAAGACTGGAAATTTACTGCAAGTGGAAAGAGGTTCTTACCTGACAACTCTGAAGCATCAAAGAAGGTTTCTGCTTTGGGAACTGAAGAGAGAAAGAAAAATAGACCTGGCAGAAAGTACAGAATTAAAACCTTAATATAGAATCACACTTTCTAACATCTAACTCTGCAAGGGTAACACCACAATTAATATAAAGAAAAAGCACAGAGTTTACAAGAACATATGCTACCAGAAAAGTGAACACTCCAGAGGAAGCCAGGTATGTTGATTTCCTGCAAAATACCTGGAATGAAAGAAGATTGCATTATTGTAAATAGGTCATTACAGAATGAATTCCCAACCATAAGCTATTGCCTTCCTCAAAGGTAAATAATGCAAACCGGATCAGCTTCTACTGGTCTTCCAAAATGAGGTGTCAATGCCTGTATAAACTTCCTTCTTGTTTCAATTGATGACACTGCATCTTTAATCTATCAAATGAAAGAAGAGTCAGGATTGTGTTTCAGGAAAAAACTTACCCTGCTAAAGTTACTATTAATTGCACCCATTTAATGATATGAATAATGGGAAAAATATGCACACACATGTGAGTTCAGCATCTCTTCCACAGTGGGGAGATATTCAGCAGTGCACCTGCATGGATAAAAATCAGAATAGATATCATAATTTGTTAAGGGGCATGTAAAGCAGTAAAACACTGAACAAATCTACATTCTTATGTAATTAGATGTAATAAAAAATGAAAAGAATATACTTACATTCCATCCAACCAAGTAGGAAGTTTAAAATCTTCAATAGAAAATAAAGCTTTCAACTCCGCAGAAGAAATCAACTTTAGACGTGGGGGTGGAGGAGCAGTTGAATACTTTTTACCAAATGGAAATATAACCTATGCAAAGTGAGCTTATTCAAAAGATGGTGGGATTTCTTACAGGAAAAAAGAAATGGGAAACAAAGAAAACTTGAATTAGCAACATGTATAGAGAGAAAATATATTGTTCAGTAATTTAAACATGTTAAAAAAAAAAGTGATCATCCACTTCGAGGGTTGTGGCAGAATAATTAGAAGCAATACTCCTACAGTATACTGTTTTTTAAATGCCTCTAGCAAATACCTAGTTATTTTTTTGTATCGACTGGTCATAATTTAGCTGCTGCATGTCATAGGAGAAGGCATGTTTTGCAATTCCTCATGCTGTTACCACTAATAATGAAATAGTGCTTATGTGCCCCTTTTACCCTTTAAGTTGATAAGGAAGAATACAATGAAGTTCTGCTGAAAAAGTGAATCAATGATCAAACTTTAGTCTTGAAATGGCCTAAGCTTAGTAGAAAAATGAAATTTATTCCATGCAGGGTATCATATCATACACGTAATTGACGCTCGAGGCCAATCACACTTACAAAACATACCTGCAAGTATATCTTCTGCGGATGTCTCCAGATGGAGCCAGCAACCAGTTTATTTAAATTCATATCCAGTAAAGGGACTGCAAATTTTACCTCTTCTGGCTACGCTACAATCAAATGGCAAAAGTACCACCAGGAAAATTAGAAAGCAAATAGCAATTCAATATCCATGACTCATATAAGATGGAGAAGAGTTATCAGGACTCGAATAAGTTAATCGTGTTCAGCTACCTTGTCAGTTCCTGAACTCATATACATTTCAATTCCCTGTAGAAACATAGAGAGGATTCGAAGTTAGTAATATATTAAGCTACAGAAGTCCCCACAGGATACAGTAACCAGCTTCCCGATGCAAATCATCAGCAATTCAAATCAATATATGGCTATACATGTAAATGGAATTTTATGATTGAAACACCAATTTATAATGTAAAAATAACATCAAGCTAATAGAAAAATATATCCTCTGCAGATATTCAAATAGTTGGAGATGAAGAGAAATGAGAAAAAAAGGCACTGATGCATGTTGGTTGATATTGGTTATTCACCAAGGCTATGCTTGTTTTGGAATTGGCAATCATTTATTCATAAAGTTAAATATCTTCCAATCCGAAATCTCAAGAAAAAAAAAATGCGCCATTATAATTGTTCACAAGCTTTCTAAATCCCATTAATTTTCAAAACAAGATTTGAAAAACCCACAGAATTCCAAAACAAACAGAGCCTAACATTGCATATAATATGATAAATAACCTCCAATCTGACCACTCATACCATCCTCCAAACCAAACTTACTGGCATTGTTTGAAACTTGCAAGATGTGGATAAAGAAATCAGGGATTTTCCGAGAAAGAACAGAATCGGATTTAAAAAATAAACAGCAACCTTTTTACCAATGGCCAACACCTGTAAACCAACATTTAGTGTTTGCAAGAGGCAGAAAAGAACAAAGAATCAGTACAGGTCTTAATTGCAAGGCTACCTATCTGGATATGCAGAGACATGGGCGTTGTAATAAGAGAACTTCTCACATCAAACTTCTTATTGAGGGATGAAGACTGAAGTGATGCAGCAAGGGAACTTAAAGTTTCATTTAAAAAAGATGCAGCTATGGGCACTGAATGGGCAGGAGACCAAACAAAATTCAGATCAATGCATCAAGAGAATATAAAGAGATTGGATGATGCTTACGAATTTTGAATGAGACCTATCTTAGATACGCATAACCGTCTCTTAAGGTTCACTTGAACACTAACCTCTCTTGTGAGCATAGTGTTAACTTCGAATTTCAATCTCTCATCGTCAACCTCTCCAATGCGCCTTTTTTGGTATGCTACATATGCATCCCTAAAACATAAATTCAACCACCAGGAATGTAACATACAAGAAATCATATTTTTGCCTTAAAAATGCATTCATATATAGAAGATAACAGTCACCTAAGCTCAATAATAAGAGACAGCAGCTTCTTTGGGTCCTTGCTGTTCCAATCAGCCAAACTATTTTTAGAAGTCTTTCCAGAATACGGTTGGAAACTTTCATCATCAGCTCCAAATATTACATCAGGCGCCATCAATGGATACACAGCATTGTATATAATATCCCCTAATTTCATCATTCAAAATTTTAGAATAAAATAATACAAAACAGTACCAAAGCCATAATAGAACCGAAACCGAAATAAAACACACAATCAATACATTAAAAACTCACATTTTACATAGTCAAGGCAATACGGAATTACTAAAGTGAAGCGATCAAGTAAATTAGGGTTTTTGCAACCAGACCACATCTGCTCCACCTGAAGATTATTTCATCTTCTTTCAGATCAAAACTGTACTTAATCCAAGTAATCTTATGCTTCCTGGGTGCAAAAATTCAGAAACAAAGAATGTGCGGTGTGCATGTTGTGTAGATATGCATATAAGTGCGCCAACATTCGGAACGAAGTGCATACCTTGACGGAGAAAGGGGAGTGACTTAGAAGATAATTGATCTGAGCGCCGATGAGCGGTGGGACGGTGTCAACCGCCATAAGTGTGGTGGTTTGGTAATTCAGTGAAGAGTGAGGCAATGAGGTTTATAGTGGAACTAGGAAACGAAGAGGAAGCATTTTAAATGGGAAAAAAATTAGAAATATGCCATCATTTTTATTTATTATTTTTTCTTTCACCTGTCCATTAAATAATGAGAAAATGTGAATAACCCTACGTATTCTTGGAATTACTGAACATACTCAAAAATATTTAAAATAAATTATTTTTAATTAATAAGACATAATTATCCTTATAAAACTTTAAATTTATTATGCTATTGCAATTGAATAGAGACAGAATTAATCTATCTTATTTATTCAGTTGCAACAACCGAACAGAACCACCAATAAAAGTCCCGCCGCAGTATTCACCGCCTCCCATTTTGGAAATCGCGCCACCCCCTGAGGCACCCACTACCACTGTTTTAATATGGTCGGCGGGGCCAATTACACCTGATGAAGAATCTAAATAATAGAATTTCTCCAGCTTATGGGAAACTTCATGCTCTCATTCTTCCGATTACAAATCCACAGAGGAACCGCAAAATCAAGAGCACAAAACACATCAATTATTGGTCAGAATATAATGGCACAAAAACTCTCATGAAACAAATAATATTGATACAAGGAATGATAAGAATTCACTAAATAGATTGAGGCTCTTTTTGTTGACCGACTCTGTCGAGCTTCTTTCTTTTCTGTTTGGGATTCTGATTGTAGATATAACTTTAAAAAAAAAATCACAGCACTTGTTCTGTTATGTTGCAATAACTGAACAGATAAAATAAATGAATTCTTGTTCTATTCGATTATTGCAACTGAATATATATGATTCATAAGGATAATTTTGTCTTATTAATTAAGCATGATTTAATTTAAATATTCTTGGGGTACGTTTAGTCATTTTGAGGTGCAAATAGTTGTCCCCATTATGAATAATATCCAAAATAATACTCCCTCCGTCCGGTTCTAAGGTGTCCGTTTACTTTTTGCACGTAGATTAAAGGAGTATTATTATATGTAAAGTGTGTAGTTGTATTAGAGGAAATTAGTGGGCCATATTGTGTATTTTTTTACTAAATATGGGAAATAGATATATTTGAACCGAATGCAAAATGGTAAAATTGACACATTAGAAGCGCACGGAGGGAGTAATTGATTTAAAAAATTGTCACCCATCATATTGAAAAATGTCACTTTTTAATTTTTAATTTTTTTCCTCTCTTTATTATATAATAATAATTAATACATTGTCGGATATATAGTCGTATATTGTGCATATGTTAGTAAATGAAACATGTGTATGGTTGCAGTGAAAATGCACTTTCGGTCCCATTGGAGTATCTCAATTGCATTTTCAGTCCCGAACCTTTTTTCTGGTCCCAAAAGTTGCATTTTTGGTCCTGCCATTAGATATGGATGGAAACCGTTAGCAGTTACACTTTTAGACCCAAAAGAGTTTTAAAACATAGTTTTTTTCGAAAAATTTTATCCCTAATCGACTTATATCATACCTATATTGCCAGATTTTCATCTCTTTCTATTTTTCAAAACAGACATAGTCCAGGCCCAACATGCTTCCGTACATTAATTAAACAACATTAATCTCATAACTAACCAACTTAAAATAGTAACAGTACCTTTTTTACCGTCAATCTATCGGTATCCAGGAGATTTTACAGCTGCTCCTCACAGCCAATCACTCACCCCGCAGTGTGATGGTTCAACTCCGTTCTTTCAGCGGATCTCAGCACAACCCTGGTTCATTTTCTACACAGAGTGTACAGGATGCTGCTATTATTCTTGCCGGAAAGTATGTCGATTAAGGTTGCAGAAAAAATGGAAGGCTACATGTAGGCAGAAGCCCAAGATTATTCATTTATTGAATGGAGAATTTATTACACACTCATCCTCACAGAACAAGAGGAGATAACTCCTTTAGCTACCTATTATAGCTACACTCAGAACACTCATACAAAGAAAAGAAAGGAATACAATGTTTATTTTAGAAAGAGAAAACAGAGAGGAATGGTCGATGCCTTCTGCTTTCTCAACTCTGCTATTTATAGAGGCTTTCGGATGTGAAATCTAGATTTAAAGCCTCTTTACTTTTGCTATCGTCACTGCTTACGTCATTGTGCTGACGTCACTGCTTACGTTATTCCCATTGGATTCCAACTTTAGCAGCTGGCTGGTCCCTCTCTCTCTTCATTGGATGCCCTTATCTGGTCCATCCCTCTTTTGGCTTTTGCAGGAATCACATGGCTCCTAACCCCTTTGGAAAAGTCATCCGACTCTTGCTTTTTTGAAGAGTCATTTATCTTCCTTGGTGCTTGAAGATTCTCCTAGCTCTTGGGTATTCTGAAGAGATTTTACCCTCTTCTTTCCATGTGTCTCTTTTCTTGGAGGTGGTTCAGCAATTCTGATCATCCATATGCCCAACCTTATTCCTTTACCAAACTCTGGTTCTATTTGGGTGAACAACTTGTGCATATTTTGTTTGTCCATTGCCCAAAATGGGCCATGTTACAATATCTTTGATGAGTTTGTTTACTCACCGGAATCTTATTTTTCCAAAGAAGGTCTTGTTTTTCTTGGAAGGCCTTCTCAGCAAATAGTCTTCTTCCCTGTTAAGGTATTTAACAGAAAAGATACATTCAAAGACGTGTGCTTGAACTTGAATGGGAACTTTACCTCGATCATTACCTTAATGCAGGCATACAAACCCCTCGCTCTGCGCGTAGAGATTTGTTCCTCAGAAAATATAGAAACCAAGACTGGTTCCTTTCTAGAAGACTCCCTGACTTTGTTTGATGCTGAAATATCTGGTCTTCTTAGCTTGATGAAATGAAAGGCCTCATGGTTGCCTTTCCGACTAGTTCTGGAGCCGCACTGGTGAAGTAAAGCTCCAATACATCTTCTCTGGATAGAGTTGTGTTGTTTTTCCATGCCTTAAAAATTGTTTTTCCTAGCCACTCTGGCAATTTTGAAAGCTCTGGGAAGCTTGGTGCAACAGTATATATTGAAGCTAGCGCCCCAAAATCATACCATTACTTTATATCATTTGGATTTGAGCCTTCTCGCATCCAAATTCGGGGATATTTCCCAGATATATCCACCCGGTATTCCTCTGGCCAGATTTCTTGCCTAGTGTTCAATTTCTCCCAGCTGGTCTGGTACTCCTGCCAATAAGAGAAATCAGCTAAGTTAATACCAATCTTAGCAGTGCCCGTCATAGGCCTAAGGTTGATCTCTCCCTCTTTGACCCTAGAGGTGCTGGGTTGACTCGTAGACTCTAGACTCTAGAGCCTCGATTTTTCCTTGGACCAGTTTCTCTTTTGGAGGTTCCAATCTAGGACTCGCGCTAAGGGTATTTGAATCCCTTACTCTGGGTTTAGAGCCTCGTTCTCGACTACTCTCCTTTTGTCGATTGCTATTACCATCAACAGCCCGGAGGATTGGCTCTCGTAATGACTCAAATAGAATCGCATTGTTGCGAATGCAATCTCGTATGCAATTGGACACTTTGGTCCGATCACTCTCTTGTATTCTTCCAGCACGCGTTGCATTGAGTGCCAGATTCTCGAATTCTCTTTGGATCAACTCGAGGTTGTCCATCAGGTGCCTTGAAACAGTCAGGATGGAGTCTATTCAGCTCCCTCCATCTCTTGTCAGGAAATCTCCCAAAATATTATCAACAGATTTAATAATGACAATATTAAAATCATAATATTGGCACTCTGCTTGCCATCTTAATAGTCTAGCTTTTTCTGGTTTAGATTCAATTTTATTTTTCAAAAAGGCTTTGACACTTGTGTTATCAATTTTAAGGATAAATTTCTTCGCGAGAAGAAATAGCGATCATTTTCTGAATGCCTTCTGAACCGCAAAGAACTCCTTTTCATTGATGTGACACCTTTTTACTTTATTCTCCACAAAGAGCCCGCTACAGTATCTGCATGGCACTTCTCCTTCAGGTGTGGACTTAGTTAGAGCCGCTACCCACCAATAGTCACTGGCATCTGTGTAGAGTACCAATTCATCCTCGTCGTTTGGTATGGCTAACTTGGGGAGCTTCTTGTAAGCCTCTTTTAATTACTTAACCATCTCTCGGTGTGGTTCCTCCCATTTGAATTCAGCATCTTTCTTTAATGGATGACTGAACACCTTCCTATATTATGCTAGATTGTTGATGAACATTCCAGAAAAGTTGACAACTCCTAAGAAGCTCTGGAGTTGTTTCTTGTCCTTGAAATCTTCAAGAAATCCTTGAACCTTTTCTACAATATGTGGCTGTAGGATTATTCCGGACTCATCGATCTCGACTCTAAGAAACTCGATCTGCTTTGTTGCAATTACTGCTTTCTTTTTAGAAAGCACCAATCATTCCTTGTGACATACTTCTGAAAAGACTTCCAGGTGCGCCAAATGTTCCTTTATGTTTTTTGAGGCTATGAGGATATCATCCACATAGACAAACATGAATGAGAAATAATACTTGAAAAGATTATCCATCTTTCTTTGGTATATCTGGGGTGCGTTCGCCAAACCCATAGGCATGACATTCCAGATATAATAACCTTGTGGTATGGAGAAGGCTGTGAACTTCTTGCTTCCTTCTTCCATCATAATCTGGTAGAACCCAGATTTGTAATCGAACGTTGAGAATACCTTGGCATTCTTGATACAGTTGACCAAGTGTTCCCTATTTGGTATGTAGTATCCATCGAACTCCAAGATGTTGTTAATTCCTTTGTAGTTGATCACAAGTCTCGGCTTTTCCCGCTTGACTTCTCCATGATTTCGAACCAGAAATCCTGGACTGCTGTATAGAGATACTCCTGGGGATATCAACTTAAGGTCTAGATGTTCCTTAAGTATTTGCTGCATATCCTTCGGATCTTCTTGATTCATCAAGATAGGCTTGTATCTCACGAACTCATGCTCCTTTCCTTCTTTCACTTTGAGAGAGGCTTTGAGCTCATTTTTGTCCCACCAGGCTAGAGGATCCTCATTGAAGTTCCTCTGTATCTTCCTTTTGACGTCCTCCAAAGATGTTTGCTCTTCAATTGTGGCGTCTTTCTATAAGTTTTCTCCCAAGCTTGCCTTGAGAAGGTGGATTGTGTTTTCTTTTAGTTTATCCATCTTCCATCCTCCTCTGGTCTCGGTTCTCATTTGAAGTACTGCTTCGCCATATCTCCTTCGATCATTCATCTTTGGATGGCTAAGTTTCCTTCATCACCATGCTTGCTGCGAAATCTGATTGGCATTTTTCTCTGAATGCATTACGCAGTCTTGGTGTTATGATCTTTGTTCACAAAGGGTTGTGAAAATAAGCCTTCTTGTTGCGTTTTCTTGGGTAAAAAGCTTGAATGTCTGTAGGAAATTGTTTTCTAACAGAATATCTGCTCCGGTATCATGAAAATATATTGGTGGAGTCTTTACCTTATACCATGGTGTACGATCTGCTCCTCCAATCATGATCTCTGCTTGCTTGATTCCTCTGTTAAGGATTAGCATCCTTTATGAGAAATCTTTTTCTAGTACCGTTGGTAATTCTTCACCTGAGTCTTTAGGAAAGACTTCTTCTTTTGCTGTGCAGATATCGGCTCCTGAATCAATGTATGCCATAAAATACTCAGCACGATGCTCCTTATATATCATCCCGACAGTGATATATATTGAGAACGAACTTGTGGCCATAAGTGGATCAGAGCTTATAACCTCGAGCCTCTATTGGTAAACCTTGTATCTTTTTCCCTTGACCGTAAACTCCATTTCATCTTGTAATCGTTCCAAAGGTTTGTGATCCTCAAAAAACTCTAATCCCAGCACTAGTTGCTCTGGGAATCTTCCTGCTATCCCTTCTATTACCAGCTCAAGTTTTCCGAGTTTGAGCTATCCTTGGTATCTCCCCGTTGTTGGCTGTTGGAGATAATATAAGACATCACAAGGAATAGCATTTTTCTTTTTAGTAATGTCAAATATTACTTCAACTCTTCTCCATCCTTCTGAGCATTTCAATTTACCTTTAGTTGTGAACTTTTTCGGCTCCTAGATCACCTCCACGATTGGCTTCTTTCCTTATTTTTCACTAATCATTCTATCTTCTTGGAAAAAAATCCTCCTCTGGTCGAATCTGAGGCTATCTTGCCTGCTCCAGACCGGTTTATCTCTGTTTTGTAAATCCATATCGTGGATTGGTGGTAACTCTATTATTTCTAGCTTAGTCGCACATGCAACCCTCTCGAATACTTCTGGTATCTCAATATACTCCTTCATTTGGAATAGATCCGAATGATGGGTGTTGGACAAAGCATATGAGATACTGCAGGTAATAGAGTAAGGCCTATTCCCTTCTTTCATCAGATCTTTATTCTTGAAATCTTGATGAAGGGTAAGTGCCCTACTGAAGTCTTTTTCTGCCAGATTGTAGGCAATCATTGGGTATATGTAGGATGCCACCTTGCCTGCGTATAGGTTCCCTGAGATTCCTCCCAAGCAAGCCTCTCTTGTATTCTTGATCCTCTTATCAAAGATCGCAATATCGATTGGTGTATCAATACCTTCTTTGAAAGTTGCTTTGATGAGTATCCAGATTGCTCCGATATGGATCCAAGACATAGTCTTAGCCATTCATTCCTTGAGTTTACAGTAAGCTCCCTTTTGATTTCATCAACAGTGACTAGTTGCATTTCTATCACATTACTTGTGAGCTCCATTGGGATGGCAATCTCCCCTTCGGTCACTTTATATATGATGTTATATTTTCTCTTTTTGAAGCCGAGGAACCGTTCTAGTCGTCCTACGGTAAATTCATCATATAGATTGAGTATTGGATCCTCCTTCATTATTCTCATTAGAGTCCTATGAGAAATGGATGTCTAGGAAAAGAATCCAGACATGTCCTCTTACATCTCCTGTCTGAAGTTTTCTTCCTCACTCCGACTCATCTTCAGAGGATTCATCCTGACTGAAGAACTCTTCTTCGTAGATGCTCTCGTCTGAAGGTATATCTTCAAACTGATATACATGTACCAGGTCTTGGAAGTAAACAGTTTCCTCCATCTCTGGAGTTGTTTCGAACTGTCGTATTCCCCACTTCTGGTTTTCTGGACAATCTGGTGAGATATGCCCTCTTGCTCCACACGTGTAGTAGTTACAATCCTTGAATCTTTTATTGACTCATGTGGCCACTCTTTGGAACGTCTTCCTTGTGGGAGTTCTTCATGTACTCCTCTGGTTTGACCCTGAGGATGAGGCTTGATTCCTTGAACTCTATCTTGATGGTCCAGATCTTTGCCCTGATTTATAGCTTTGGGCCTTCTGTTTAGACCAAAAGGATCTTGGTCTTCTGGACCTCCATCCTCCGCTCCTTTGGGTGTAAGGATGATGTTTCTTCATCCTTTTCTACTTTCTTGGGTTTCTTCCAATTATAGTTGGAAAATCATTGCTTTCGCAGCATAAGGGGACTATCTTATTGATTCATCTTAATCTCTTGTAGTTCTTGTGTAGCGATGCTTGATGACACCACTCCGTGATCTTTGCTTTGAGGAAAGACATCCTTCTTACTATTGAGTCCAGCTCGCATGGTACATATTCTCTGATCAGTATTTCTCTCCATGGGCTTGGGATCTTAGCAAAGAACATGTGGAATACTTCATCCTCCTTGATCTTCGATTTCCATCTATAGTCTGTGAAGAGTTTGATGTACTCATCTACGTGACAGATGTCAAGTAGCTCCAGGCTGTATAGAGCATTCCTATACTCTTCTTCTTTTCTTCTTCCATTCCCTCGAAGTCTTGGCCATGCGATCAACAATATTGTTGAGGTCTTCGCCCTTCATGGCCTCCTTCTTGACTTCGTCTGAGAGCTCCTCCCAGGTGCACTTTACTGATTCTTCCAGGCTTATGGTTAGGAATCTTATGAACCCTTCTTTATTCAGCCCCAGTGCACCTCCTGCAATCTTCAATGCATTTGTCCACTCATCAATAAGGGTCTCTCTATTCTTGAAGTCTAGAATGTTGAGGTTTATGATAAACCAGTATGGATTTATCGATTCAAGATGAGACCGACCACATGGGGTGTTGTGTAGATTAGATCCTTGAACTCAACTTGCTCCCGTTGATAATCCTATTGCCTTCATCTTGAAGTTTCCTTGTTGTTGGGTTGTCTCTTCTTGCCTTACTTCCGGAATTCCATGTAATCCTGAAGTTCCTTCATTTTGGCTCGAATCACGTTGTATCTGCGGAGCCTTGTGAGCTTGAAGCTTCTCCCACATTCATCTTTAGATCTACAATTGATAGTCCTTGAAAGGACTCATATAGATCTTCGTAGATCTTCAAGATTTGCTCTTTTCATCCGGGGATATGGATTCTCCTCAAAGGATAGCAATCATCTTCTCGCTTTCAGACTTTGGTCTTGTGACCTCTGTCGTCTTCCCCTTTTGGTATAAAAGGGGTTATATTCTGAAGGTTGCTGGCAACCTTCCTCCTTGCTTTCTTCTCGTTACCTTGGTTTCCAAGAACTCTACTTATTTTATCAGCTCCTTAATGAGGTTGAGATGTTTGCTCTACAGTGTCTCCACCTTTTCCATCTTGAGGCTGGTTTCGAATATTGTCTTGGATATATTTTGACAATATTCTCTAAAGAATTTCACCGTCTTCTGTAATTCTCTAAGATCTTGGTTTATCTTAGAGTTATCTGCCTCGATCTCCTTCCACTCTGTCATTCTGTCCAATGTGAAAAGTGATAGGGCTTGCAGATCTCTCTTGGACTCTGGTTTGGTCGTCTCCTCTATTGTTCGTGTTTGGAAACACGTCCATGGATCTCAGTGAAACTTCGGAGTTCCACTATGTTTCTCGATATTTCCTTGTGTTGGCGTTCGATCATTTTGGTTAACGTGAACCGTTAGCATACCATGCGTTTCTAACACAGCGGAAGCAATAAATCATAGAAACGATTACCGTTCACCAGGGTATGTTGATGAAGATTAATTCTCGTAGGCAGCCTGCACAGTCCCACGAGAATGGCCATAACTTTCTCGTCTGATATCGGAATTGAGTGATCTTTGCATTCAGACGATCCTCTCTTCGACGGCTTTCCGAATATATTGATCATAAAATTCTGAGTACTGTACGAATTTATACAAATTTCACAAGGTCGCGGACAGCAGCAGCAAACTACCTTCTGATCTTCTGTTGTATGTCCCAAGTCCGATCTCGACGTCGTGTGGGCGACGATCTACGAGACCTCCTCAATCTGCTCTCAACCCTCATCACACGTGAATAATGAATTAGATTAGGGTTCCAGATAAGCTGAGGTGACTTATATACATGGGCTACAGCAGGGACCAGGAGGAGAAATTGGGTTGGGCCTCCATTGGGCTTAAGTATCCAAGCTTAGCCCAAAGCTTATATTTAAGTCCAATAATAATAATATATTCCACTAAAATATTATTACTGCACTGCCTTTCCAATCCCAAAATTACGTTTTGGGCTCCTTCTTATTATGAGTCCATTAGTCTCCCCATGTTTAAGATATACAATGTCCATTAATTAATTAAGTTACTGACAACCCAATTAATTAATATATCATCCAAGAGTAGTACCACTCAACCTTATTATCATGCCGGAATAAATTCCACCTGCAGGATTTACATGATAATCCTTATGAGCTCCTCAAGGGGACATCATCAACCTATGACGGACACGGATTCCTTCTACAATCAACAGTACACCATAGAGACAGCACTACTTCCCAACTCATCGAGTTTGTTGATTTAATAACATGTAAATCTCACCCATTGATGAATCAAAGAAATACATACTGCCCTACGTGTTGAGGTTATTGTATAGGGATTAAGAGCACGAACTTCCATAATAACTGAGATCAAGTTCTCCTATAAGTCAGTATAAGTCGAACGATCTCAAGCGGTCCTGCTCAATACACACAAGTGCACTAATGTGATTCTATAGCCAAGACAAGCTAATACCAAATCACACTACAACCATCCCGATAGAGAGTCCCCGTCTATCTCGGTTGTGAGCATCTGTTTATACTTTATAAGGAAACCGATAATATGATCTTCCGCGTGTTGTCGCACAACATATTATCTACAGTATAAAGTAAGTGGACTATTGCATCGAACATATAAATAAATTATAAGATGCAATCATTTGATCATATGATTCTCATTTCAAATTAATTGTTATAACATTGTTCATACAAAAAGCAAAACTTTTAGTATACAATCAAACAATCTCCCACTTATACTAAAAGACTATGCTGTCATGTCTTTTGCCATACATCTGATTTCCACACCCACTACACGACCATCAAAAGCTCTTGCCTTAAGGTCCTTGTAAATGGATTTACTAGGTTATCATCCGATGCAATCTAGGTGACAACAACCTTCCCCTCATCATACGATTTCTCGTAACAGGTGGTACTCGCGCTCCATGTGCTTAATTTCCTTATGGACTTGTGATTCCTTCAAGTTTGCAACTGCACCAATATCATCAATATAAATTGTGATAACCTTGGGCAAACTTAGAATCACACCAAAGTCCATCATGAAGTTTCTAGAGTCATACAGATACTTTGGCTGCCTCACGGCTCCAATTTATCATCTTTCCATGATGGAATCCGGAGTCTGAAATATATTTCTATATAACACTCCTCCACATTATGACTCTACTTCCTAAAATTAAACGCATAACCTTTGAGGTGGATTTACTGCCGTCCCTATCTGATTTGAAAAATCTGAATCTATGTAACCCATAAGAATCAGTGAATCTGTTCGGTAAGCCCACATATAGTTTCTAGTCCTTTTCAGGTACATAAGAATATGTCTTACCACAGTTCAACATTCTTATTTTGGGTTACCTTGATACCCACTGTTCATGCCATCGGCAAAACAGATATCCAATCTCGTGCATAGCATTCCTTAGATTAAGCTTCCTCATTTGCCGAAGCATAAGGAACCGCTTTCATCTTCTTTATCTACTTTTGTGTCACAAGACACATTCACTTAGATAAATTCACATGCTAAACGAGTAAGGATCGTATCATTATATGAAACTTGAGATAAGCATAATATCCTTTCTTGTGATCCGTATTACCGTGATCAAAAGGATATTTTTGCTCTTCTTAAGTCCTTCATTTCATACCGCTTTATCAACCATACCCATACGCGCGACAATACTCTTTCATTGTCTCCAATGAGCAAGATATTATCTACGTATAGTACAAGAAATACCACCACATTTCCATCACTCTTTTCAATACACAAGACCCATCCGATCATTGATTAGATCCATGTCACTGGATTACCTCATCAAAATGGATGTTTCATGATCTTGAAGCTTGCTTTAGTCCATGAATGGACACTTTTAAGCTTACTATCACAATGCTCTTAGCTTTTTGCAATGAATCACTCTGGTTGCTTCACATAGATGTTTCCCTTAAGACTTCCAATCAGGAAAGTTGTCTCGACATCTATTTGTTATCCCTCATATTTCATATGAGTAGCAACAAATAAAAGAGTCCGGATCAACTTAGGCATAACTACCGGTGAACAGGTTTTCTCATAATCGAACCCTTTCTTTCTGAGTATACCTTTTCGCAACAAGCTTGCTTCCAAGGTTTTCACCTTATTCTATGATCCTCTTTTATTCTTGCATGCCCGTTTCCAATGGCTTTTACGCCATTTAGCGGTTCAACAAGCATCCAGACCTAATTTAAAATCCATCGATTCTATTTTAATATTCATTGCACTTTGCTAGGATTTTGCATTTCTAACTTGTAGTGCTTCATCGTATCTGTGGGTCCATTTCATGTTTGCTAGGGACCAAGTCTCACGACTCTCCCAAAACATGTATCAAACAGATTGTCGAACATCCCTCCCACTACGACAAGGCATTGCATGCAATTGTGTATCAGACGTGACATGCGTTGCAGTTTACCTTGTGGTATATCCTCTTGCACAATTGGTACTTATACTTTGTGTTTTTCCCTCTCACTTCCTTTAGAACAATTTATACATGGGTTTATGATTTAATACATAGTCTTTTTTCAAAAATCTAGTGTTTGTGTTAACAATCACCCTTCGATCTTTTGGACTAAATAAATCACCCTTCATTTTTCTAGGATATCCCACAAACAGACAAACATTCATACGAATTACTGTTTCTAGGGCATACCCATAAAATGAATTTAGTAATTCCAAATAATTCATCATCCATCTAATCATTTCCACAAGAGTACTACACCTTCTATCCGCCACACCATTCAGCTGAGGTATGCCCGGTGTAAACAATTTGAAATTTAATCTCAATCTCTGATTAATAGCTCTTAATTATCCTAAGAGGTTCTCGTCATACGATTAATCCGTAATGACTTGATATATTTTCCATGACGCTTCACTGTACCAGCCTTGCAATTCTTGAATTAATCAAAGAACTTAGACATGCAGTGCATCAAACAAATATATCCATTTCAAGAATAATTCATCGATTGACGAATATTCATATCCACCTCTCATCCGGACAATCTTAGGACCACATAAATCATAATGAACTAATTCCAACATATATATCTTTGGTTCTGCACCCCTTTGCCTTGAAAAAGCAATTAGTCATTTTTACTCCCAAGCAAGACTCAAAAGTCAGATAGTTTTCACTTCAGATAAACCTAAGGGTCTATCGGCTATCAACTTTTGAATCCTACTCAAGTAAAATGATCTAGTCTTAGATGCCAAATATATGTTTAGTTCATATCCGAAGGTATCTATCTCTTACTAAGATTAGAAGATTCATTATTAATTACTATTTGTTGCATCTGTGGAATATACATGATTAAGAGTATACAAATTGTTCACCAACGTACAATAACAGATTACAACTCTATCCTTCATTATAATGACCATGTCATTTAAATGAAATGGAGTATCCATCTATTAATGCATAGAAACTAAAATCAAATTCTTTCTATGAAAACGTACGTAAAATAATTTCTCATAATCAAACGTCTACTCATATCATTAGATAAATAGACAACTCCCACTGCAATAGCCACTACTCTTGTAGTTTTACCCATGTCATAACAATCTTATCCTCACTTAGTAATAAATATTTAGTGATTCCAGTATCTACACACTTCGTGTCAGTAAATGCCATCACTAATCATGTTTTAAACAACTAGTGAATAAGATATAAAACTTGTTCACATTATGATGAAAATGGCTTTCCTTTGCCACATGTTTTGCCAGAAGTTTTCCACCATATACATCCTATTGTAATTCAGGTGGAACTTACTCAAAAACATCTAGGCAATTCACGAAGAATTAAATTGATCTAGGTTTCCCTTCAATTTATACTCCATGCTTTCCCAATTCATTCATCAAATTAAATCATGATCTTCTGCCTTTTAACTTACTCAAGTATCCGAAGAGTTACATGAGACCATCATATTTCTATGAACCTCTCATCTCTTCACTAGAGACTTTAATAGGCATCATGAGACGTCCCTTGTGAGAACACACATGTATTTTCTTAAGCAGTAAAATTCAAAACCAAGATTCTTTTCTAATCATCTAATTTGGACAAGTAAATATAATTTCTTTTAGTTAATAATATGTGAAATAAAACCATTTGAAAATCAGAGAATCATAAATTAATTTACCGATCAAAACTTTGAATTTTATCCTTTTATATTGATTCCCTCAAAACAATATAAAAATAAAATTCACCGACATCTCAAGCACCGTGAGTCTGCAAGCCACGATTGTGTGGACGTTTACAAACTCGAACATTTACAAGAGAAGGTTTTACCCATTAATTTCATTTGTCAACCTAACTTTATGACAAAATAATTAATAGTCGGTTCCTCTTTAGCCATGCAAATAAAAGCAGTGACTCCGATGGGGAGGATACTTATTATTTACACCTAAGTGTACACCATTATTTGACTCCAAGTCCGCGGCCCAAGCTTATGTGCCTTACAGATGGAGAAGTACACACGCGCTCGGATAACTTCCTACAGTCATCAATTATAAGTCTGTACAGTGATCCGCACATGAACTCATCCAATAGGGAGGAAGGTCTATGCCAACGCGCAAGTTCATATGCATCACATTACAAACATAATTATTTAAAGAAGTCTGTCCCAGCAATCCATGAATAAACTCATCCGATGGGGAGGAAGGCTCTAATGCCGACGCACAAGTTTATTCACATTGCTAACAAACCAATAATGGAGGCCGCGGGAATTTTTACCAATCCCCTCTCCCACTTAGTTATTCAACACCGAGGGTTTTTACATGCATATAATATTTAAAAATAAAATACGCAACCTAGCATGCTCATACTTCCAAATATATAACAATAATTGACCAATAAAACAATTATAGCAGTTATATATAAGGAAATAAATTGCCAAAAATAAGTTGACTTGATCAACACTCCAACATACATGCATATAATATACCAAATATAATACGCAATCTAGCATGCTTCTATTTAAGGCAATAAATCATAGAGAATCATGCATACATATATAACAATAATCAATTAATAAATCAATTATAACAATTATATAACAGCGAATTCGATTGTTCGCCACCAATCACGAATGCGGACAACTGCGATGGGGATCGACCTCCCCGCAGCTTGCTCCACCACTCTGGCATCCTGCCCGATCATATTGTGAAGACTCACGCGGAACCTGATGCAGACCAGTCGAACTTGATGCAAACCCGCTCGAACCTGGTGCAGAGTCAATCAAACCTGATGCAGACCAATCGAACCTGATGTGAATCCGCTCGAACCTGGTGCAGCATTGATCGAACCTGATGCAGACCAATCGAACCTGATGCAAATCCACTCGAACCTGGTGCAGCATCGATCGAACCTGATGCAGACCAATCGAACCTGATGCAAATCCGTTCGAACCTGGTGTAGCATCGATCGAACTTGATGCAGACCAATCGAACCTGATGCAAATCCGTTCGAACCTGGTGCAGCATCGATCGAACCTGATGCAGACCAATCGAACCTGATGCAAATCTGCTCGAACCTAGTGCAGCATCGATCGAACCTGATGCAAATCCGCTCGAACCTGGTGCAGCATCGATCAAACCTGATGCAGACCAATCGAACTTGATGCAAATTCGCTCAAACCTGGTGTAGCATCGATCGAACCTGATGCAGACCAATCGAACCTGATGAAAATCTGCTCGTCCAAGGGCCTACTTGCACGGAACCAAGTTCAGCCCAACGCGCAACATCAAACTACACCAACTATCGTTCATGGTTCGCAACTTTTGGAACATTGGAATCCAATCTCCACCGTCCAGAATCTATGCCTGTGAGTTGTGAACATGCTGTCCAAATTACAGGTCGATCCAACGGTTAGATTGTGAGAAACAGCTCTTTTCCCTCGACTGCGCAGAACAGAATTGCCCAAAAAAACTGCTTCTATTTTTAGCGTATTCCCGACAACGCAAAGCTCCAAATACGATCTTCACCGTTCAGAATGTACATCCACAAAATCTGAATGTGCCGACCAAAATTCAGCCTGATCCAACGGTTGAAACTCTGGTTATTGCCTCTGCAATATCACTGCGCTGGATTTTCTCTCAATTTCTTCCTTCCATGTGAAATTGACGAACAGTTTTCGTCGAATCCTCTCACACACAACCATCAACGAACAGATATGATATAGGGTATATTTCACATAGGGATATTCATGGTTTGCGCAGTAAAACCAAAACCCTAAACATGCGATCCTAATTTCGAAAAATTAACCACATAAACCCTAGTCTAACGTGTCACGCTTCACCACGAAACCGAAGCTCTGATACCAATTGTTGGCGTTCGATCATTTGATTAACGTGAACCGTTAGTATACCATGCGTTTCTAACACAGCGGAAGCAATAAATCATAGAAACGATTACCGTTCACCAGGGTATGTTGATGAAGATTAATTCTCGCAGGCAGCCTGCGCAGTCCCACGAGAATAGCCATAACTTTTTCGTCTGATATCGGAATTGAGTGATCTTTGCGTTCAGACGATCCTCTCTTCGACGGATTTCCGTCAGTATATTGATCATCAAATTATGAGTAGTGTAGGAATTTATACAAATTTCGCAATGTCGCGGACAGCAGCAGCAAACTACCTTCTGATCTTCTGCTGTATGTCCCAAGTCCGATCTCGACGTCGTGTGGGCGACGATCTACGAGACCTCCTCAATCTGCTCTCAACCCTCATCACACGTGAATAATGAATTAGATTAGGGTTCCAGATAAGCTGAGGTGACTTATATACATGGGCTACAGCAGGGACCAGGAGGAGAAATTGGGTTGGGCCTCCATTGGGCTTAAGTATCCAAGCTTAGCCCAAAGCTTATACTTAAGTCCAATAATAATAATATATTCCACTAAAATATTATTACTGCACTGCCTTTCCAATCCCAAAATTACGTTTTGGGCTCCTTCTTATTATGAGTCCATTAGTCTCCCCATGTTTAAGATATACAATGTCCATTAATTAATTAAGTTACTGACAACCCAATTAATTAATATCTCATCCAAGAGTAGTACCACTCAACCTTATTATCATGCCGGAATAAATTCCACCTGCAGGATTTACATGATAATCCTTATGAGCTCCTCAAGGGGACATCATCAACCTATGACGGACACGGATTCCTTCTACAATCAACAGTACACCATAGAGACAGCACTACTTCCCAACTCATCGAGTTTGTTGATTTAATAACATGTAAATCTCACCCATTGATGAATTAAAGAAATACATACTGCCCTACGTGTCGAGGTTATTGTATAGGGATTAAGAGCACGAACTTCCATAATAACTGAGATCAAGTTCTCCTATAAGTCAGTATAAGTCGAACGATCTCAAGCGGTCCTGCTCAATACACACAAGTGCACTAATGTGATTCTATAGCCAAGACAAGCTAATACCAAATCACACTACAACCATCCCGATAGAGAGTCCCCGTCTATCTCGGTTGTGAGCATCTGTTTATACTTTATAAGAAAACCGATAATATGATCTTTCGCGTGTTGTCGCACAACATATTATCTACAGTATAAAGTAAGTGGACTATTGCATCGAACATATAAATACATTATAAGATGCAATCATTTGATCATATGATTCTCATTTCAAATTAATTGTTATAACATTGTTCATACAAAAAGCTAGACTTTTAGTATACAATCAAACACCTTGGAGTATCTTATTTCCATCTGGCGGCCTTCCTCCAGATGTTCCTCTTTGGTGTGGTTAGCACGGGCATCTGCCAGTTTCCACCTTCGATCGAGACTATCCCAGAATCGATCGGCGTCCTCGTATTCCTTTCCGCATATTGTCTATACAACACATTATAATATTGCTGTATAGAGCTACTTATTTCATCATAACCAACATGCCAGAAGTCCCTGTTGCTCCAGCTTTGAACATGGCTAATAGTCCTGTCATTCTCGGATGTTGAACTTTCGTTCGGATGTATATATCTTTGAAACTCTCCTCTCGTTAAGTGATATAAGTTTATAATAAATTTTTTTCATTCATAAATAAATAAACCTAGGGTTGTGATACCATTTTGAAGCGCGGAAAGTAGAGGTAAATCTGGCGTAAAGTAGGTATAATATAAATTCTAACTTGGGACTATTTTTGCACATTTTGGGGTCAATATTGCAAGTTTACATTTTTGGTCCCGCTAACAGACCAGAATATTCTGTTAATTCTGATGGAATTTTAAACAAAAACTTCAACGGGACCAAAATTGCATGCTACGGGACCATTTCTGCAAGTGACCTTCTCCAACTGGACCAATTCTGCATTTACCCCGTATGGTTGCACATATAGTTACATATAGGGTCACACATATAGTCGTGTGTAAGGTTGTAGGTGGAGTTGCAAAAGAGGTGGCTGACTAGGTTAATTATGTCCAAAATTTAAAAAATTTGACATTTTCCAATAAAATTATAGTGGTGATATTTTTCAACTATTAAAAGTTATATTTTTGTTGAAGCTCCCTAAATAATTTATGTATTTTTATAATCGAATCGGAGAATAATAGATGCAACGATTTAAGGTTCAGAAATTAAATTTCATATATTTATAATTATATTTTATAAAATTATCATTCATTAAAATATATAATCACCTACGATATGAGGTTCAGAAATTAAATTTCACATATTTATGATTATATTTTATAAAATTATCATTCATAAAAATATATAATCACCTAAATAATTTTTTAATTTAAAATTAAAATATAATTGAATATAAACATTTATAGTCCATAATTTATACTTGAAAATTTTCTAACAATGTCACTTTCAATACATCTTTTTTTAAAAATGCCACCCACAATAATATATTTTTTTTAAAATGCCACTTTTTAATTTTTTTTTGAACCCAAATATCCTTTTCACTCACATAAAGTTCATTCTCTCTTCTCTCACTATTGTTCATTTTGTCTCATTCTCTCTTCTTACTCTATCATTTTTCTTAAAGAAATTTAAAGATTTAGAAGGCAACCATACGAGGAAAGCGACAACGGCACAACACAACCCAACATAATCTAGGTTGTAAATTTTACGATTTATTCTTCATAAACTAAACTTAGGGTTTTGTGAAAATAAACATGTGAATTATGTTGGGATGATGTTATTTTGGTGTTTGATTAGATGAATAAGAATTTTTACATCACCTGAGATATTTAGAATATTGATTAACACATATATTGTGAATATTTTGATAAAAATCTAAACTTTGAGGTATAGAAATCACAATTTGCGAAGAGTTGTGTGACAGATTGCGCGTAAGGTCGCACGAACCTTCAGTAAGTAGTCACTTGTAAGTCGCACGAATGGTTGCGTGAACAGTCACGTAATTAGTTATGTGGTCAGTCGCGTGCATGTTCGCATGAATGGTCGCGTGCATGGTTACTTGATTAGTCGCGTGAGTAGTCGCACGCATGCATGATCACTTAGTTAGTCACGTGTAAGGTCGTATGAGTAGTCGCGTGCATGGTCGCTTGATCAGTCGCATGAATAGTCGCACGCGTGCATGGTCGCTTGGTCAGTCACGTTTATGGTCGCATGTGTAGTAGCGTGTATATTTGCTTGAGTAGTCGTGCATGGTTGCATGAGTAGTCTCATGCATGGTCGCTTAGTTAGTCGCATGGTTAGTCACGTGCATGGTCGTATGAATGGTTGCTTGATTAGTCGCGTGCACATGATTTGTCAAGCATATAAACAAATGAGGCTGCACTTAAAACGTATATATAATATTTAACTTTTTTAATATTAAATATATATTTCAAATTTCAGATAAGATTCCTATTCTATGCCTTTGGAATGGAAATGGTTACGTGATTCCGGTCAATGGAAATATGATGGAGAGAAAACCAAGTCAAAAATTGTGAGGGCAGATATAGACACAAATTATGAACAATTATTAGATAAAATGTTTGATGTGACCAAAGTTAACAAAGAAAATCATGACATTAAGATGCCATATTGGTTTGGCTATAAATCAAATGGAATCGTGCCTCCCTGTCTGGTAAATTAGTTATATGACGTGCAATTGTTTTGATGATGAATAAGAAAGATCCATTGTCATTGCCCTTGTGTTTGGAAATTATTATGACAAGCAGAATTTCAGTGGTTTCTTCTAATCAGATTTTGACTAATTCATCAAGGAAAACAATTCCACATGAGAATCGTGATAATCTTGGTGGTGGCATTCAGTTTGAATATGACGCACCCAACAGTTCCTTTGTGAGCGAGCATGATTTCTTTGAATCCAAAGAAGAAGATCATGACCAATATGAAAGGATCAATCTTGATGGGCCTATTGATGAGCACATTGAGTGGAAAAATTGGCATACATCAAATAGAACAAATAGAAAATGAAAATGGGAAGACAAAAGTAAGGTGATAATGGAATATGTAGGTGGAATTTACCAATTCAAGGAGGTTGTCATTGATCTAATATTTCTCGAGTCCTAGGTGTTGCACATGTGTCTGGATCACATTGGGTTGCATATGAGTTAATGATTGACACCAAAAAAATGTTTGTTTATGACTCAATGTCAAAAAGGAGTTTTAGGGATGATATTCAAAAAGAGTTTAAACATAGACTCAATGTCTATTTGTTTAGAGGCGAATGTTTGAAAAAAGTGTATTAAAGACACTAAGAATGAATGTACTTTGGTACTCTATGACTAAACACCTAACCAACATGGAGGAGATGATTGTGATCTTTTAGCTATCAAGTTTATTGAGTGTCTTGCCACTAGCCACTTAGTTGATAAGATCGATCCTTCAAAATGTGTGAGTGGAGGAAACAATTTTGTGTGGAGCTATTCTCAAATGAACTTGTAGCACTGTAATTAGTAGTACTTCAATTATTTAGTTATTAGATGAACTTATAACAATGCAGTTTACAAAACATGCTAGCTTAGCATTTTTGTTGAGTTGTGTACTCAATCATTGTAAAGTTAGGTATTTTTGTTTGGATCATTGACTTTTATGTATTCAAAGTTGCTTTAATCATTATTTTTCGAGCTTTCAAATTGAGGATTGTAATATTTGTTCTTATACTATATGTTTCAACTATGTGATCATGGGCTTATATTATAAATAATTTAGTCGCATTTTTGTTACAAATGTAGTTACATGAACAATTACACAATTGCTTACAAGACCACATGCAAACCTGCATGCAACCACATAAGCGACCCTACTTGCGACTGTTGGTGCAACTTATTGTACGACTATACACTTCAAGTATAAGCAACTTCTTGTGAAACTAATTATGTAACTGCTTACGAGACAACACACGCGACCATCAATGCAACCTTATGAGTGACCCTGCATGTGACCTCTTATGCGATCCTACATGCGAAACTTATGCGACTATAGGCAGAAATGTAAAGTCGCATGATTGGTCACACAAACAGTCGCAAGAAAGGTCGCACAATAACGTGCAACCAACTGTGCGACCCTCTACGCGACCTTTTGTGTGACCCTGTACGTGACCAACTGTGTGGTCTTGTATGCGACTTTTTGTGCGACCCTGTACGTGACCTTTTGTGCGACCAAAATTCATATTGGGTTGTGTTGTGCCGTTGTCGCTTCTCTCGTGTGGTTGTCTTCTCAAATCTTTAAAATCTTTGAAGAATGAATGATAGAGTAAGAAGAGAGAATAGGGCAATATGAACAATAGAGAGAGAAGAGAGAATGAGGTTTAATGAGTAAAGGGGTATTTGGGTAAAAAAAATTTAAAAGTGGCATATTTCAAAAAAATTATTGTGGGTGGCACTTTTAAAAAAAATGTATTTAAAGTGACATTTTTAGAAATTTCCCTTTATACTTTCATATTATACTCATTCAATATTCCATTTTTTTAAAATATAAATGTTGCATTTTTTTCTCAGTTAATTGTCACTTTTTATTAAACATATTATTACTTTTATTAATATTATAAATTATTCATGAAATAGTTTATTATACAAACATTATTACTTTGCATCAATTATTTATTTTATTGGAATTTTATCGCTTCTTATGTATATAATGAAGTTCATGATTTTATAAGCCGGTTTCAAACAAATATTATTTATTTTAAAAATTAATTAAATTCTAGTTTGATTAATGTAATTCTTATAAAACTTGGGGAAAAAAGCATAAATCCTAAAGTCACATGACATACCATATGTTTTAAATTTATACATATGATAGTTTATTCTGTATTATATTACACGACATTTACTTTAAATGAGAACAAGTCTTTTGTTATACAATTTTAATTTAAAATAATGATATAAATTATTTTTTAAAAAAGTTATACTATGATATTTGCATTGTATTTTCACTATGGTTTAATATATGCAATTAATCTTGCTAAGGGAAGAGTAATATTACATTAAAATTTTGTTGGAGATATTAGTTTAGAGATTAATATTCAATTTAGTTGATTATTTAACAACCAATATGTAAAATGACTATTTTGAATTTATGATTTTTAGTATGCAAATAATCTCAAAATCAAGTCATGGTGAGTGAGAAATAATGCAAAGTTGAATGGTTGAATGAAATTATGTGGGGTTCAAATGGTTTGAATTCCATATAATGAACATTTATGTTAGCCAATATAAATCAATGTCATTATGGACATTTATGTGGCCAATATAAATCAATGTCATTATGAAATTTTAGTGTGGGAATTAAAATTCTCAAGCACTATATGAGAGTCATTACTATAGATTTTATGAAGAATTAAAGTCTATTTTTGACTTTTGGACAATGGTCCAGTCAGGTAAGAACTCAAATGAAAGAAGATCATTTGAGTGGGCTCATTCCATATTATTTCCAACTGAAAGTGAGGCCGATATGGTTCATGACACTTGGAAACGTTCAACCATCAGTTACAAATTCAAATTTAGATATGTAATAGTTGAGTACAAACATGGCAAAGTTAATCTGTAACTCCATGTAAGAACTAGTAATGGCTAGCATTTATTAGCCTATTTAATGCAGTTGTAACTACTGCAGGAATCTGAAATATGAGTGGGGTGATGCCTATAAATATGATCATTCATCATTTGTTAGACACAACTAGAGACACACACAAACATACAAGCACATGAAAAATATTTTGAAAGTGAGAAAGCATACATTGCATACTAGTTGCATATCTTAGAGTATTATTGTGAGTCTCATATAGTGAGCAACCTAGTTCAATCGTCTCTTAGTTCATCGGAGCTTTCATACGTGGGGTCAACTTGTACAAAAGACGAAGCCGTTTTACATTTGGGAATAACACGTCGGAACCATGAGCATTACCGGGACGTGATTGTTTTACGGGTAAAGTCCTGGACTTGACTCGGCTAAATTTTTTTCTAACGATCTTCTTGTTTGTTCTGGAAATTTGCACAACACTGTTCGTGTAAGAACTGGAAGCTACTGATTTTGGAAGATCAAGTAGAAACTAGATCTTAACACATTTCGAAGCTCAGATTCAAACTGGAATTCAACATACTTGAAGAGATTGGTCAGATTTAACAATATGATAAATGTTTAAACCCGCCCGTGTTAGAACTGAAACTGCTCCAGAAAGCTGATTTTCCTGGAGTTCTTACCCAAGGTTGTACCGTGTTTTTTCATTCTTTTTTTGTAATTTTTCAGTTTGTTCATCCACTGTAATTTGCATTGTTTGGTGACCTAAATCCCGCCAAGTTCTTAGATTACAAAATGATTGTTGGGAAATCTGTGGTTGAACAAGTTCAAGAATTTCAGTTAATTCCACATGATATCCTCGCTGAAGGGATGGTTCCTCCAGATGTATTTATGGTCACTACTGTAATTGAGAAGCTTCCTCCTACATGGAGAGACTTTAAAAACTATCTCAAACACAAGTGGAAAGAAATGACATTAGAAGAATTGATTGTGAAATTGAGGATTGAAGAAGACAATCAAAGGATGGAGAATTATTATTATAATAACAACTCCATGGCTAGAGCAAACTTAACCGAGCATCATAGAGGTGATGCAAATAAAAAGCACAGACTTGAAGACAAATGCAATCAACCTAAAAATCAAGCTCAAAGGAAATTATTATAATTGTGGCAAGCCTAATCATAAGGCTAAAGATTGTCGTTTTCCCAAATAAGATAACAATTGAGGCAATGAACAACAAAATGCAAATGTTGTTGAAACTCGAGTTCTTACTGATTCTGATTTTTCGGCATAGTAAAATTTGTGTTGTTAAAGCAAATAATCCTTGCAAGCCATAAAAGCTAATGAATAAAAATCTTTCATTTAAGTGCTTATTTCATGAATGTTGTATGAGTTGTTACAACACAATGAGTAATGTTTGTACTCAAGCATTAGAGGCAGAAAAATTAGAAAGAGCACTTAAAATACCCCAAATGTGGGGGTACCAACCCAAGATTGGGGAGATCACTCCAAGTGTGGGGATGTAGATTAAACATGAAAAATAATTGTGTTTAATACACGACAAAATTGATCTTGAAGAAAAAGTGAATCCACTCACACACGTGATAATATCAAGATCAATTAAATTGCAAGAAGGAATGTATATAAAAATCCACAAATAAAACTTGAACAGTGGCAACTCAACCTTGTTAATTGGAAATCCCAAGATCTTGGTTCAACGAGAAAACTAAATTATAAAAGTTGTTTGTACACTTGGTATTCCTCCATTCCTTAGATAGCAATAAATCCAAGTATTGAAACCCGTTAATTATGGTGATGTTAAGTCTATGACATTTAATGATTCCTAATAGCCAAGTGAAGGCTGAGTATGATGGGATACTCGAAGATAGGAGATCACCTATATAAGTGTGAGGGGGGTGCTTCATGTTTAAACACTTATGAATCCAAAGTGGGTTCCATGGCCGAAATGGACCAAAACGTTAGGAGAAGAGGTGATGAGACATTATTGTGTATACATTATTGACTCGGTATACACCAAGGTGGAGTAGTTCAAGGTATTGTGTCTACTAAGTCGCCGTTATACTTGATAGTGTTGGACTACGGATGGTCCAAAGCCCCAAGCTACCTATCCGGATGCAATACTGTTTCAAAGAACTAGGTTGTGAGTCTGCATGATTATATGAATTAATTTCAACTCATGTGGGGGATTGTTGGAGATATTGGTTTAGAGATTAATATTCAATTTAATTGATAATTTAACAACCAATATGTAAAAGGGCTATTTTAAATTTATGATTTTTAATGTGCAAATAATCTCAAAACCAAGTCATGGTGAGTGAGAAATAATGCAAAGTTGAATGGTTGAATGAAGATTATGTGAGAGTTACTCATGTTCAAATGGTTTGAATTCCACATAATGGACATTTATGTTAGCTAACATAAATCAATGTCATTATGGACATTTATGTAGCCAATATAAATCAATATTACTATGTAATTTTAGTATGGGAATTAAAATTCTCAAGCACTGCATGAGAGCCATTACTATAGACTTTATGGAGAATTAAAGTCTATTTTTTACTTTTGGACAATGGTCCAATCAGGTAAGAACTCAAATGAAGGAGGATCATTTGAGTGGGCTCATTCCATATTATTTCCAACTGAAAGTAAGACCTATATGGTTCATAACAATTGTAAACGTTCAACCTTCAGTTACAAATTCAAATTTGGATTTTAACAGTTTAGTTCAAACATTCAAGAGTCAATTTGTAACTCTATGTAAGAACTGGTAACGGCCAGCATTTATTAGCCTTATTGAATGCAGTTATAATTGCTGCAGGAACCTGAAATATGAGTGGAGTAATGCCTATAAATAGGACATTCATCTTTGGTGATTTGCATCACAAAACGTCACAAAATCATGGTCTTATGATCTTATCATCTTGAAAATCTTGAAAACCTTCATATTTTGAAAGTGTGAAAGCATACATTGCATACTAGTTGCATATCTTAGTATGTTATCGTGAGTCTCATATAGTGAGCAGCCTAGTTCTATCATCTCTTAGTTCGTGGAGCTCTCGTACGTGGGGTGCAACTAGTATTAGTATTTGAATATGAGTAACTCCTACATAATCTTCATTCAACCATTCAACTTGTGCATTATTTCTCACTCACCATGACTTGGTTTTGAGATTATTTGCACACTAAAATTATATATTCAAAAATAGCCCTTAAGCATATTGGTTGTTAAATAATAATCAATTAAATTGAATATTAATCAGCTTTGTGGAGCAGTTTCAGTTCTAACACGGGCGGGTTTGAACATCTATCAGATTGTTAAATCTGACCAATCTCCTCAAGTAGGTTGAATTTAAAATTAGAAGAAATCCATCTTCTAGATAAAAGTAAACACTCCAAATAATTTATATTCTCACAATTTTTCTCAATGTAAATACAAAGAAATGAAGCTCTATTTATAAGAGCCACCTAGAATCATCTATACTAAATAACTTGACTCTATACTTAATAGATTCATTTGACCATCTTAAATGATTCTTTGACCCCTAAAACTCATGCATAACATTGATATAATAGTTTATATAGTAAATATACTGACTTGACCAAGAATAGGTAGTTGGAAAGGCGCAAAACACTTCAAATGCTTGAATTGGCAGATTCTCGGCAGCATCTGCCATCTTCCAGAAAAATGGGCATAACTCCTTGTAAAAAATTCCAAACGACTCTCCGTTTATTGTGTTGGAAACTAGACTAATAGGGCTTTCTATCCATATGATTTTCACTATCTAATTCACTCCCAATCAGCATAGTAATTTTTCAAACATACTTCATGTGTGCTGAAATATTTTCCACATCATTCGCTTCCACTACGCGCAAACTCGTCTTTGAGTTTTTTTCATCCTTCGATGCTTTTCAGCATTCTTTTTTTATCTTATATTTTGCTTGCAGACCAAATCAAAACTCTTTTGTTCTCCCTTGGACCTTTGAAACTTCCCTCTTTTTAAATACTCAGTGGTTGAAGCCTCAAGAACATAAGTATCATTGGATTCTTCGTCATTTTAAGTGCAACTTGTGTGATCAATATTATGCTGCAACCACTCTTCTTCTTCTTGGATAGCATGCAAGTACTTTCTTGCAACAAGACTTTCACCTAGATCAACATACGTGATCTCTTCTTCATCTTCAACTTCGTCATAAATCAGTTTTCTTTGTACTCATCTTCTATATACTCATCATAGATTGGTGTTGTTTTATCATACTCATCATAGATGGGTATTGTTTCATCATGTTCCGCTTCATACTCACTCGAACCATGACTGCCATGAAAAGGATAAAAATCCTCATAATCGGATAGTTCAACCTCAGAATCATGATGCGATTCATCATGTTCAAAGGCTTCGCGGCGTTCAAGATGCTGCTGAAGTTGTTACACTTGTCTCCTCAAATCATCCAACTTGATATCCCAATAGCATATCTACGATGAGGACGCATCACTAACCTTAGCTCTGATACTGCTTTGATGACATTGATTTATGTTGGCTACATAAATGTCCATAATAACATTGATTTATATTGGCTAACATAAATGCCTATCATGTGATATTCAAACCATTTGAACATGAGTAACTCCCACATAATCTTTATTCAACCATTCAACTTGTACATTATTTTTCACTCACCAGACTTGGTTTTGAGATTATTTGCAAACTAAAATCATATATTCTAAAATAGCCCTTAAGCATATTGGTTGTTAAATAATCAATTAAATTGAATACTAATCTCTTAACCAATATCTCCAACAATACCCCATATGAGTTGACATTAATGCATATAATCATGCAGACTACTCACAACATAGTTTCTTGAAATAGTATTGCATCCGGATAGGTAGCTTGGGCTTTGAACCATATGTAGTCTAACACTATCGAGTATACCGGCGATTTAGTGGATACAATACCTTGAACTACTCCACCTTGGTGTATACCGAGTCAATAATGTGAACACAATAATGTCTCATCACCTCTTGTTCTCATGTTTTGGTCCGTTTCGGCCATGACTTTGGATTCATAAGTGTTTAAACATGAAGCGGCCCCTCTACACTTGTATAGGTGATCTTATATCTTCGAGTATCCCATCATACTCAACCTTCACTTGGCTATTAGGAATCATTAAAAGTCATAGACTTAACTGTTGGCGTTTGGATCTATTGATTAATGTGAACCGTTAGGATTCCATACGTCAACGGAAGCAAGAAAATAAGAAACATATTACCTTTCACCAGGGTATGTTGAAGAAGAAGAATTCTCGCCGACAGCCTGCGCAACTTCACCGTTTTGGTCATAACTCCCTCATCTGATCTCCGATTGGAATGATCTACGTGGCAAAATGATCTTCTCTTCCGTGGCTAATATATCACATGTCCAATTTAGACTTCTACACTATTTTATAAAAATTGGTGAAGTTGATGGCCAGAAACAGCAAACGACCTTCCGGTCTCATGTTGTATTCCTAAGCCATGTCTTGATGTTAGTGTGGGCAACGATCTACAAGACAAACTCAGTCTACAACCCTAATCTGCCTTTCACGTGTATTATGCGTGTGATTCAGATTCTGGATTGATAAGATTGACTATTATATAGGCTACAACAGGGATCAGGAGGAGAAATTAGGGTTTGGGCCACCATTGGGCTAAAGCATCCAAGTTTAGCCCAAAACTTATACTTAAGTCCAATAATAATAAATCATTCCACTAAAGAAATATTATTGCACTGCCACCCTAATCCCAAATTACATTTATGGGATCCTTCTTATTATGAGTTCGTTAATCTCCCCGTGTTTAAGATTCAATGTTCATTAATTAATTAAGTTACTCATAATTCCATTAATTAATATATATACCGAGAGTAGTACCACTCAACCTTATTATCATGCCGGAATAAATCCACCTGCAGGGTTTACATGATAAATATTATGAGCTCCTCAAGGGGGCATCATCAACCAATTCCGTTAGGACACAGATTCCTTCTACAATCAACAACACACCATAGAGACAACATCTCCCAACTCACCGAGCATATTAATTTAACTATTAAATCTCACCCATTGATGAATTAGAGAAATAAATACTGGCTTACGTGTTGAGGTTATTGCATAGGGATTAAGAGTACGAATTTCCATAATAACAGAGATCAAGTTCTATTATATAGTCAGTATAAACCGAACGATCTCAACAGACGTCCTGCTCAATACACAAGTGTACTAGTGTAATTTTATAGTCAAGATAGACTAATGCCAAATCACACTACAACCATACCAATAGATGGTCCCCGTCTATCTCGGTTGTTAACATCTGTTTATACTTTATAAGGAGCCAATAATATGATCTTCCGTGTGATGCCGCACACCATATTATCTACAGTATAAAGTAAATGGACTTTAGCAACAATATTATTGCAAACGTTTGATCACATGATTCTCATTTCAAATATTATCAAAGAATTATTCATACAAAAAACTAGACTTTTAGTATACAATCCAACATTAACCTCACCACAATTAACGAGTTTCAATACTTGGATTTATTGCTATCTAAGGAATGGTGGAATACTAAGTGTACAAATAACTTTTACAATTTAATTTTCCCATTAAACTAAGATATTGGGATCTCCAATCAACAAGGTTGGGTTACCACTGTTCAAGTTTTATTTGTGAATTTTTATATCCATTCCTTCTAGCAATTTAATTGATCTTGATATTATCACGTGTGTGAGTGGATTCATTTTTTCTTCAAGATCAAATTTTGTCAAGTATTAAACACAATTATTTTTCATGTTTAATCTACACCTCCTCACTTGGAGTGACCTCCCCAATCTTGGGTTGGTACCCCCACATTTGGGGTATTTTAAGTGCACTTTCTAATTTTTTCGCCTCTAAGGCTTGAGTACAAACATTACTCATTTTGTTGTAACAACTCATACAACATTCATGAAATAAACACTTAAATGAAAATTTTTTATTCATTAGCTTTTATGGCTTGCAAGGATTATTTGCTTTAACAACACAAATTTTACTATGCTAAAAAATCAGACTCAGTAAGAACTCGAGTTTCAACAATATTTGCATTTTGTTGTTCATTGCCTCTATTGTTATCTTGTTTGGGCAAACGACAATCTTTAGCCTTATGAGTAGGCTTGCCACAACTATATCAATTTCCTTTGAGCTTGATTTTTTGAGTAGGTTGCTTGCCTTTGTCTTCAAGCCTTTGTCTTTTATTTGCATCGCCTCTATGATGGTCGGTTAAGTTTGCTCTAGCCATTGAGTTGTTATTATAATAATAATTCTCATCCTTAGATTGTCTTCTTCAATCCTCAATTTCACAATCAAGTCTTCTAATGTCATTTGTTTCCGCTTGTGTTTGAGATAGTTTATAAAGTCTCTCCATGTAGGAGGAAGTTTCTCAATCACCGCAGCAACCACAAATGTATCTGGAAGAACCATCCCCTCAGCGAGGATATCATGTGGAATTAACTGAAATTCTTGAACTTGTTCAACCACAGATTTTCCACCAATCATTTTGAAATCTAAGAACTTGGCTACCACAAACTTTTTTGTACCAGCACTTTTTGTTATATACTTTCTCTCTAAGGAGTCCCATAATTCCTTAGATGTTTTAACACCACAGTACACATCATAAAGTGCGTCACCTAGACCACCTAGTATGTAGTTGCGACACAAGAAGTCTTCATGACTCCATTGATCAGAAGCAACACGTCGTTTAGTGTTATCATCACCTTCAGCGACCACAGGCGCTTTTTCCTTTAGAATATTAGTCATGTGTAAAGTTGTGAGATAAAACAACATCTTTTGTTGCCATCTCTTGAAGTCAACACCCGTGAACTTCTCGAGCTTCTCCCCGGGAGCTGGAGCAAAAAATTCTCTAGGCATAACTGACAGAGGATAAACTTTTAGATTTTCATTCCCTTTAGAAGGGTTTGAAGTATCAACCCCATTCGGATCCGATGTTTTATCCATATCCATTATTGTTTAGTGATAGTTCGGGTAACTATGATTGTTGGGGATTTAGGTCATCAAACAATGCAAATTACAGTGGATGAACAAATTGAAAAAAATTACAAAAATGGAATAAAAGAACACGGTACAGCCTTGGGTAAGAACTTCAAAAAAATAAGCTTTTTGGAGCAGTTTCAGTTCTAACACGGGTGGGTTTGAACGTCTATCAGATTGTTAAATCTGACCAATCTTCTCAAGTATGTTGAATTCTAGTTTGAATTTGAGCTTCGAAATGTGTTGAGATCCAGTTCCAACTTGATCTTCCTAAATCAGTAGCTTCCAGTTCTTACATGAACAATGTTGTGTAAATTTTCAGAATAAACAAGAAGATCGTTAGATGTAAAGTAAGCCAAGTCAAGTCCAGGACTTTACTCGCAAAATAATAACGTCCCGGTAGTGCTCACGGTTCCGACATATTGTTCCCAAAGGTAAAACAGCTTCGTCTCTTGTACGAGTTGCACTCCACATATGAGAGCTTTGATGAACTAAGAAATGATTGAACTAGGTTGCTCACTATATGAGACTTACAATGATATGCAAAAACTCAAAAAGTTTTGAGAAATTTTGTAAGAGCGCTTAAAGAATTTCAAAGCTTTTCATGTATTTCATCTATTGCAATATTTTTCACAATGTACAATAATTTTGTTAAAATTGCATATTGCAACAATGATGAATGACCTATTTATAGGCATCCCCATTCACGTTTCAGGTTCCTACAGTAGTTACAACTGTATTAAATAGGCTAATAAATGTTGGCCGTTACCAGTTCTTACATATTGACTGTGCCATATTTGTACTCAACTGTTACATATCCAAATTTGAATTTGAAACTGATGGATGAACATTTTCAAGTGTCATGAACCATATAGGACTCACTTTCAGTTGGAAATAATATGAAATGAGCCCACTCAAATGATCCTCTTTCATTCGAGTTCTTGCATGACTGAACCTTGGTCCAAAAGTCAAAATTAGACTTTAATTCTCCATAAAGTCTATAGTAATGGCTCTCAAGTAGTGCTTGAGAATTTTGATTCCCACACTAAAATTCCATAATGACATTGATTTATATTGGCTACATAAATGTCCATAATGACATTGATTTTTGTTGGCTAACATAAATGTCTATTATGTGAGATTCAAACCATTTGAACATGAGTAACTGCCACATAATCTCCATTCAACCACTCAATTTGTGCATTATTTTTCATTCACCATGACTTGGTTTTGAGATTATTTGCACACTTAAAATCGTAAATTCAGAATAGCCCGTTTTACATATTGGTTGTTAAATAATTAATTAAATTGAATATTAATATCTAAACCAATATCTCCAACAATCCCCACATGAGTAGAAATTAATGCATATAATATGCAGACTCACAACCTAATTCTTTGAAACAGTATTGCATCTGGATAGGTAGTTTGGAGTTTTGAATCATCCGTAGTTTAACACTATCGAGTATACCGGCGGCTTAGTGGACACAATGCTGAACTACTCCACCTTAGTGTATACCGAGTCAATAATGTAAACACAATAATGTCTCATCACCTCTTGTTCTCACGTTTTGGTCCGTTTTGGCCATGGAACCCACTTTGGATTCATGAGTGTTTAAACATGAAGCAGCCCATTCACACTTATATAGGTGATCTCTTATCTTCGAGTATCCCGTCATACTCAGCCTTTACTTGGTGATCAGCATGAAATTCACCTAAAATTATGGGTTTAATTGCATGAATTTACTTGGATTTATGTGGCTTTAATTCAATAATTAAGCATGTTTTTTTATGGAAGATACAATTAATTGCTTAATTACTTGGAGAAAGGTATTTTTATATTTTTGTAGAAAATTAGTGATTATGAGGTAGAAATGGATTCTACAAGTAAAGAGGAAGATGTGAGAGAAAATGGAACTCAATTCGAAGTTGAAACGAGCAAGAACGAGCTAAAACAGTGAAGTTGCGCGCGTGTTTTTACAAAAATTCGACCCCTGCACAAAAATTCGAGCGAATTTTTGTGTCAGTTTCTGCCAGCTAATTTTTAATACCTAATTTTCCTATTTTGGCCCTTTAACTAAAGTATCCTACATTGAATAAACATATCAATACTCCTCACACCCCACTACTATAAATACCTTCTCATATGAAGGCCATCAACAACAATTCTCCATTCAAGTCAATTCACTCCATATTTTAGATTAGAATTTGGAGAGCTCTTGAAAGATTGATATCCACTAGTTGAGATTCCTCCCCCTTTGGGGGAATGATCCATTTCTTTAAATATTTTTCTAAATTAGGAATTTATTATTTTCCAAAAAGGTGGGGACACCAAGGAAATGATGATCCTCATGGATGTAAAAACTTCATTAAGGTGTAATCTAATCCTACTTATTATCTTTCTATTTTCTATGTTTTGGTGGTTGATTGAAGGCATGATTATTGATTAAATTATGAAAATGTCTTGATTGAATTTTCGACTTTGATTAGGTTTCATTTATGAAATTCGCATGCCTTGTAGTAATATGGGATTTTTGCTTTTGGTATTAGTGTATAGTGATTAGGTTTTGTATTGTGTATCGACATGTCTTGTCATTGCTTTACCCTTAGTTGCTTTGCCTGATTATCATATGTGAGTTTCTTCCATTTATTACATGTGGGTTTAATATAAGGGGAGCCTAGCCAAGGAGTCCTTATGTTTAGAACAACGTAAATGAACACTAGTGAGATCACTTAGGCCCGAGGATTAAACTAGTGAAGGGAACCCCATCCATACGAACATAGTACCTTGAAGAGAATTACAAGTGGGATCAATCCTAGGAGCTTTTTAGGGGTTATGAAAATAATCTACATCCTATTCACCATGGCCATTGGGGATAAGTGGAAATCGTGATCGCCCTTACCATGATTTGCTTAAAAATGGAAAACAATTAAAGATGTTAAATGATTGATTATATGAGTGCATCATGAAAACTACCATGTCATTGAAAATCCAAAAATATTGTAATTAGATTTATTTTTCCATGCATTTTATTTTTCTTTTATTTTTTAAACCTCATTTTCGATTGTCCCTAACTAATCACGATGTTATACCTAAAGGCCATGAATCCTAAATTTCCTTGGGTTCGATATTTTGTTGCTTGGTCGCCCGGACTATTAACGACTAATCACTTGGCTATTAGGAATCATTAAAAGTCATAGACTTAACCTCATCATAATTGACGGTTTTAACACTTGGATTTTTCTTTCTAAAGAATGATTGGTACCAAGTGTACTAACAACTTTTACAATTTTGTTTTCCCATTGAACCAAGATCTTGGGATCTCCAATCAACAAGGTTGGGTTACCTCTGTTCAAGTTTTATTTGTGGATTTTTATATTCATTCCTTCTAGCAATATAATTGATCTTGATATTATTGCGTGGGTGAGTGGATCCACTTTTTCTTCAAGATCAACTTTTTTCGTATATTAAATATAATTTTTTCATGTTTAATCTACACCCTCACACTTGGAGTGACCTCTCCACTTTTGGGTTGGTATCCCTACATTTGGAGTGTTTTAAGTGTTCTTTCTAATTTTTTCCTGCCTCTTAGGCTTGAGTACAAACATTACTCATTTCGTTGTAACAGCTCATACAACATTCATGAAATAAGCACTTAAATGAAATATTTATTCATTGGCCTTTATGGCTTACAAGGATTATTTATTCAAACAGCTATGCTGATAAATCAAACTCAGTAAGAACTCGAGTTTTAACAATATTTGCATTTTATTGTTCATTGCCTTTATTGCCAAGTCATGGTGAGTGAGAAATAATGCACAAGTTGAGTGGTTGAATGGAGATTATGTGGGAGTTACTCATGTTCAAATAGTTTGAATCCCACATAATGGACATTTATGTTAGCCAACATAAATCAATGTCATTATAAACATTTATGTAGCCAACATAAATCAATGTCATTATGAAATTTTAGTGTGGGAATTAAAATTCTCAAGCGCTACTTGAGAGCCATTACTATAGGCTTTATGGAGAATTAAAGTCTAATTTTGATTTTTGGACAATGGTCCAGTGATGTAAGAACTCAAATGAATGAGGATCATTTGAGTGGGCTAATTCCATATTATTTCCAACTGAAAGTGAGGCCTACCTGGTTCATAACATTTCTTAGTTCGTCAAAGCTCTTGTACGTGCGGTGCAACTCATACAAGAGACGAAGCCGTTTTACCTTTGGAAACAACACGCTGGAACCATGAGCTTTACCGTAACATGATTGTTTTGTGGGTAAAGTTCTAAACTTGACTCGGCTTAATTTTCATCTAACGATCGTCTTGTTTGTTTTGGAAATTTGCACAACACTATTCGTGTAAGAACTTGAAGCTGTTGATTTTGGAAGATAAAGTCAAAACTGGATCTCAACACATTCCGAAGCTCAGATTCAAACTGAAATTCAACCTACTTGAGGAGATTGGTCAGACTTAACAATCTGATAGACGTTCAAACTTGCTCGTGTTAGAATTAAAACTGCTCCAGAAAGCTGATTTCCCTAGAGTTCTTACCCAAGATTGTACCATGTTCTTTCATTCCATTTCTGTAATTTTTTTCTGTTTGTTCATACACTGTAATTTGTATGGTTTGATGAACCAAATCCCCAACAAAATTAGTATTTTTATAACTTGATAAATTCCCATCTTGCCAAAAATCGATTTAGAAGAAGTTTCACTTCTTAATATCTATTACACCAAACATAAAATATAGTTTGGTAAAACTATATATATACATGATATCACATTAATGATATCATGTATATATATATTAATATACATTGGATTCCTCTTCGAAATCTCGCTATTCCAAATTCCAAATCTGCACACCGTAAACAAAATTAATCAAATTAGACAAACCATAGAACATATTTCTCTTGGAATTCTTTGGATAAAAACTCAAACATTATATATGTGAAACGTGTTAAAGTATGCATGTTATATAGATAAAGCATGCTTAATGGTTGTTAAAATACATTTTTCAAAGTATGATAAATGATGAATTAATGTATGATTTTAGGGTGTTATAATGTAATTCATTATTGACATACATTAACTACAAATAAGCATATTTTACCTATATAATAAATATATTTTAGTAATAGGTCTATCCGTCTTACAACCATCTCACAAGAGAGTGTCTCTTCTAGCAAATACCTTTGCGTCGGATCCCACTAATTGTAAATTTTATTTATTATTCTATTCTTCAATCCCACTAGTTAATACACGTGAGTATTATTGTGAGAGGTGATGAAAAAAAATCCTTTAATGTAATAATGTAAGATAGAAGGAGTATTTTGAATAATAACAATAAAAAAATGTATAAAATTATTGGATTGAGTATAAAAAAAATAAGTAATAGTTATATTTTGTAAATTGTTATTATTTTTAAAAATTAGAATAGATAAAAAAAAATAGAAAGTGTGAAGTAAGTAGGAAAATTGCAAATGGGATCACCTATTCTATTCTATGTTTCATCTCCTATTCCATGTATTATTATAATCTCTCCACGTGTCGTAATCAATGCCCAAATTTTCGTTACATGCTCCAAGGATTTATTGGTCATTAACTAGGGTATAGTTTTTTAATAGGAAATAAATTATGGAATATGGAGTGGAATACCAAAGTGGAATAGGGGATTTGGGTTGGGGAAATTGATTGACAATCTTGGTGTGAGATCACCTATTCATACTCTAGTTGTTTTCATCTTATATTTCACAAGTTAATAACATAGTTATAATTGATTCCTAAATTACCATCAACTATCCTAAGGAATTAGGGTTTAATAGCTATATAAATTTTTATGTTGTGTAACTGTTTAATGTGTATGGAATCCGGCATTCCATCTAATCTTAAACACTCACAAACAATGGTTTTCGAGTTTTAAACTCAGGATTTGGTTTTCAAAACTTATATCCAAATTTTAAAAATCATCCTTATATATACTTACTACATTCTCCCTCCTCAATTAATACATCTTCTCTCTTTTCAAACCCCACATAACCTTAAACCAAACATCACCTTAGTATATCCAAATAGGATAACCTATTCCATTTTAATGTTTCATCTCCTATACTTGCCATGTATTATACTATAATCTATGCTTAAAATTTTGGCATGTGTGCAAGGTATATTGATCGATAATTAGAGTATAGTATTTTAATATAAAACAAAAATGAAATATCATTGTAGAATAAAGGTTCCACATGTGTTTTACCTGTAGTTTACCATCTAATGTTCCAGTAAAAAGCTTTAATCCATCTGTATCGGATGCAATCCATGTGATCTTCCCACTTCCATTAATCTTAATATAAGCAATCTTCGTCACCCTTTCTTTCAGCCATACTTCTATAATTCCACATCTTGTTGCTGTAAATATCATCTCATTGTTTATGGCAATATGTTGAATGTCCAAACTCGTGTTGAATGACCCTACCACTGCCTTGCTCGATACTTTAAACACCTAAGTGTAGTCACAAATAAATCGTAAAATAATTCAATTAGACGAATATCACTTTTCACCGAGCAGATCACTCGTTTATGGTAATTTAATAGGTTACCTTTCCGGCTACACCGTCGATGGATGTACCGCAAGCGTAGAGAAGACCGTCTTGGATTCGAAGAGAGTAGATTGTTTGTTTGCCAAGTAATTTTTTTGCACCAGAGTAAAATGTCAACACTGTATTTGTTCTTAAATCCACCTCCTACATCCAACACAAAAAAATCTGAAATTAAAATGAGATTTTATTTTTTAGAATGAAAATTAATGAAATGGGAAATTAATTACCTGAATGGAGTAGCCAGAACAACCACAGTAGAGCTTATTACCATTTAATCCAAGGCACTTGACTTGTTTGTTGAAGTTAATGTTTTTGGGAACTCCTGACCAGTTATAAACCTGTGATTTTGTTTAATTAATTAATTTAATTAAAAAGTAGAGAAAATGCTAGTCCATAATTACTCAATTTAATTTAAATTTAAAAGTGTTAAGAGTGAAATCAACCTTAACTCCATTAGCTTGAGAGGCAAAGCATGCTACATTGGTATTAGCTGCCAGAGCCAGTACTGCCTCTTTCACATCATGAACCTGAATACAACGAATCTCCTCCTGTTTGATTGACCAAACCTGCAAACGGCCATATTGAATGATGTCATGAATTGTGCACACAAAACTCACAAACACTCAAGAATTAAAAACACATAAAATGATAAAACTTGAAAAGAAAATGTAGAGTGTGCACAATGATGTATAGTGGTTCGGATTTGAATATCCTACATCCACTTTGGGGAGAAGAAACGCTATTATTGATGATCCAATACAACCAAGAACAGATTGAAACGGAAACTGAAGCTAAGAATAAAGTTGCAACAGAAACTGTGTAAATTTCTAAGTATGGAACCCCCCCTTTTGATGAAGCAACTTTGAGCCCCTTATATCTAGCTTCTCCCTCAACCTTTTGATCCAGTCAAACCGCCACTGGATAGCCCTTACTTAATAGATGAGATGCAGCTATCTAGCCGGTTATAGGTAGCTTGATAAACTGCTCTTAAACCGCCTCAAAGTTGGCTTCAACACTGCACCAACAAAACAGTTTGTTTTATTGTTTGAGTTGTTGCAACCGTTTCTTATGCTTCCAGCTGCCATGCAACTTGTTTGGACTATTCTTCAGTCACCAATGAACACTTTCCACGTGTACATCAGCCCTATTCCAGACGATCATGTGTTAGTCAGCCAATCAACAAACTCGGCACTGGTTCGACCATGGTTCCCAGGTCGAACCGCAAGTCGAATCATGCTACTGGACGAATTCGGTATTGGTTCGATCATGGTTCGACCAGTTGATCAGGTCGAACCACTAGTGTCGTGGTCGAACCCATCTCCTGGCCCTTTGGTTCGACCATGGTTCGACCTTCTAAACAGGTCGAACCATTAATGTCGTGGTCGAACCTCCCTTCTGATGAACTGGTTCGACCATGGTTCGACTTGTTTGAGCATGTCGAACCCTTGGTACAGGTCGAACCTATCCCATGCATGCATATATTTCCATCAATCTCCACCTTATATGTATGCATGAACAACTTCATCTCTTCCACACTGTTCTTCACAAAAACAGCAAATTCACTTCCTGCTTTTAAGGATGAGCAACAACCTCCCACTGTTATTAAAGGAAATAACAAACCTTACACGTCATTCTTCTTGATTTTGTTGTCAAGGATCAACAACCTTGTCCACTGTTCTTGAAGGGAACAGCAACCCTTTCAAACACATTTTGGAGAAACTAACAAGTACTTACTAAGTTTAAGCTTGGCTCAAACTTAGCAATTGACTCAACTTTACTAGAGCTCACTTCCTTCCTTTTGTTGCAAGTCTTTTTCCTCCACTTAACTGTATATGATTTCAAAGTAGTATACATCCTCCTACACTTAAACTTGATGGCTTTTTCCCAACTTTTAACTTCAAGAGTCTCTACCATAAGTGCTAGTGCATCATGATCAAATGATGTATGCTCCTCAAACTGATCAATCTTCTTCCCTTCCTTAACATGCTCCACCTTAAGTGTTACATCCTCAGAAATCTCCACTTCTGATCCTAGACCTTCATCTTGAACCTGAGCAGCCCGTTTATCTTCCATAGGACTGTCGCATACTTCAAGCTTCGAAATGTTGCCAACATCGAGTGGATTGTCCTTCACTTGATAATGCAGCCCCTTCACTGTCTTACCATTAAGAAAATATAAACCATTCCTCCTTAAACCTTGAAGTGCTATTCTCCCATTCTTTGAAACGGTAAGAACTCCACCTTGAGACTTAAAATCGTAATCGAAAGACTCAAGCGTTCCAAGAGAAATAAGATTTCTCCTAAGCTCAGGAACATACCTTACATCTGATAATTTGACAGCACCATTAGACAACTCTATCAACACTGATCATTTACCTTTAATGCTGCAAATCTGATCGTTCCCAAGATGAACTGAGCCTTCATCTTCCTCGAACTCATAGAACCAATCCCTCCTTGACGTCACATGATAAGTGCTCCCTGAATCTAAAATCCATTCACTTGAGTTCCTGGATGCTGCAACAGACAAGACCTCCACACAATCAAACCCAGCAACTCCATGTCTATCCACAACTTGATTTGCTTGATGATTCTGACCCCCTCTTGCATTTTCAGATCTTCTAGCCTTCACATCCTTCAACTTTGAACAATTTCTCTTGAAATGTCCAGGCTCATGACAGTAGTAACATTTCCTAACCTCAGATTCTTCCTGCGAATCACTATCTTCATCATCTTGCTTCTTTGAACTCGAATTCCTCTTCTTGTGATCAGCACCTCTTCCTTTATTGAACTTCTTGTTCTGATTTTGGCCTCCCTTTGCAAACAATCCTTCTCCGCCTGAAGTTGTAACGTTATCAGCCTCCATCTCTAAATCTTTGGACCTAAAAGCTGATAGAACATCTTCTAATTGAATGGTGCCCTTTCCCCCATAGAGTAATGAATCCTTGAAGTGCCTATGAGATCTTGGCAATGCTGATAACAACATGACTGCCTTATCTTCACTCGTCAGTTTGAAATCCACAATCTCAAGCTCATCTGTAATCTTGCAGAACTCATCAGCTTGATCCATCAAGGGCCTTTCATCATTCATCTTGAAGGCATGAAGTCTTTGCCTCAAATGTAACCTGTTTGCATTCGATTTTGCCATGAACAAGGATTCTAGTTTGTTCCATAATCCAATGGCGGTTGTTTCCTTCTGAACTTCTCTGAGTACTTTATCACCAAGACATAGAAATATAGCACTTAGTGCCTTTTCTTGAAGCTCTACTTCAGCAGCTGCAGATTGAGCATCAACCTCTGCAGCTTCATTGACCGGAGTTTCTTTGATGGTTGCACCGAGACCTTGCTGTACCAAGATGGATCTCATCTTGATTTTCCTCAGCCCGAAATCTGATTTCTCAGTAAACCGCTCGATATCGAACTTGGTGACCGCCATGAAGTTTCCTGTCTTCACTCACCTTCCTGCTTCACCTCCTTTCTTGATTGATCTGCGTTTCCCTTCTCTTGGTCTATGGCGTTTTTCACAGACGGCGCCAATTGTCATGAATTGTGCACACAAAACTCACAAACACTCAAGAATTAAAAACACATAAAATGATAAAACTTGAAAAGAAAATGTAGAGTGTGCACAATGATGTATAGTGGTTCGGATTTGAATATCCTACATCACCACTTTGGGGAGAAGAAACGCTATTATTGATGATCCAATACAACCAAGAACAGATTGAAACGGAAACTGAAGCTAAGAATAAAGTTGCAACAGAAACTGTGTAAATTTCTAAGTATGGAACCCCCCCTTTTGATGAAGCAACTTTGAGCCCCTTATATCTAGCTTCTCCCTCAACCTTTTGATCCAGTCAAACCACCACTGGATAGCCCTCACTTAATAGATGAGATGCAACTATCTAGCCGGTTATAGGTAGCTTGATAAACTGCTCTTAAACCGCCTCAAAGTTGGCTTCAACACTGCACCAACAAAATAGCTTGTTTTATTGTTTGAGTTGTTGCAACAGTTTCTTATGCTTCTAGCTGCCATGCAACCCGTTTGGACTATTCTTCAGTCACCAATGAACACTTTCCACGTGTACATCAGCCCCATTCCAGACGATCATGTGTTAGTCAGCCAATCAACAAACTCGGCACTGGTTCGACCACGGTTCCCAGGTCGAACCGCAAGTCGAATCATGCTACTGGACGAATTCGGCATTGGTTCGATCATGGTTCGACCAGTTGATCAGGTCAAACCACTAGTGTCGTGGTCGAACCCATCTCCTGGCCCTTTGGTTCGACCATGGTTCGACCTTCTAAACAGGTCGAACCATTAATGTCGTGGTTGAACCTCCCTTCTGATGAACTGGTTCGACCATGGTTCGACTTGTTTGAGCATGTCGAACCCTTGGTACAGGTCGAACCTATCCCATGCATGCATATATTTCCATCAAATGAGTTCCAATAGCAGCATAAGAAGTGATAATATATTTTAATAAAAATAAGATGAGAAGTAATTGTTAATCAAGAAAATGTGAAATTGTGTTGCAGCTCTAGCATATAAATTAATGAGTAAATATAAAAATCGATCCTGTAAGTATGACATTTTCCAACATCAGTCCTTTTTTTATTGCATTTCTCACTTTTGGTCCTCCGGGTCCGTTTTTGGTCCTTTTGGTCCAAATTCAGTCCTTTTTCGTCGGAAATTTAAAAAACTCGCCGGAAAATTATGCGTGAGTTGCACGCGCTCAAAATTGGTCCTGTAAGTATGAACTGTTCCAACTTCAGTCCTTTTTTATTGAAATTTTCACTTTTGGTCCTCCATTGTCCATTTTAGTCCTTTTTGTCCAAATTTAATTATTTTCGGCAAAATTTTAAAAAACTCTCCAAAAATTATGCGTAAGTTGCACGCGCTATTATTGTATCGAATGAATAAAATGTGATAATGGAGTAATAAATTATCCCTAATAATAAAAAAAATATATTCATCTAATTGAATTATTTCACGAATAATTCACTAGAATAATAAAAAATGATAATATTTTTAATAAAAAAATTGAGACATGATAAAGGGAAAAGTGATGGCTATTTAATTAAATTATTTTATGAACCATTCGTAGATTGAATAAAAAGTGATAACATTTTTAATGTAAAGTAATACCTTATTAAGAATAAAAAGTGATAACATTTTTAATGTAAAATAATGCTTGATTAAGATAAATTGATAATAGAACAATTGAATTATCTAATAAACGATTAATATAAATTATTATTATTATTATTATTATCATTATAATATTTTTTTTTATTAAAAGCATAATAAATTTATAATAAAATTAAAAAAATTAAATGGTTAATTAATCATGGGCTTTCACCGCGTTAATTGGTTAGTGTTTTGAGTCGTAAGCAAAACGGAACCCTTGTTTCTTCCTAATTTATTTTTAATTTAATTTTAAATATATTTAGTTAAATAAATGGATAATATGAATCATTGGCTAAAGCAAAAATATAAATAATAGGTTTTTTGCATTGGAAGATATAAATATTTTTTTAATGAGTTTTCTGCTTATCATCGAAATTTTATAAAATTGGAGAGAATGGAAGAAGAGAGGGTGGGAATCACAGTGGAACAGCAGAGCGCATGTCTCTCACGCGGGCCCGCGCTACTCTCACCCTGTAATTTTTTTAGTTCTTTTTTCAATTACGCATGATTTCTGGAGAGTTTTTAAATTTTCGGCGTAAAATAATTAAATTTGGACAAAAAGGACTAAAATGGACCATGGAGGACCAAAAGTGAAAATTGCAATAAAAATGACTGAAGTTGGAACAGTCCATACTTATAGGACCAATTTTGAGCGCGTGCAACTTACGCATAATTTTTCGGCGAGTTTTTTAAATTTCCGGCGAAAAAGGACTGAATTTGGACAAAAAACGGATCCCGAAGGACCAAAAGTGAGAAATGCAAAAAAAAAAAGACTGGAGTTGGAAAAGTTCATACTTACAGGATTGATTTTGATATTTACTCTAAATTAATCTCCAACAATCAAAGATAGGGAAAACTTTAGTCATTTTATTATGTATGATCAATTCTAACTTTAGTCATTTTTCATTTACAATTAATTCTCAATTTTTGTATCTCTATTCGATTTTGGTTATTTGTGTCCAAATTTAGTCATACTATCAAATTTAGTCCAAATTTAGTCATTAGGTCAAAATTTGTCCAATTTTAATCTAAAATTTGGGATAAAAGGACTAAATTTAATTAAAAAACTAAACTTGGACAAAAAAAATCAAAATCGAACAAATAAATAACCAAGATTGAGAATTATAAATAAATAAAAAAAAGGACTCAAATTGATATAATTTGGTCATACTTAAAAAGGAGAATTTTGATATTTTCTCATCAAACATTTCAACAATTCAAATCCACATTTCCTCCATGATTTAAAATAAACCCTTGCTCTTATTTCACCCCATTCAAAATCCATAGATTTTGTGTATTTGCAAAGACTGTACTCCATATTATACATAAGGTGTGAATACGGGTTAAAGCCTTACCCGGATGGTTTTGTCCAAAGATCCGGTATACAGCTTGTCAAATGAAGGAGAAACACAAAGGCATGTTACAGCCTTTGAGTGTTCACGAGCTTCTTGGATTACTTTTGGTGCTCTTTTTCCAGTATCCCAAACCTTAATTCATACACAAACCTTAAACAACACAAAAACTACAACTAAAATACACTACAAATACAATTATACCTTCACAGTTCCATCAGAATGGCTGCTTATCAACCTGTTCCTCACATGAACCATTGACAGGATCTCTCCATTTATCGACACGTCCACCTCTGGCCCCTCCACGCACGACCACAGTTCCGCCTGCGCCACAACACGACTCACTCTATTAACTCTATATACAAACTAGGCACAGGATGTCCTGCGACACTTTGGTATGACATCTCCTATAACATTTATTTATAGATTGATACGTGGCCTGGTGGAGAAATCAAATCCCTTGCCCTATGTTTTATACGTTGACTTAGGGTATAGTTTTCCTCTCTCTCTTACGTGTCACTCATCCAACGGAGCGACACAGGAGATGTCACACCAAAGTGACATAAAGACATCCGGACCCCGAAAACTAGATACGTATATATGCATGCATGCACAAACTTACAGCATCCATGGAAGGTAAGTTCATAAAAGCTTTCATTATATCATGCACAGCTTTACAGCTTTTCTTGAGCCTTCTCAAGGTCTTCCATATGCCTTTAGCATACATTGATATTTCACTCAAACCACCTTATGCATGGAATTTATATCATTAGTATGATCAAAAATTGAAATATGATGAGTTTAAATTAACTTAAATACCTACCTGGATCACTGACAAATCCTCTCAAGGCTAAGGTGGCCAGTATCTTCTCCTCGATGTTTTTGGACGATTGCAGCACGTTTACGTACTTGTCGAGCAATGACTTCCGTGCAACGAATCTTACACCACAGTCAGGAAAGCTGTAAAGCATGTGCACAAGCCATGTAGCCACAACAAGGCTAGACTTTGCTATCTCTATTGAATTGCTTTTAAGGCATTCTTCCAAAGCCTTAAAGATGATTCCTTTTTCATGGTTTGACAGTACAAAAGCCATCCTTTTCTCCCAGTTTCTATTTGCTGTCTCTTCTTCTTTCTAACCATACATAAGTAACAAAACACTATGGATTAAAAATAAATATCACAAGAAAGAAATAAAAATAAGAGGCCGCATTAGAATGAGTACCATATCCACTAAATCTGTTTCATTTGTACTCATTTCCTCTCCCATAATCAGGGTATTATAAGGTTGTTCATAGCCAGCTATTTTAAGCAGACGACACTCCACGAACGTTTTAGTTGAATTCGTCGAGTGTCCTGAAAGAGACAAAAGTGTGCTGAGAGCCATCACTTGAGAAGAAGGGAAATCTTTTCTTTGAAGTGCTTCTAATAGTGCTTCAATAGCTTCCTCTCTGTAGATGCTCATCTTCCGCGGAGCAGCCTAGTATGAAATCAGTATATATATATCAGCATACTCATAAATTATACTCCTATAAACATGAGTTATGAAAAAGTTGAAAAAACAAACCAACAGGTCAAGCTGAAGAAGAAGAGCAGCAATGGCAGGTTTCTGTTCCATTGGAGACATTTGCAGATAAACCATAAAGGTATGCATTGTACTGGATGTTCCTTCTTCTTTAATTATCTGCAAAATCTGGTTGCTGAGTGTTCTCCTGTTGCATTCAAACATGATCTCAGAAACAATTTGAGCATTAATTCAAAAAGAGAAAGCATATTAAATCTAATCTGTCATAAATTGGCTTGCATACCTGCTTAGTTGAACCAACTCACAGAGGAACTCTATGCATATCTCTCTAACACTGTCATTTCCACCATGGAATAGTTCAAGAATGGGAGATAACTCAATCCTGCTGGCTATAGTATTCTTGCATGTTATATCAACTCTGATGCAGCAGAGAAGAATCGACACGATGGACAGCCTTCCATCAACTCTATCTAGGCAGCTCAACAGGGCAGGGATCCCATTCTCTTTCATTACTGTCATCACATTGTGTGATCTCTCTCTCTCATCTCCACCAGCAACAATTTGTTCAAGCAGTGCTATAGCAGCATCTTTAGGTGCCATAGCATGTTGAAATTCAGGATGATGGTCTCCTATTACATGGAGGAGAGAAGGTATCAAGTCATGAGAAGAGAGGTGAGAGACTGATGGTCTTAGCAGGTATATAACAAGTGCTGCTTCAGCCAGTCCTTTCTTCAGCAGATCAGCTAAGCAAAAGAAATCAGATTCTAGAGTTGTAAGAAGATGGCTGACATGATCATCTGCAAATATCAACTGTGAGAGAATGTGAAGTGTTGTCCTCAGTACATCCTTGTTCAAAGAAGCAGAGAGTATTTCCATGAATCCATTTATTATGGTTGGCGAAGATAGGTACGAATGGATTCCGGATCCCACGTTGGAGTCGGCCCAAATCTTGGCTACTTCCAAGACAGATGCCTCACACTCTTGCAAGTCTTCAGAGTTGCAAAGACAGAGGATGCATGGTTTCAATGTATTGATCACTGTCTCAACAGAAGCCTGAGATATCACACTGTTGGGAGAGTTTGATAAAGCAGCTCTTGTGAATCTCTGGGGCTTATCATCCTCTTCATCAATGGTTCTTCGGATTTGTGTGGATTGAACAGATGGGACGTCATCCATACGAGAGTTGGTTAGATAGTTTGGAGGTGTTTCATTGCATGAAAACTCTTGAGCAAGGTCAGGGTGTTGGTCTTTCCAAGAGGCAATCAGCCTCTTAAGAACATAATTGGTCTTAGGTAGTGAAGCTGCAGATAAAGGTTGTCTTGTAATAGGACATGTTGTGTTTCCTCTACTCATCCATTCTTGAATGGCTTTTCTTTCGTATGTTTGCCCCGTTTCAAGAGTGACGGGATCATTGAAGATTTGTCCGGTAATAGGGCAGACGAAATCCTTTGGCGGCCTTGACTTGGGAGTTGAGGCCTCTGATATTGGAGAGGATGTGTAACAAAGGCTTCCATCATCACCTTGTTCAAGAGAACTACATTGAATTATTTGAGGGGGGGTGTGGTGAGGGTGGTTATAGTTAGTATTGACTATGGAGTTTAAAGAAATTAATAGAGGTTGAAGAAGTGAACCTCTTTGGAAGCACTTCTCTTCCACTTCTTCCATGGTGAACACTTCTCCTGGCTGTTTTCAACTGTCCCTGATCATCTATGCCACTTTTAGTGAATACCAATGCATGCATAACTAACAGTTTGAAGTGAAAAAAATAAGTTTTGAATCATACTGTCATTTCTCCATCAGGGTCTGTTGAGCTAATGCTAGAGTTATCATGGCTTGCAAGTGGAGAAGAATTCGATTGTGGGGAATCCATTGCACGGGCGGAGAGAAGGCGAAGCATGGACGCTTGTATCTTCCCAGAACTTCTGCCTTCTTTTGGAGATGAGTTCCTCGAACCAGGGGTCGTAGGAGAGTCCGTTGGAGAGCTATTATGAGGCGATTGTCTTCGACTCGTTATTCGACTTTTGGATGTTGTCTCCAAATCCTTGTTCTGTCTGATGCTTCTATTAGACATAACTGAAATATGATCTTGATCATCACCACACTCGTCACACTCCTCTGGGATTTCCTCCTAAGATGAAAATCTAGCCATTTACAAGTGCAAAACTAAGAAACAACCAATCATATGACATCAAAAAATCATTAATGAACTCACCACAACATTGCACCTAGCAGACTCCTTCATACTGATCAAATAAAAACAGAATAAGTTCAACCACATACACACATTTTTAAGTTTAGACGAAAGATACGATATAAATGGGGCGGCAACTACCTTGAAGCGTCTCGCGTGCTCTTTTTGTGGCTGTGTAGTGGTGAAAAACCAGCAGCCTTTGGCAAAATGGGGCCAAATTTAACATAATCAGGAATGTTGGAAGTGCTGAACTCATGCAAGGGAGTCATGGGTGGCTCTGCAATTGGCAACATAGGAAAAACCTTCCTACTAGTGGTGGAATCATAGTTGATACAATCTTTATAGTACTTAGCATACAGCCTTGTGTTCTCATCCAAAGATTGTGCATAAAGGTGTTCCAAATGCTGGATCCTCTCCGCCTTGTCCGGCCTCACGGACAAGATGAGAGACTCGTCAAGATCCATAGTAAAGGAGAGGTCAGAGGTGTCGGGGATAACATCCATCAACACCCCTCTCCTCTCCTCCGCATACCACCCACTGATTGAGCTCATATGGGGCAGGAAAACCGACTTCCAAACCTCCGGGGCGAAATCAATCCGGGAGAAGAACGGATCCACGACGAACATCTCTAGCACGTGCAGCACCGCGGTATGGGCTTCGTTCCGCATCATGCATAGGCATGAGAGGTTGAAGTGAGCCCATGCAGAGAGGTAGGAGTTGGGGATACCAGCTGTCTTGTGGGAAGTGTTGAGCATGGCACACACTTGCAGCATCTTCTCTGCATACTCCAAACGAGCCATCTTCGTCTCGTCGTTCGACGTGTTGATGGCCTCTTCCAGAGCATCCATGCCCCAATCAAGATTAGCCAGAACTGCCTGATCAGAGTACATGACATCCTCATCTTGGCTTGAGTTCTCAGCTGACAGCCTCTCATAGCACTGCTCTCTGTGTTGGATTCTTTCCTCTTTGTTCAATAGTCTGTCTTCTATCAAACTTCCAATTGTGGAGATCAGTGAGCTAACTATGTCCATTTGGTACTTGCCATCCATCTTTCTAACTAATCAATGCAGTTTAACAAAGACTTAAAGAATCCCATTGCTAACAGTGCAAGAAAAATACTTTATACTGAATTCTAACAAGATTATGGTAATCATAAACTGTCTATTCTGACCAAGAAACTTCACTGGTTACTACTCATTAAATGGGTAGTGGATTATTTAATTAAAGCCGGCTTTGGCCGGCCTTTGAATTAATCATCAACCTTTTATTATATTATTTGGAGTGATCATAGATGACTACAATCATTCATTTTATTTTATTTTTGTGTGAAACCTTTAGTTTAAGACAAAACAAATGTAACTGATGTGAAAGTGGATTGAGGCATAGTAAATAAATAATCTGAGAGTTGTAATGAATTTGAGTATGAGCTATAGTATTTAATCCCAACATAAGCCCATCAAAATTTTTAAGATTCCAACCCACTCTGTCAACAGGCCCAATAATAGCCCAACTCAAGCCCACCTTCAACAACGTTTCTTTGAAATTTGAATTAAGCCACACAATTACATTTTACACGCCTGTTTTCCTCTCACGCCCTCACAACTCACAACGCCGCCGTTCACGTCCTCCCATCGCCGCCGTTCGCCGTCGTCGGATTCACGCCCTCCCTGAATTCTTGAGGTTTCGTTCTCTTTCAGACGTTTGGCGCGCAATTAAGTAAGCTGCTTATTTGTTCTTTTATATTTTCTGATTTCAAATTGATTGTTAATTATTCTTTAAATATCAAGTTTTCTGTGACCATATAGCTTGAATATGTTCAATTCATTTGATTCTCTTGAAAATAATAAGGTTGTTTTTTTATTTTTATTTTATGCATGAAAGGTAGCGTGTAATCGGTAATTGTAAACCTCGGAATTGTGCATTTTTTGTGTTCTTACTGTCAAAATTTAAATACTAGTATCAGACAATGAATAAATTGATATAATTTCATGCTATCAGTTGTAGCAAGCAAATTATTGATGAAGCCATTCATTTGTGTTATTTCTTTGTTTTGCGTTACACTCGTCTCTATATGTCATTTGGGGGGAAACTGTTACCCTATTATAGATTAATGCAGAATCCCAGCTCTCAGTTGCTGCTTTGCAGAGTGAAAGGAAATTCATGTCAACTTTCTTTGTTTCCTTCTTTTTTCGTTTGGGAATTTCCACAAACAGATTTTGGGTCATTCGAATTGTTGGTCTCATTCTTTTGCATCGTTTCCCTGATTTATGTGGACAGAAGGGAGTAGTCAGTGGGTAGCATTTCTATGCATGTTAATGGCTTCATTATTGTAACTTGTTTGATTTGATTTTAGTGTTTATCAAATAGTATATCAGAAGGGAGTAGTCAGTGGGTAGCATTTCTATAGCAGAAGCAAATTTTAGGTTTTGTTAAGTGGGTAAAAACACTAGCCATATTAAGAAGCGCAATCCTTATACAAAAAAGTCATTGATGGGTATCTTAGAGCTTTTGGGGCAGATTTATCTACTTTTCAAGTTAATATTACTGATTCTGACATTTTTAGTGTGAATTTCTGTAATCACTCTCTATCGCTTTCTCATTGATGGGTATTTTTAAATTCCTGTAATATTGGCAGAAAATTTTGTTTTGTGGAAACTGGAACTGAACTGTATCCAAGCATCAAGAAATAATGGAGGAGTCTGAGAAAAGAAAGGAGAGGCTGAAGGCAATGCGAATGGAAGCTGCCCAAGCTGGAGCTGATGCTGTCTCTAGTAGTTCAGAATTGGCATCTGGTTGCCTTTCCAACCCCTTGGTTGAAGGCTCTTCCCCTGCTCCCGCTCAATATGCTTCTAGATTTGATTATTACACTGACCCTATGGCAGCATTCTCTGGAAGTAGGAGGAGTAACACCAGCCCTCAGGTCTTGCAAGGACATTACAACCCACCTCCGAGTAATTTGATTTGTGTTTACTTTATTTCATTTTTTTCTTTTCAATTGCACAGTCTGCTTGTGATTCTCAATATTATTGGTGTTCCTAAAGCCACAAAGTATTAAGTTGAAAAGGATAGGTTATTTTTGCTCCTCTCCCTTTCTGAAAATGTTGAAATTGCTCTTGTTTTAACCTGTAGTTCTGCTGAATGAAAACCCATATCACATTCAACTGGCATTATGCTTGAGCTTATTTTCTCTGTGCATAATGCTTCCCATTAATTGGTGTCTGTCAATGGCTTTACAGGACCTATGTATCAAGGTATGCCCCCTCGGCCAGATTATCACAGTCCAGTTGCCAACGCTCCTGGTCAGACGATATTCCAAGCACCAGGGGCTCATTTCAATCAAAGTCCTTTCGAAACCTCTTCGCATAGACCATTTGGGAATCCTCCAACTACTCAGCGTGGATCAAGCGCTGGTCCCTTGAACTATAGCAACCCACCACCCAATTTACTGAGAGACGGACCACGTGGTAATTTCAGCTACCCTATTATCAGACTGGGTAATTCTCCTAATGTTAGTTATGACCCTCGGGGTAGATCAAGTGGTGGTGCCTTTAACTATAGCAGCACCCCACCACCCGATTCATTGAGAGATGGTAATTTCAGCAACGCTGGTTTAGGACAAGTAAATTCTCCTTATGTTAGTTATGGCAGAGGCAGAGCTGGAGGTCAGAGGTCCAATAACTATTCCCACTACCATTCTGGAAGAAGCAGAGGTTCAGGATTTGGTGGTAGTAGGGGATCGGGTTCACATGAGTCTGTCAATGCAGAGCAGCGGCCAGATTTGTATTACAGAAAGGAAATGTTGGAAGATCCATGGAAGACGTTGACTCCAATTATTTTGAAGGAAGCCCAAGCCCGAGATTCTGATAAATCATGGCTTCCTAAATCAGTTAGCATGAAAAAAGCTAAAGTTTCTGATGAAGGTTCTTCACATACAGCGATCTCTCAGCAAAGCCTCGCTGAATACCTAGCTGCCTCGTTTGTCGACTCTACCAATGAAGATATAAACAATGAAGGAGGCAGTGAAGAATCTGGGGCTGATGAGAACATCTCTGTGGTAATGGGAACCTAATGTTGCTAAAGGTATTAACATGATATATTTAGAAAATGATGCAACTAATTGTATTGTGCTGCATGAATAGATTTTACTGCTGGATTTTTAATTCAAGAGAGATGGTTCAATTACAATAAACTCTATTTGAAGTATATGTAAACATGAATTTAAATATCATCCTTTGGTTTTGTATATTTTGACTTCTTGTCTCCTTTATATGGTCCAACTTTGTTGATGAAGTTTGGCTTAGGTGTTGAACGGTCTAGATTTCGTCTGTCATTTGATATGTTAAATCTCTCTCATCCCTCCTTTGGATGAACTTCAGGGGTTAAGATTCTTAAGAATGTAAAATGGGTAAATTATTTTATATCTTTTAAAATAGTTATCACTTTTGCTATAAAACGTTATCATTCTAAAAAAAAAAAAAAACTAATACTACTGTGCACTTGGGTGTACAATTTTTAGAAACGTATATAATTATGAACAAAAATATATATAATTATAAATAAAAATGTATACACTTTGTTAGTGAATTTTTTGTTAGTTTTTTTAATGAAAAATTGAGTGTAAAAAATACTATACAATTATTAAAAAAATGAGGATACATTATTGAATCAAAAGTTGTACACATATGGATACTAGTTTTTTTTAATGAAAAACTGAATATGAAAAAATTATACAATTATTAAGAAAATGTATACAATATAAAATAAAAAAAGGGAAAACCACTCTTAGGTACATACTTTTGTCCTAAATTACTATTAGATACATTGAGTTCAAATAATTACTCTAAAATACAAAATATTTTAGTAAAATACCAAATATAACCTTATAATTTTATATATTTTTAAACCACAAATCCTACCACTCACCCACCCACCCATCGCTGGAACGTCGCCGGCCGGCCGCCGGAACACCGCAGGACCGCCGTCGGCCGGTCGCCGGACCTCCATCGGCCGATCACTGGACTGTCGCCGAACCTCCGTCGGCCAATCGTCTGACCTCCGTCGAACTGCCGCCTGACCTTCGCCGCCGGCTGCCGGACCTCTGCCGGAACTTAAAATCTGCAAACAAAATGTGCAAAAATAAAATTGTGCAAAACAAAATTGTGCAAAACCAATTCGTGCAAAATAAATTTGTTTATGGTATCACAATCATAATTGTGTAGTTATGAGTATTAGTGCTTTGAGTGATGTAATTTATAACAATTATGCATTATTTTATGTATCAAATAATAAGTGACTCATAACAAAATTATACATACATAGGTGCACACTTGAACTCAGGTGCAGCGAATATAAACTAAAAAAACTAATGAAGGAAAGAAAATCAAATTTCTCTTATGATGTTATTGTTATTGGGCCTCTATAGATGTTCATTCTGTTTGGGCCTTCGGGATTTATTTTGTTTTTTCACATTATATCAATTATTTTGTGAACTACTCACCTTCTTCTTTAGAACTGATAATGGACGGACATAGTAATAAATACATATGATATGTACGTGTGTGAATAAAATTTTCGAAATTAAATTGTAATTAAAATTATTGAATTTTATCATTATTAACGTGTAAAATATTTTGTGAGTATCAATTTAAATTAGAAAAAGAATGTAGGAAATATTTATTTAATTTAATGCAAATTGGAGATGTGAATATAAGAGATTCTTGGCGTCTTTAGTGGACACGTTCGTTGAAACTCTAAAATACGGAAAGCCTCTGGCCAATCAGAATTGTCCACGCAGGCATTGCATCAACCTAACGGCAAATATTTTAATGCGACTTAAAAACACCACTTTCTTTCTTAAATAAGAATTAGAGAATAAAATGAAAAAGTAGGGCCCATTTCCTTCGACTATTTAACTTGCCATTTTTCTTGACCATTTCAATTCAAAACTGGGCCCACCTCTGACATCTCTGACTGAAGTACTTCTTAAATGACTATATTGCCCTTTCTATGATTTGGCCTTTGACTTGTCATTCATTGAACGCCTTTAATAGCAGATACTCCCTCCGTCCCAAAACAATTGACACATTTTTTTTGAGCACGGAGATTAAGGAGTATAATAATTTAATGTAAAGTGAAGTGAGAGAAATAATATTTAATGTGTAGTGGGTAGTTGTATTAGTGGTGAGTGTGATGTGTGTGTGGGTCCATGTAAATAAATAAATTGTTTTTGTATGGGTCTCATATCCTTAAAAAGGAAATATGTCAATTTATGTGGGGCAACCCAAAAAGAAAAGTGTGTCAATATCTTTGGGACGGAGGGAGTATTATTAATACTAATACTAATACTTAATACTATACATAATGATTAATTAAAAAAATACGGCAAACAAGTCAAATCGTTGGTGTTACTTTTGCCAAGTTGTTTTCAGGTTAGGTTAAAAATTTACCCCATCTTATTTTTTATAGGTGGATTAAGGGGTAGCATGGAGTACTTAATATTAGGGGATATTTGTATTAATAGAAGTGCGTGTTTATATTTTAATTGTATTAGTAAGTATGTGTATGAGTCTCATGTGTATAACAAAAAAATAAAAAAGATGACTTTTTAAATAAGACGCTCAAAATAAAAAAAGATGACTCTTTAAGTGAGACGGAGGAAATAATCTCCAAATCCGTATTTGGGCAAAATAAATTTAATACTACATTTCGGACCATTATTGTCAATAACATCATCAAATTGACTCCATCCCAATTAAATATAATATAATATAAATATATAGTTTTTGAAATTACACATTGTGGGATAAATTCAAAATTAAGGGAGTACTCTCGAAATCCATATTTGGGCAAAGTAAATTTAATGCTACATTTCTGACCATTATTGTCAATAACATCATCAAATTGACTCCATCAAAGTTAAATTAAATTAAATATAATATAATATGAATATATATTTTTTGAAATTACGCATTGTATGATAAATTCAAAATTCATAGCTAATTATTTAACCAGAAAGTATTAATTGCATTAAATTAATTAAAATGTATTTAGTAAAATTACTACTATTATTCTTAATAATAGGTAATATTTATTTTATTATAATTATACTGGCCTATTGGGGTAGACAACTAATGAAATCATATAATTAGTGTTTAGTAAAGGAAATGATGAAACAATAGAAGATAGATTTTGCGAATGACCAATGTCACAAAGAATATGGGGAGAGTGCTTGAACATGATGAGAATACAGTCTCCAATCCCAAACAACTCTTCAGGTACGTTACTTCTATTCGGGGACTTATTCCAATCTAAGGAGTGACGAAAGCTAGCTATAGACATGTGGTTATGTACCATTTGGTCTTTATGGAAAAATAGAAATAATGTTATCTTTGAGGAGGAAGAATGGATTGAAAAGAAAATGATGAAGGAGATCAAATCTCATGTCTTGTTTTGGATGGTTTGGAGAAGAAAGGGATCAAAAGAGACATTGATTATAAAGATTGGATAACTGATCCTTGCAGCTGTTTAAAAAAAAATTAATTTGTTGTCACTCGTATGTACTACGCTAGGATCATTCACAATGTGGTTGTTACATATGTAAGTCTTATTATACTATGTGGTTGTTGTATTTGTAAGTCTTATTGTACTGTTGAAAAGGGCAAAACTCATGTCCTATAATAAAATATTATTCCTTTCTTTAAAAAAAAATACTCTCTCCGTCCGCTTCTAAGGTATCCATTTTACTATTTCTGGCATCCGCTTCAAGTGTGTCTATTTCCCCTATTTAGTAAAAAAATACATAATATGACTCACCATTTCCCTCTAATACAACTACCCACTTTACATGTAATAATAATACTCCATAATCCACGTGCAAAAAACAAATGGATACTATAGAACTGGACACGTGCAAAAAGCAAATGGATACCTTAGAATTAGGGGTGTTAAAAGAGCCGAGCTCGATCGAGTATCCTATACTCGAGCTCGGCTCGTTATGGTGACGAGCTTATGTACGAGCTCGGCTCGACTCGAAAAATACTCGAGCGAGCTCGAGCTCGACTCGTTAAGCAAAAATATCGAGTTTTCGAGCCGAGTCGAGCCCTAATATATTTTATATTTTTATTATATTTAAAATATTTATTTTATTATATACTATTATAATTATATAATAATAATAATAATATTATTATTAATTATTATTTTCGAGCTCGGCTCGGTTCGTTAAGAAAATGAGCAAAAGGGTGAGCTCGAACTCGAGCTCGAATAGTCAACGAGTCGAGCCGAGCTCGAGTTTAACGAGCCGAGCCGAGCCGAGTACTCGAGCGGCTCGGTTCGTTTAACCGCTCTACTTAGAATCGAGAAGTATATAATTAGTGTTTAGATAATCCATTGGAAAAATCATTATATTGTAATAGAAAAGGTGCACCTTACAGTGGCAGCAAAGTTGATGGATTTGTTCCAATTGCACCCACCTTACTCCACTTTTAGAGCACTCTTACCACATAAATCAACCTTAATTTATTTGAATAACTCTTGTCATTTTTAAGATTGTCTTGAAAAAAAAAATAGTTGTTTAATGGTTTAAAAAAGAAATGTTTGAATAATTATTGAAACAAAATTGATAGTTTAAAGATTTTATATAAGAACTGAAATAATACTTACCAAAAATACTTCCTGCATTTTTTTTGTACTTTTGAATTGCATACATTAGCATGTGAATTAAGAAAAATTGATTAATATAAAACAAAAAATTAGTGGTATTTTGGATAATTAAACAAAATGAATAAGGTTATTGAATTTTGGTTAATAAAATATAAAACTATGTAATATTTTTATAATATTGTTAAATCAGGAGAGTTCATTATGTAGTGTTATTATTATTAAAAATGTGCAAATTTAGCTGATGACGAGAATAAAAAATATTTGACCAACTTTTTTTGAGACGGATTGATCCGTTGTTAAAGTATGCTCGCTATATAAGTAAAATATGTTAATTTATAGTCAAAATATTATTTTTAAAGTATGATAAATAATGAGTTACAATATATTTTTAAAGTATTATAATATAATTCACTATAAATATATTTTAATTATTAAGTAATACTATTTTACCTATATAGTAATCATATTTTAACAATGTGTCGATGTCTCACCATCCGTCTTACCTAGTCCCTAAAAAAATATTAAGGATGAAGAGGGTAATAAAATTAATATCCTACGTTGAAAAATATTTTCATAAAAAAATTAGTCAATCTTAGTGTTTTGATTTAATAAAAATCATTAAGTACCACAACTCCGGGGTTATTCTAGCATTTAATTAAAATCATAAAAATTCTGAATTAATTCGTGCAATACCACATACTCCAAAAGCGAGTGTTACTCTTGCATTTACAAAAATGAAAATGAAAAAAGAATGCTTCAAAAAATGTTGTTGAAGACTTGGTATTAGTTTCACCCGGGTGTTAGGTGCGTATTGTATAATTTTTTATTTTATTTTGTATATATATTATTCTATTTTGTATATGTATTTTTTAATAATTGTATATTTTTTCACACTAATTTTTTCATTAAAAAAACTAGTATTCATATATTTATAACTTTTTATTCAATAATATATATATATATTTTAATAATTGTATATTTTTTTACACTCAATTTTTCATTAAAAAAACTAACAATTAAATTATATACATTTTTATTCATAATTGTATATATTTTTGTTTATATTTCTATACGTTTTTTAAAGTGGGTGCACTCTAAGATAAGATGCATAGTATAATTACCCTAAAAATAAATGAGGAAAATTTAGGTGAGATCGTCTAGGCTAAGATAAATAAAAAATAATACTCACTCCGTCCGCTTTTAAGGTGTCAATTTACTATTTTTGTTTGATTTAAAGATATACATTTCCCTTATTTAGTAAAAAAAATATTCAATATGGCCCGCCACTTCCTTCTAATACAACTACACACTTTACATATAATAATAATACTCCTTAATCCACTTGCAAAAAGTAAACAGACACATTAGAATCAGAGGGAATAATATTTGAATGAAAAGTAATATTAAATGAATAAAAAATGATAATTGTACGATAAATTATTTTATGAATAATTTATAATAGTAAGTAAATAAAGTGTGACAAAACTAATAACATTTTTTTAAAAAAATTATAAAACGATCTCATTGTGGAATGATCTTTAACTGCTAATAAATATACTCCATCCGTTTCTCAAAATATTTTATATTTTCTTCTTTCACATCCCACAAAATATTTAACGCTTACTTTTACTAAAAATACTAAAATTAATAATACTTATTTTTTATACACATTTTAATATAATACCACATTTTTCACACATTCCATCCCAACAATTTTATACATATTTTTTATTAAATTAATTAAAATATCTCTTCTCTTTCCTATTTTATTTTATACATAAAATATTCTCACCATCCCAACTTCAACTTCACACTCTTCTTTTTGATTCGTTTCAAATTTAATTTCATACTTTCATAAAAGAAAAAAAACTAATATCCCTCTTAATTTCAAAATTGTTATCACCTTTTTAATACATATAACATACTTTATGGTTTATTTATTATATTACCCAAAAATACCATACTATTACAAAAGTAATAAGTAAAAAATAATAATTTTTCATAAACTCCGTTTCTACCATAAACGTCTGGATGAATTTGAGATGGAAGGAGCACAAATTTCTTCTTTGGCAAAAACTCCTATGCCTCGGGGACACGGAGGGAAACTCCGTTTCCCCATGTGTTCCCTCTGTATCCCATGTGAACACAATCATCACCTCTAATTCTATTTAAATTTATGCATTGCTAGGGGTTTAAATTGCAAAGGACCACAAAAATAAAAAAATACACAAAATGTGCTACGTGCGCCAGGATGCCAAGAGCCTCACCCTTTTCTTTCAAACCGTGTACACAAAAATACGAGTTACTGGTAGAAAGGAGTATAGTATAGTGGTCAAATCATAAAATCATTATATTAAAGTTGTAAAAGCAAATTACGTGGATTAAGCAGAAAGGCTAGAAGAGTCAACCGAAATCCTCCGATGACCGACAGTGACAGCCGGCGGGGGACGCCACCCCCCTTCATTTTACTTTGATCAGATCTTCCTTCCTTTTCCTTCCGAAATTTCTCCCTATTTCTTCCACAAATTTTAATTAAACTAACAAAAATGGCGGATAAAAGTCAAGTGTTCACTGCTGACCCCGTGTTTCGTGTGTGTATTCTTTTCCCCCTTTCATTAAATTCATTGAATTTCCATTAATTTAATCAATCAATCCGATTCTGATCCAATCCCAATCTGCTGTTCCCATTTCACGCGGGGTTTTTTATTGCTTCTTGTCCAATTCAATACTCTTTCTTCCTATTTTTAAACAATTTCCCCCCTTTTTTATTCGTTTATTGTTGTTTGAGTTAGTCGGCGGATTTTGGATTCGCTGGAAGTGGGTGGATTTTAGTTTGAGCTGATTTTCTTTTGAAATTGGGTTGAAGTTTATGTGAGTTGTGTGCAACATGGGAGGGGTTTGTTCCGGTGGAACTGTGAAGAAGAATAGGAGATCAACCGACTTTGAACATGTGAAGAGTTCAGGGTTTTCGGGGAAGCTTAAATCCGTTGGGAGTTTCGGAAAGCAGAAGAAAAATGACGATTCTTATCCGTATCCTGATGACGATGATGTTTTTGAGAAGGCGCCGCACAAATTGTTCGATTCCGGTGAGCTGCACCTGCCGATTTCCCGTGAATTGAAGTCATCAACGCCGGCTAGAACACCTATGAGTAAGGTACGTTTGGTTTGTGCTTTTGATGGGTTTCACTAGCAACCAGGATATGTTTTTGATGTGATGAGCAAATGAAGTTAGTCATTAAGGGTTTTGATTGTGAAAAAAAAAGAAAACCAGCGATCGAAGTATAAATGTTGCAGTCATCTTTTTAGTTGAGGGATTGTGAGTGTGGCTGAGTTGTGAAAATCCTTGCAAGCTTGATCTTGATTGAGCTTAAAGTAAGAAACAGGAGAGTTGTGGCGAAGATTATACAGCACGGCAGGGATTGGAGAACACAATCATGGTGTTTCATTCGGAGGAGATATATTGTTGGGCAGAAATCATGCTAATCTGTTTAATGGTGGATAATTTTGTGTCAGGAGAAAGAATGATTTTTTGTGGACTCCAAAAAGACTCATGCCAGATATCATCAGCAAAATATGGATGGTTATATTTTTTGGTGAAATTGCAGTGCAGATATTAAATTGGGGAATTTGGAGAAATTCTACTTTTGCTTAAATCATCTTGATTGACTTTATGTGTCCTTGATTGAGTAAAGATGAACTTTAGAGGTGTAATGTGCTTTGTTAGAAATTTCTTTTTGGGGTAATTGTTCAATTGAGGGTAGAAAATCTATTTTGCAAATGCCTTATTCAAACACTGCGCCTCATATATTTCTTAATGTCCTTTGGTAAATAAAGTAAGTTGATTGCCATATCACGCTTTCTTGATCGTTGTTCTTTAAATTGTTTATTTTAATTCTATTTAAGTGGTATACATGCACTTCATTTCTTTTTCTTTAGTTTTGTTTTCCTTCTCTTCTGTGTGAATGAACGAGTGACTCAGATGCATGAGATAACAGGACTTTTATTTTCTTACATTACTTCTACTTATTCCTTATACTAGGGACCTCAAATGGCGTCATTTCGGAAGGCGGGCATAGTAGGCCTAGAGAAAGCGGTTGAAGTTCTGGATACTCTGGGCAGTAGCATGACAAATTTGAATTCTGGTGGATTTACAACCGGCGTGACTACTAGGGGAAATAGAATAACTATATTAGCATTTGAAGTTGCCAATACCATAGCCAAAGGTGCAAACTTGTTGCAGTCGCTATCTGAAGAAAATGTCCAGTTTCTGAAAAAGGACATTTTGAATTCTGAAGGGGTGCGCAAGCTGGTTTCTACTGACATTGATGAGCTTCTCTGTATTGCAGCTGCTGACAAAAGGTACAGTTTAGACTCTTCTTGCTTACTACTTTCTCTCTCTTTCTTTCTCCCTGCACTTCAGTTATCTTCCCCATGCTTTAACTTTCACTAGTTTCTGAGGCATGGAGCTTTGGATTGATTTTTTACGTTTTACTTTGGCGCAGGGAAGAATTTGATGTATTTACTCGCGAGGTTATCAGATTTGGGAATTTGTGTAAAGACCCACAATGGCATAATCTAGATAGATTTTTTTCTAAGTATGTGAGCCTTCAACTTATAATCAGCCTTTTCATTTGTATTTTAAATAATGACATTCATGGAACAACTGTTGTCTTGTCAGATTGGATTCAGATACTGATATTAATAAACAGCCTAGAGAAGATGTAGAAATGACTATGCAAGAACTAACCAATCTGGCCCAGCATACCTCTGTAAGTTCAACTTGATTCAAACGCCTTTTAATTAAGTTCCTTGTTCTCGATTATGAAAGGGCAATGCTTTTTATTCTTGTCATTTGTTGTTCATGTCTTAAATTTTTGTTGATATCCATGCATTGTTGCAAATTTCAAACATGGTGGATTACACTGTCAATGTTTGTTTAAGGAGTTGATACAGCTCATGCTTTGCCATAACAACTTGAAATCAGTTGGATAGCCTAGATGAGATGACAATGGCGTAGGGGCTCATTTATATAATTTTGAGCCTGTTTAGTAAATGGTATTGTCTGTGAAATATTTGTGCATAAACACTTTGTGTGCTTAATGTCTATCCGAGCAAAGAATTCTGATGCATTTGACTCTCCTTCTCAATATTGGCATTTGTAACGTCGCTGAATCTCGATATTTACTCTTGAGTTGTCTTTCATCTGAAATGAATTTAATGACATAAGGAAGCTAAAAAAGTGTTCCTCCAAGAAATTAGGCTTGATTAATAAAATTTACTTAGATGCTTGAAAACAAACATGTTCATGGTTTCTGTAAGTATTAAATGCAATAAATTAAAGATGACACTGACATCTTTTGATTGATTATATGCAGGAGTTATATCACGAATTCCATGCTCTGGACAGATTTGAGCAAGACTATCAGCGGAAGATAGAAGAAGTAGATTCATTGCACCTCCCTCGAAAAGGTTTCTGTTGTTGCTATCATTTGAAAATATCTGCTAAAGCTAATTTTATGTTGAATGTTTTTTGAAATTTGTTTGATGATTTAGATGTGCATGTTAATATTTATTGAAGTTATGTGATCACCATGATGTTCAAATCTGTCGTCTGAAATATTTGTGTTATTTTTTTATGATTAATATAGAAGAAATGCATGGCCTGACTCATTATGATTTATATGAATATATAATTTTTGAATTTGCTAAGTTGTTTGATTGACATAACTTCATTTATAAATTATAACAATCCTTTCCCCAATAAGAACCTGTGCAGGTGATTGTATTTCTTATAAAGGAGATGTTTTAAAATTTTGATGGCCAAGTCCTTGTACAACCTGATCATGGCTTCTGATTCTCCTTTTCCTAATTTTTGTAGTCTTTTCTACCAAAAATTTATATTATCTTTGTTAACGTTTACTTTTCTTATTGTAGGAGAAACTCTTTCAATGTTACAGGCTGAGCTAAAACATCAAAAAAAGCTTGTGAGGAGCTTGAAAAAGAAATCTTTGTGGTCTAAAAGCTTGGAGCAGGTACAATTAATTTTTGAAGGGTTTGTGGGGGTATAGATTGCTCTCATTGCTGCTGTAACGCTCATGATTATGTTGTGGTAATGAGCATCTCTAATTCTATTTCATGTCTACATTTATTGTGTAGGTTATGGAGAAGCTTGTTGACATTGTTACGTTTATTCATCATGAAATTCCTGCTGTATTTGGAGATAACGGTAAGAAGGCGTCCTGTGTATTGTCTATTTGCTGTATTTGTTCTCTTCTTGCTGAGAAAAGGGGGATGGTGAATTTTCTAGAATAGAAATCATCACTGAGTTAGACTTTGAAATACCAAATTCTACTTCCTGTCGTGTTGCTCCTGTCAGTTATTTCTCTTACCTTTTTATGACAGTGGGTGATTTTTCGAGTCCATCTCACTCACCTCTTTCTTGACGCTAATCGTCACTTCATCAGGCCTAGGCTTGTATCTGTCATAGGGTAACTGCATAACTGTTCTAAAACTTCGCTGACCTGGTTTAACTTGTTATCTAGTCTATTTTCTCTGGTTGGGTTCTAGTATATCTCTTGGTCATAGGCTTGTTGATGTCTCTAGATATATACAACCTTTATATACCCTCTTGAATTCCATGAAGATTCTAATTTTTGTGAGTCAGCTTTAAGATTTAGTGGTGGAATAGACGGTGAAAGAACTATTTAAGAATTATTTCCTTGCTCTGTACTAATCTGTATTGGACAATGAAAATACTGTACTTGAACATGGGAACTTTGATTAATGACCAAAAGTTGAAACAAATCAAGATTCATCATTACAACAATACCCTTCTAGAATAAAACCCAACTATTGAAATACAATCTAATTCCCGTTATCATAGATTTATTACTACCAAATACTGAAGTAGTGCTTTCTCTTCTAGCTCGCTTGATCTTAATAAGACTGTTTTTATTGGGATAATTGGAAATAATCTAGAAGATAGTGTCATTCTCAAAAAAATTTATGTTTGCATCAATTTGGTTCTCTGAGAATATAACTCAAATACTTTTTTTATGCCTCATATGCAGGGTTCTCTGGAAAAGTTTCAGCTAACAAACCAGAAAGACTCGGAGTCGCTGGCCTTGCTTTACATTATGCTAACATAATTACTCAGATTGATAACATCGTGAGTTTATCATAGAGTTGGTTCTTCATTGTGATTGCTTAATTGCTTTCCTGCTAGTATTAAAATGCATTCTTATTGCATAAAATTTATTCTAGGCGTCACGCCCTACTTCTCTTCCACCAAATATGAGAGAGACATTGTACAATGGTTTGCCACCACCTGTCAAAGCTGCTCTTCGCTCACGATTACAGAATGACACTAAAGAAGAGGTATGTTTTACTGATGATCGCCTTTCCTACTTTCTAGTTCCAGCACTTTTGAATCTTTAGTATTGGCAGAGATATTGAGGCGATTTTGTCTTGAATTTGGATTTTGTGAAAAATGTAATTTTACATCATCTAAGTAGTTGAGGGCTAAATATTATTTGCTGTCAAATTCATTTTTCTTCGATTTGGATTATTCGCTTTTCTTGCATATATTTGAAGTTCAAGATTTATGAATACAACATATGCATGAGTGCGGAAAAGAAATTTCATATGCTCTCATTTGCGTTCTCCATTATAAATAGTGCCATGTACAAAGTGTATATCCTTTTTGTTTTGGTTATTTTGTTTCCCTTTTTTCTGTAGTCCTTTTTGACTGGACTGAATTGATCTTCATACCGTTCTTGTTTTATTTTCTTTTCTTAAATTTAAAAACTGTAACAATATCCTACCGCATTAGTCTTCATTATTTTTCCATTCCTATCCTCTCTCTTTCGTATGGTTTCCAAGTTAAGCTGCTTCATTGTGTCAAATTGCAGCTCACCGTACCTCAAATCAAAGCTGAGATGGAAAAATCTCTCCAGTGGCTTGTCCCCGTGGCAACAGATACTACCAAGTATGACACTTTCACTGATCAATAACCTTATATTCATTTTAGTGTTAATGGAACATGCATTGTCTCGACTTTACAAGGCTAGTATGCCGATAAACCAACGCTAACTCCTTATATAACTGTTGGCAACTGTTATCAGGGCTCATCAGGGTTTTGGATGGGTTGGAGAATGGGCCAACACAGGGTCAGTCCATGCTCTAAGACCCTCTCTTTTCCTCTCTTCTCTCTCTATAGAATTTTTAACTCATCTGTTGTTTCTGCCAGTAACGAATTTGGAAAGAAAACAACCACTCCCAACAACCTGATTCGCCTGCAAACTCTCTACCATGCAGACAAGCGAAAGGTGGATTCTTGCATCCTCGAACTAGTGACTTGGCTTCACCGTCTAGTAAGCCTAGTAAGATACAGAGATAACGGGCTGAAGGTTCTAACAATGCGTTCTCCAACTACCAAAGCATTGAATATAAACTCAGAAATATATACCCACAACGCAAAAGCCCATAGAACCCAATTATCTTCGGAGGATAGAAACCTATTGGAAGATGTGATGAAGAGGAGGAAGTTGATCCCGGGGCTGAGCAAAAGCCAGGAATTCGGAGTGGTGAAAAGTAAGAAGAATCGAGTTTGGGCATTGAGCAGGAGCACGGGGAGCTCACCACGAAGAGGAACAAAGCATCAGAAAGCCGATGTTTTGGATATATTAGATGGTTTAGATTCATCCTTCTCAATTCCCAGGTGAACACTCCAGTATTCATTCGTTTATTTGATTCTGCTCCAGTATTGTATATATTGGTATGGTGAGTAATATCATATAGAGTGGTATTTTTTAAATATATAAATATTGGAAATTTTTTGTACCTAAAATTAAATTTTTGCAAAGATTGCGCTTTCTGTTATTACAGTTTTTGATAAGATGTGCTCTGCCTATTTAGACTTGAGGAAATCATAATGGATTTCATGTGTGACCATATTGTATTATTTCTTGTGTCATCCGTTGAACAAGCGACACTTATCAACTAATAAACAGTAGTGACCGAATTTACTGACCAAGAAAGAATAGAGTATCGATTTTCATGTAGTGGAAAGTGTTTCTCCATAAAACCTATCCTTTCTTTAGACTTTGTGGCTAGGGGTATGTCTTGTTTGCGTGTGATCGTGTCACGGTGAGATTATTTTATTCTTTTATAATTAATTAGCCGTATCAATATAGTATTATTATTATTTTTTTAATTAATGTTATAACTTTTTATTTATAAAATAAATTGTCTGTGAAATAATTTACTTAATTATAATGTTACTTATTATTTATAAAATAAGGTCATAAAATAATTTACTTAATTATTATCCCTTTGTATTAATTGAATATTATTTTTCACTAAAATGTTATCATTTTTTATCTGTCTATCGGATGTTTTTTCATTAGATGTCTCATACAAGTCTTTGCCTTGTGACTATGTTTATATTAAGAAAGTTCCGAATCTTGTTAAATATTAGTATAAATTTTAGGCAAAGATTTGTGTGAGACCGTGGCTTACGTGAGACGGTCAAAAAGTGATAACTTTTATACTGAAAAGTGATAATGTTATTTCATGAACAATTTATAGTATGAGTAGATATTAGGTGCACCCGGGTGCAAGGGTGCACCATATGTGTATAACTTTTTATTTTATTTTGTATACATGTTATTCTATTTTGTATACATTTTTCTTAATAATTGTATATTTTTTTCGCACTAAGTTTTTTATTAAAAAACTAGAATTCCATATGTGTAACTTTTTATTCAATAGTGTATGCATGTTTTTTAATAATTGTATTATTTTTTACACTCAATTTTTCATTAAAAAAACTAACAATTAAATTGTATACATTTTTGTTCATAATTGTATATGTTTTTATATTTGTATACGTTTTTTAAAGTGGGTGCACCCTATCTTAAGGTGCACCGGGTGCACAGTATAATTAGTATTATAATATAAATGAAAAGTGATGACATTTTATAGCGAAAGTAATAATATTTTATAGCGAAAGTAATAATATTTTATAGCGAAAGTGATAACTATTTTAAAACGTGTAAAATGGTCTCGTAAGACGATTTCACTCAAGACACTAAATTTTAATAGTTCAAGATTTGATTTAATAAATCTCCCATGAATCTCTTTTATAAATTCGGTTCTCTTACCATACTTTTATTTACATTATCTTTCCACAATTATTTTTTTTTCTTTCTATATTCTCTTTTATTTCTACTCTAATTTTAATTAGGCAAAGACTTGGTGAGATCGTTTAGTGGATAAAAGTGGTAACTTTTATAATAAAAAGTGATACTCAATTAATAAAAAGTGATAATGTAATTTCATGAATAATTTATAAAAATTGATAATATTTTATAGCGAAAGTGGTAACTATTTTAAAAAAGGTAAAATGATCCACGTGAGATGGTCTCTCAAGACCTACTCTCTCAATAAATATTTAATTTGAATAAATTTAAATCTATCCTATTAAAATTCAAAACAAATATGGAAAAACATTACTATATTAACTAATTTATTAAATCAATAGTATTATAATAGAACATATTTTATTAGGATTGTCATAATAATTTTTTTTCCGACAAAAATAAGCAAATTTTTTATTAATAATAAGGGTAGGAGAATTGCCCAAGATAACAAAAATTAGAACCATCGGTACAAACCTAAGGAATTAATTCAAAAAAGTATTCGCATTTATTTTGGGTGTGGGAATATATCAACTCTTTATTAAGAAATATGTATAATCTTATTAGGACATTTTGGTAGCACATGTTATGCGAATAAAGATTTGTTATATTAGCTTTTCATGACAACCACTTATTTAAACCCTTTTTAGGACTATCTCAATAGAATAATTTCTATAAGAAATAAGGGGTGATAATATTTTTGTAAAAAAAATTACTCCCTCCGTCCCGAGCAAACAACACCATTTTTTTTTACACGTAAATTAAGAAGTATTACTATTTTTATATAAAGTGGATAGGTGTATTAGAGAGATGTGATGGGTAACAGTGGGCCATTAGTGGGTCCTTTTTACTAAAAGAAAAAAATTATGCAATTTGGATGAGACACTCAATATAGTAAAATAGTATTATTTGGGTAGGACAGAAGGAGTAAATTATTAAAAGTGAAAATAGTGTACTAAATTGTTTTATTAACAATTTGAAGTATAAATATAAAGTGAGATCATCTTTTAATGAAACTTAAAACGGTTTCATTGTGGACAATCTCATGTGGACAATCTCATGCAAGTGTTGCTCTCTCTCTCCTAAATTTCTAATTTCATCTTCACATTTATTATTTGTATGGATATTAATAAAAGTTACATTTTGACTTACTTTTAATTGGATACTAAATACTCCCTTCTCACTTTTACACATGAGACCCACCCGCCCACTAATACAATTAAAATATGGATATACACACCCTACTAATATAACTACCCACTACACATTAAATAATAATACTCCTTAATCCACATGCAAAAAGCAAACGGATAGATTAGGGATGGACGGAGGGAGTAAATGATAAATATGTTTGTTTGTATTAAAAAGTTATATAACAATATTGAAATTAAAGTATATTGGAGAAATAATCGTTAAGTGTATTTTTTTCTTCTATGGAAGTGTGAAATTGAAGTTGAGATAGACTAAAACAAAAAGTGTGAAGTTGGAGTTGAGACAGATGAAAGAATAAGTAACAAAAATAAAATAATATTCCTTCGTCCCATCAAACCTTTCACATTTATTTGTTCAATAAAACTCTACACACGGCAAAAAAAAAAACTTCGAAAGTTTTTTAATTTCAAAATTGCTATTATTTTTCCATACACATAATATTATTTTTGCTCTTTACTTAGTACTTAAAAAATATCCTTAAAAGTAAATAAATTTAATAAAAGAAAACTTTTTTTTAGGTAACGTAAACAATAAATTTGAAAGTTGTTATGGTACGGAACAAATATCATGTATTTAAACTTAATTTATAAATAACTAATAAATGATGACACGTGGAATAATAATATTTCATATTAATACGATAAATGTTATTCTAGTTTTATAATTAAGTGGAATAGTTTACCGGCCACTTGACTTCTCATTAATGTAAATGATCCAAATTCGATTTCTGTGATCTAAGGTCGACACCATCAAGTCATGAGTCAAAAACACCCTATTAGAATAATAACAAAGATTTTATTTGTGCACCAATTAACCGAATTATAGTATAATAGACATGTAGGATTCTTATGAATTTAGATTTATTGAAATTATATTGAAATATAATACTCCATCGGTTCATAGAAAGGCCCCTTTTTACTATGTGATGAATGGTTAACACCTAACTCACCACACAATACATACAAGACAAGGCTGAAGTTCCTCAAGTCTGCCTTGCCAATTCCGAGCTCCGCCTTGCCAAACTCTCACTGCCAAAGGTGAGCTCGGCCTTCTCTCCAAGCTCTCCATGCCGCCAGAGGTTAGCTCGGCCTAAGCTCTCCACGCGCTCAGCCTCTCCAAGCTCTTCATGCCGCCAGAGGTGAACTCGGCCTCTCCAAGCTCTCCATACATGCCGCCAGAGGTGAGCTCGGCCTCCAAAGCTCGCCACGCGCTCGGCCTCTCCAAGCTCTCTATGCCAGAGGTGAGTTCGGCCTCTCCAAGCCCTCTACGCCAGAGGTGAGCTCATCTTCTCCAAGCTCTCCACGAGCTCGGCCTCTCCAAGCTCTCCATGCTCTCTCCAAGCTCTCCATGTTGCCAAAGGTGAGCTCGACCTCCTAAGCTCTCCACATGCTCGGCCTCCCAAGCTCTCCACGCACTCGGCCTCTCCAAGCTCTCCAGTCCAGAGGTAAGCTCAGCCTCTCCAAGCTCACTCCAAGCTCTCCATACCGCCAGAGGTGAGCTCGACCTCCCAAGCTCTCCACGCGCTTTGCCTCTCCAAGCCCTCCACTCCAGAGGTGAGCTCGGCCTCTCCAAGCTCTCCATGCGCTCGGCCTCTCCAAGCTCTCCACACTAGAGGTGAGCTCGGCCTCCCAAGCTCTCCACGCCAGAGGTGAGCTCGGCCCCTTCCAAGCTCTCCATGCCGCCAGAGGTGAGCTCGGCTTCTCCAAGCTCTCCACGCGCTCGGCCCTTCCGAGCTCTCCTTGCCAAAGCCGAGCCCTGTCTTGCCGAGATCTTCCAGAGTTGGAGTCCTTTGTTTGGCTAGTGGATGACTTATCAAGTCATCTGTCACATCATTGCCAAGTTTTTTCATCTCCCAAAGCAACCTTTCGCAACCCCAAAGGTTAAGAGCAAGATTCGTATCTCCCGCATTTAATGTCCACTTGCTACTAGCCTATAACATCTATTACTAGAATAATAGGCTCACCCTACTAATATAAGAGGGGAGCCGTACCCTCATCTTCAACAGGAGTTCCATCTTCAACATCAGCACCAAGCCAAACCTCACATGCATCTTCACCATCATCACCATTGTAAAAGAGAATTATCTCCCTCCACCATAACAAAAAAATCAGAGAGAAATAAACTCTCTACTTTAAACTCTCACAAATCTGGGAGGAATTCTTGTGTTCTTCTTCTTCTATGTTTTCTCCTTATTATGTTAGATTAGTCCGATTAAACCACATAATATCCATATTAAACACTCACCTCACCCATTAAAAATCGACTATTTACATACTATATTGGGCGTCCTATTTAAATGTTCATAATAATCCACAATTCACAACTAATATAAATACCCACTATAGATAAAATAATAATACTCCTTAATTCACGAGCATAAAGGAAATGAGGACTTTTAGCCGGGTACGGGAGTAGTAATATTAAATGTTGAATAAGAAGGGAAAAGTGAGGGAATTGAGGGGATAGTGTGTGAGAGTGAAATCCGAATTGAATGGAATGAATGAGTTGGGAAGTACTCCGTGATTCCATTAAACAATCCACATCTTATAAAATGCACACAGAGAAAAATTAATTTTAAATAACTTTATTGACATTTGATGATATTTCATTGTTTTTATACAATATGTAAGCAATTAAAATTCACGGTCCAATCAAATGGCGACACGTGGATTTTATTGATTAAATATAAATTTTAATTTATTTTGGGGATTTAATAAATTAATTCCTAAAATAGATTAATAAATAATTGATAATTAATTTAATACCCAACAAATTAAGTAGGGTTTAAATTAAGTAAAGCTTGACCCCTATGTTAAGTAAAGCATGGAAGGTTCCAGAATTAGGTCAAATTAAGCAATGACCAATCAAGCTGTGATATATTTGGAACGGCCCAAGCCCGCATAACCAGGCCAAATCTGTCATGGACCAATCAGATTGCGAGATATTTATGGAGTATCCTCATCCTTCACCTATATAAGGAGCCCTCCTTCATTCACTCCAGACGGACATTAAAATACTTGAAGACATAAACGCTCTGAAGAGATCAAGAACACGAGCAGCGCTCCCTTGAGATCTTCAAGCATCTTCAAGTCAAGAACGTCAAGCGATTCGGGATTGAGGTGCGGAGCCCCCCAAATCAAGCGTTCTTCATATACTGAGTTCTTCGGTGTTCTTCGCGCCAAGAACAGCATACGACCTGGGATTAAGGTGCTAAGCCCCCCAGATCGAGTGTTCTTCGGATCAAGTACGTTTAATCCAAACAAAGGCTCGACGCTTCTGGATTAACGTTATAAGGTCCCAAATTCGAGTTCGGACAAGCTTCAACTGAAGATCCGACTCAACACACACACAGTCAACGCGATCAACGCAGTCAAAGTCCAAGTCAAAGTCAAGCCAAATTGGTTCGAGAGAAGAATCAGAGGATTGATAGAGATTGTTCCTAAATTTTCAAGTTCAATCCATCTGGATTATCATTGTAATTCTTTTGTGTTTATTTTAATATAAATACAATATTTGTTGTTACAAATTTTGGCACGCCCAGTGGGACCGTCTCTACCTCTCATCTCTTCTCTCTACAAGCTCGAAAGTACGATATGACTCCTGTTAGGATTGCTGTAGGTAGGACTGCTACTTCTAAGCTCTCAGAGGCATTGACTGAATATGTTGCTGTTGTTACAAGGAGCATGTCAGAAAAAGCTCGTTCGGAAGCCTCATCTGGATCCAACCCTTCGGTTGAGGAGGCTTCAAGAAAACAACTACCTATGAAAGATGATAGTGATGAAGATTCTGCATCTTCAAACTCTTCATCTGACTCCGTTGCAGCTCCAGTAATGATGGCAGGCGCCACGACTGTTGAGGAACAATTAGCAAACATGATGAAAGCTATCGAGGGGCTCACGAAACACATAGAAGCTCAAGACACAAAGATCTCCCAATTGATGAAAAGAGACATCGCGGAGACTAGCCATGCAAACGGAAAAGGAGTCATGGACGATAGTGAAGTGGAAGAGGTCACAAGGCGCCAGACTATTGAAAAGGAGCAAACTCAAGGAACGTTGCCACTTTCAGCTGATGGAATGCTCCAAGTAGATCAACTCAAGGATATTATACTTGGAACAATAAAAGAAAGGTTTGAGGAGAATTCCAAGCCTACTGTTACTTATGTCAAGCCATACACGAAAAGAGTGGACAACTTGAAGTTGCCAGCTGGCTACCAGCCTCCCAAGTTCCAACAGTTTGATGGCAAAGGAAATCCGAGGCAGCATATAGCACACTTTATTGAGACCTGCCATGACGCTGGTACTTATGGAGACCATATGATAAGGCAGTTCGTTCGCTCTCTCAAAGGAAATGCATTTGATTGGTATATCGACTTGCAAGCTGAATCTATTGATAGTTGGGCACAAATGGAACATGAGTTCCTTAATCGTTTCTACAGCACGAGGAGAACTGTTAGCATGACTGAGTTGACTAATACTCATCAATTGAAGGAAGAACCTGTGATTGATTATATCAATCGATGGAGAAATTTGAGTTTAAATTGCAAGGACCGATTATCCGGAGAGTCTGCTATTGAGATGTGTATCCAAGGGATGGAATGGAATCTCCTTTATATACTCAAAGGAATTCAACCTAAGACTTTCGAAGAGTTGGCTACTAGGGCCCATGACATGGAATTAAGTATGGCTGCTAGTGGAATCAAACATTCACCGATGTCGGACTCCTACAAGTCTAAAGATAAACAAGATTTCAAAAGGGGGGGCAAGTCCTATGCTAAAAGTTCCAACAAAGAGTCAATGGCCACAAATATTATGACGGTCAAGGTTCGAAAGAATGAAAATGATAAGAAAGACAAAGGGAAGCAAGTTGCCCAAGAGTGGGGGCAAAGAAGGTTAACTCTGAAGGAGATGCAAGAAAAAGAGTATCCATTTCTGAACTCAGACCTTTCTGGCATATTTGATGATCTGATGAAAAATAAGCTCCTTGACCTTCCTGAGATGAAACGTCCAGAAGAAGCCGGCCGAACTAATGACCCAAAATACTACAAGTATCATAGGTTGGTGAGTCATCCAATTCATGATTGTTTCGTTCTTAAGGAAAAGATCATGCAACTGGTTAAGGAAGGGAAAATCGTGTTAGAAGATGAGGCGGGTATAAACTTCACTTCTGTAAAAGAAAGTCATAATGAAGGCTCATGTCATGTCGTGAACGAGGACAATGAAAGCGAACAACTTGAAACTAAGGGTAAAGCTTACTCCGTGAAGGTGACCTTCATGGATGAAGATATGTTGTTGGGTATGCAATCTCATAATCGACCTCTATTTGTGACTGGTTACACTAAAGGGATGCGAGTGAATCGCATACTTATTGATGGAGGTTCGGCAGTGAATATTTTGTCCTTGAGAATGTTGAAGAAGATAGAAATACCAATGGATGAACTCAACCATAGCCGATTGATGATTCAAGGGTTTAACCATGAGGGGCAAAGGACTCTCGGCACAATAGTTCTTGATTTGCTAATTGATGAGATGAAATCCACAGTCCTTTTCCATGTTATTGATGCAAAAACTTCCTACAACATGCTTTTGGGGCGTCCATGGCTACATGAGAATGGCGTGATTCCTTCTACATTACACCAGTGCTTCAAATATAGTGAAGGTGACAACGTGAAAAGAGTATTCGGTGACGACAAGCCGTTTACTGAAGCTGAAGCTTACTTTGCCGATGCTAAATATTTCTTCAAGAGTACAAAGGAAGTAAAGCATGAAGAAGCCCTAGTGCAAGATAATGGGGGCAATAAACAAATAAAGGATGAGGAAGGTAGTACATCATCTGCCACTCTCAAGGAGAACAAAGGCAAAGGGCTTGAGACCTCGGAAGAGTTGACATTGCCTCTAACAAAAATTGATGCTAGTAAACTTTCTTCTCCACCACTCAAAGGATTCACACGTCCTATTGAAGGACCAAAGACCGAACACGGTGAAGTGTTTGAAGCCAAAATAATCAAGTCGTATAGTCCACAAGCTTATAAACTCCTTATGAAGGCTGGTTATGAACCAAGGGAAAGAAACTTGGCGAGCAAGGTGTGTCAAGAAATTGTCAACCCACCAGGACATGGGCTCAATGTTACTCAGGAAATGTTAAAAAATGGTGGTCACACAATCAGGAAGGCTAAGCCAGGTTTGGGATATGTCCCTCAAAAGCCAGTCCGTATTGCAATTAGAAGAGCAAGTACAAATTATATCACCGAGGGAGAAGCTCTATCCACGGAGGATATGTTTGATGCAAGTAGTAGAGAAGTCAAGAGAATATCTGTTTTTGAAAGGCTTGAGAGTGTCTTCGAAAGGCTGGGACCCTGTAAAGGGAAGTGTAGGAGGCAAAATCATATCAAGTCCCTTAACCTCCGAAAACTTCGGAGTCAAAATCCTTTTCGCATCAAGCGGCGGAATATCTTGACTGTCTCAAGTGGAAGAGTGTTGAAGGATAAAGTGCAAAGAATCATCTTTACTAAGGATGATAGTAATGATGATAGAGAAAGTGTAGCTTCCACCAATCATATTACTGCTATGGAAGATTCTCAAATGGAGGAAGTAGATGCTGAAGATGCCCCTCCACAATTTGAAGAAGGAGTGAAAGCCACTGTTGATGAGTTGAAAGAAATTAATTTAGGTGATGAAAATGACCCACGTCCTACCTACATAAGTGCTCTGCTAGATGTTGAGGAAGAAACAAAGTATGTCAGCCTTTTGCGAGAATTCAGAGATGTCTTTGTATGGTCGCATAAGGAAATGCCAGGCTTAGATCCGAAAATCGCAGTGCACCACTTGTCCATTAAAAAGGGAACTCGACCAGTTAAACAAATGCAGCGTCGATTTCGACCAGAGTTGATTCCTTTGATTGAGGACGAGATTAATAAGCTTCTTGAAACAGGCAAGATCCGAGAAGTCAAATATCCTACATGGATTTCCAATATCGTGCCGGTAAGAAAGAAAAATGGGCAACTCAGAGTATGTGTTGATTTCCGAGATTTGAATATGGCATGTCCGAAAGATGACTTTCCATTGCCAATTATTGAACTCATGATTGATGCAACAATGGGGCATGAGGTCCTTTCATTTATGGATGGGACATCTGGCTACAATCAAATTGGTTTGGCTTCTGAGGATCAAGAGAAGACAGCCTTTCGTACTCCGAAAGGGATATATTGCTATAATGTTATGCCATTTGGCTTAAAGAATGCTGGTGCCGCTTATCAGCGAGCCATGCAAAAGATATTTGATGACATGCTTCATAAGATTGTCGAATGCTATGTTGATGATATTGTGGTAAAATCAAAGGAAAAGAAAGATCATTTCCATGATCTAAGGCGAGTGTTTGAACGATTAAGAGAGCATCAACTCAAGATGAATCCACTCAAGTGTGCATTTGGAGTTTCATCCGGGAAATTTCTGGGGTTTGTTGTTCGCCGTCGAGGGATTGAGATTGAGAAAGCAAAGATTGACGCAATCATGAAAATGCATGTGTCTCGGAACATACATGAACTCAAAAGTCTGCAAGGAAAGTTGGCATACTTAAGGAGATTCATATCAAACTTAGCTGGTCGATGCCAACCATTTAGTCATCTCATGAAGAAAGACAGCATATTCGAATGGGATGAAGCTTGCAATAATGCTTTCAACAGCATTAAAGAATACTTGATGAAGGCACCAGTGTTGAGTGCTCCAATACCGGGACGTCCATTAGTCCTTTATCTAGCTGCTCAAGAGCGTTCTGTGGGAGCTTTACTTGCACAAGAAAATGATGATGGTAAAGAAAGAGCTCTATATTATCTAAGTAGAACCATGACTCCAAACGAGTTGAAGTATTCACCCATTGAGAAGATCTGCTTATCCCTTATCTTCGTAATTCAGAAGTTAAAACATTATTTTCAAGCTCACACAGTTCGGCTAGTTTCGAAAGCCAACCCACTAAAATTTGTCATGTCAAAACCAGTACTCTCTGATCGGCTTGCAAGATGGTATCTCCAACTTCAACAGTTTGAGATCATGTACGTCCCTCAAAAGGCCGTAAAAGGACAAGTGTTGGCAGATTTTCTAGCTGATCATCCAATGCCTGCTGAATGGGAACTATCTGATGAACTCCCCGATGAAGATGCTTTCACTGTGGACATAGTTTCTCCTTGGAAGATGTATTTCGATGGAGCATCTCATAGAGAGGGAGCTGGTGCGGGAGTCGTGTTTGTAACATCCAGTGGTGAAGTTCTACCTTTCTCATTTTCATTAACAGAAAATTGCTCTAACAATGTGGCTGAGTATCAAGCACTTATACTTGGTTTAGAGATGGCTGTCGATATAAAGCAGCTACACCTTAGAGTGTATGGTGATTCGCTATTGGTGATAAATCAACTCCTTGGAGTGTATGAAGTGAAGAAGCCTGAGTTGTTCCCCTATTACAAGTATGCTCAAAATCTTATGGGTTATCTCGGTGATGTTGATATTAAGGATCTGTCTAGAAGAGAGAATAAACAAGCTGACGCCCTCGCTAAGTTAGCATCAACTATAGCTATGCCAGAAATGCAAATTCAAGTACCGGTGTGTAGAAGTTGGGTTGTACCACCAATCTTTGAAGATGATGATTATGAAGAAGTTGAAAATCATGTGGTGGAGGTTTTCGAAATTGAAGAAGAAAGTTGGCGCCAACCACTTGTGGATTATTTGAAATATGATAAGTTGCCTAACGATCCACGACAAAGGGTTGATATTCGGCGTCGGGCACCTCGGTTCATCTACTTCAAGGGTACACTTTATAGAAGATCATTCGATGGAATTTTCTTGAGATGCTTAGGTAAGGAAGAAACTATTCAAGCAATGGAGGAGGCTCACTCCGGAATTTGCGGTGCTCATCAATCCAGACCGAAGCTACATTTCAGAATTAAAAGGATGGGCTACTATTGGCCAACCATGGTGAAGGATTGCATGGATTACGCACAAAGATGTCAAGCTTGTCAGTACCATGGAAATCTGATTCATCAACCTCCGGAGCCTTTGCATCCGACAGTCGCTTCATGGCCTTTTGATGCTTGGGGTTTAGATGTGGTGGGGCCGCTTACAAAGTCATCTGGTGGTCATCTCTACATTCTTGCGGCAACCGATTACTTTTCAAAGTGGGCCGAAGCTATGCCTTTAAGAGAAGTGAAGAAAGAAAATATTGCTGATTTCATCCGGATTAACATCATTTATAGATATGGTGTTCCGCGCTACATCATCACTGATAATGGAAAGCAGTTCAGCAACAGTTGGATTGATAAGCTATGTGAGAAGTTTGATTTCAAACAAAAGAAATCTTCAATGTATAACGCAGCTGCTAATGGTCTTGCCGAAGCTTTCAATAAGACGTTGTGTAGTTTGTTAAAGAAGGTGGTGTCCAAGTCAAAAAGAAATTGGCATGAAAGAATAAATGAAGCTTTATGGGCATACCGCACCACCTATAGAACACCTACTCAAGCCACTCCGTATTCCTTGGTGTATGGTGTTGAGGCTGTTGTGCCTCTTGAAAAGCAAATTCCTTCTTTGAGGATAGCCATACAAGAAGGCTTCACCGAGGAAGAAAATGCAAAGTTACGTCTTCAAGAGTTAGAAGCGTTAGATGAAAAGAGGTTGGAAGCACAACAAAGACTCGAGTGTTACCAATCTCGTCTTTCTAGAACATACAACAAGAAAGTGAAGGTACGTTCTTTTCAAGTTGGTGATTTGGTGCTTGCTGTGAGAAGACCTATAGTAGTCACCCATCGCGTTGGAAATAAGTTTCTACCCAAGTGGGATGGCCCTCATGTTGTGAAGGAAGCCTACACAAATGGCGAATACAAGTTGATCTCAGAAGATGGCGTGAATATTGGCCCCATAAATGGGAAGTTCTTGAAACGCTACTACGCGTAAAACAAATACATGTACAACGCTCCTTGACGCACGAGCCTAAACTGCATGTTACTCCTGGTCCGCATGAGTATAAACTGTGTACGACGAACTCCTGGTCCGCATGAGTATAAACTGTGTACGACGAACTCCTGGTCCGCATGAGTATAAACTGTGTACGATAAACTCCTGGTCCGCATGAGTATAAACTGTGTACGACGAACTCCTGGTCCGCATGAGTATAAACTGTGCACGACACCCACCAAAGGTAATTATATGTGGTTAAACTATTAATTCACTCCACTCAGATATTTTAAGTGGTTAAAGTATTAAATATCCTACTTTGTCTAAAGTGGTTAAAGAATAGTCACTCCTGGCCCGCATGAGTATAAAATGTGTACGGCACCCCCCCATTCAAAACCAAATTGTGTCCCTTTGAACTACGTTATGACTTGATCCTCTTCAAAGAGGTACGTAGGCAGCTTAGCACTTTGTTAAGTTCAGTCATGTTTCGGTTTGTTCACATCAAGTTTGTGAAGCAAAGCAATAAGTTGAAGTATGTAAAATAGTGAGTAAGTATCAGACATAGTGATGCAAATTAAGGAGTTAATGATGGATAACAAGAAGAAGAATAAGAGATAAGGGATAAAAAGAACTTTATTGATAATATCATTAAGTGATCAAAACAAAATGGAGGTATTAAGGTGAGTTGGTTTCAAAAGAAATTAATGAAAAATATCCATAGTGGATAGCTCCTCTCGAGCGTCTGTCAAAGCTTGCGTAACGCTCTTCAATTCGTCAGCGATGGAATCTTCTAAGATCGGTGTTTTCTTCAGTACACTAATATTCCTTGCAGCAGTTTGAGCTCCAAGCTTTGCGCTTTGAATAGATTGGCGGAGACGTTCAGCTGTTTGTGACATGGTTTCCTTCTCCTTCAGCAGAGTCTCGATCTTCGTTTCAATCTGCTTCAATTTAGTTTCAGATTCTTGCAGTTGCTTGGTCTCTGTAGCCTCTTGGTCTTTGTATTCATGGGCGCGCTTCTTTGCATCAATTAGACGCTTTTCAATGTCTTTCTTGGTTATCCCATCATCAAGTTTTATCTTCATGGTGTCATACGCATCGGCTTTAGAGAGTAGGAAATTGAATGATTGTTCTAGAGCGGATCCGTCAATTCCTTGAGCGCTTTTGAAGGTGTCCACCATCTTAAGCCCTTCATTCCTCACAGAAGATAATGCGTTGACAGGGGTTCTTCTTAGTTTTTCTTGAAAGCGTTTCCACACTGCCAAGTTAACTAGTTTCCTAGCGTCCATAATCTCTTTATCAAAGACAAATTCTGTAATGTCTGGAGCTTGGGCCGCAGAAATTAATGGGGGAGATTCATTCATGATAGGAGAAATGTGATCCGAAAGGTCATCATCAATTAAGATTTCGGGGGCTGCAACAGAGGTTGATCCTTCTTCATCCGAGTCATCATAATCAGAACCAAATACATCATGCATGCACTACAAAAAAAAAAGAGTAAAAGAGATGGTAAGAAAATATGTGCAAGAATGGATGTATATGAATTATGATTAGAAGGGATTAAAACCTTAGCCTTAGTTGTCGGGGTAAGCATCGGAGATTTGGCTTTTTTGATCCGCTTCGGGTTGTGGTCGGTTGTGCTCTCATTTGAATGTGAGAGACCGTTCTTTCTCTTTCCGTTTCCATTAGACCTCCCTACAATCACCTTTCGAAGGGGCGGGGCCTCTAGTGATACAGCTTCCTCATCAGCTTTGGCATTATCTGAATTATTAACGATGTCAACTTCTTCTTCCACATCCTGGTTTGGGATAGCCTCAGCTAGGTTCAACACGTTGTCTAAGAAGTAAGTGCCATGAATCTGAGATAACCACTGTTCGTATTCTGATGAGCAGGAATTTTTAAATTCTGAAGGTGCACATGGAAAAGTTGCTGTAGATTGAGAGTTACGCAAGGTGCATTGCCTCCAATACTGAAGCCCTCGCTCCAAGGTGGTTTCTCGAATGTCTGTTTTCATTCTCCCCGGAGTATCTTGATAAAAGCCGAATTGGCGGCTAAATCGATGTGGGCTATAGGGTTCAATAAGAAAGCCTCCATTCTGTCGCAAGGTAAGATAATTAGTGCGAATAGCAATGAAGTAGGCCCAATCGCACCAAGGTGCCTTGTCATGGTCAATATACCACATGGGGTCTGTTTTCGGGAGAACATTACAAGACAAGGAAGCTTTGTTTCCATTTTGAATTTGTTTGCGAGCACCAATTGAACTAAAGAATTTTGCTCCATTTTCGCCTGAGTAGGTCACCATTGAAGGTGCTTTCAAATCATGAGGGTTTGGGTAATGAGTTTGAAAATAATGAGCCAACCAAGTGTAAACGAAGTGCACGGGAAATGTTGACTTCATTTCAGAGGGTCTAAGTTCATTAGAGATTCCATTCAAACCTCGGTATATGCTTGTCAGAACAGGAACAGCAAGGCAAACTGATTTTCCCGCAGCTATCAAACTTGCTACCTTGAAGGTACCAGGACGTATCATGTCTACTTCATCGTTAGGAAGTACAAAAGAGCAAAGCCAGCAAGCTAAATGGGCAGCTAGATACGTTTCCTCTTGTTCTTTGGCATCAACATGAAGCATTTTAAAATGGGCCATCTCTATGGAAGTCCATTTCTTGCAGTCGTCGATAATGCCCTTGGGGTTATGCGTACTCTTGAGGCGTGCTTTCCTTTTACTTTCTGCACGTAGAGGGGGCTGTTTATGCTTCGTAGTTCTATGAGACCAAAAGCTCACCCATCGAGAAAGTGAAACAAAGTCAGTACCATCACGGCTACAGATTCTATGATAAGCATGAAGTAAGTGCTGACAACTAGGTGGGATACGTAAGCCAGTGGCGTCACGCTCATTCAAAAGTTCTGGCTTGTCAGGCACAACTTCTTCATATAGGTGACCAGCTAGCGGCAATCCTACCCAGTTATACAAATCCCATAGAGAAATCGACATTTCTCCAAAGGAAGTAAGTAGGGTGTTAGTGGTAGGGCACCACGCCTCGCAAAAAGCTTTGATGATCTCATGATTACAGTCATATGTAAATAGAGATGCGAAGATAGGTTCATAAAGCATTGTTTTCTCAAGAATAGAGCGATATCTGCTTAAGACAGCCTCGGTCCATTCCCAATACCCGGGGATGTAATGAAATTCCCCGAGAAAATTCATTGAGTCGCCCCATGCCGCATTGCCATTGATTATTTGGTGCCCTAACGTGGGCAAAGGGTCAGTATTGAGCTTCTCCATAGTATGCTTAACCGATTTCAAAACTACAACTTCAGTTTCGTCCAATTTTCGGTCTCTAGTCCAAATACTTAGATTGAATTCTTTATCCGTGCGAGGAAGTTTCTTTATAAGTTTACCCATGAGGGGCCTTTCAATTGGAAGATATGTTACTATGCCTGATGGTGGATCCTTGCTATCACTGATCATCAATTGGTGTTCATTGGAATCTGTTACGGCACTCGCAAACAAAACCATCTCGAAGTTGGATTAACTGCAAAAAAAAAAAAAGTGTCAGTAAAGGGGGTTCAACTTAATTTATATTCATGGATTTAATTAATTAAAAGGTCCAAAATAAGTTTATGGGACCAATTAAATATTGAATCTTGAATTATAAATTAAAAAAACTATGAAAAAGAGAGTAAAGCAATTAAAATAATTCATGTGGGTTTAATTAATTGAGCCCAAATCATGAATTAAAATTAAATTGGCCCAAGAGTTGAAGACCAATGAAAATTAATTAGCTGTTGACCTCAATTTTTTAGCCCAAGTTCATTTATAATGGGCTTAAGTAAATACTGCAGCCCATCAAACTTGGTCAAAATTGAGGGAATCAAAGTCAAAATTGGTAGGCCTAAATTTCTTCTTCCAGAATGGAAATTGGCAGCTTCTTCCGGAATGGAACTCCCCGGTCGCCAACTGTGTTGCCGCCACCGGTGACCTGGCAGACGCCGCCGCCCCACGCCAACGCGCGACGAACCACGCAAGGCCGCCGCCACCGGTCCCCACGTCACCGCGCCATCGCGTGCTGTTGTCACATGTCGCGACTGCTGATCGCCGACGCGTTGTCGGTTTCTTCAGAAAACACAGCAGCCGCGTGGGATTCAGCCATTGATATTTTGGTTGGTCAATCTGTAAAAGATGTCAAAGGTTGAAGTAGTGTGTTCAGCTCTTGTAGGAATCTCAAACACAAACAATGCAAATCCATTGTCGAGATTGAATTTAACTCCATGGGATCTTCGACAGCTCCGAGCCAAACCAATCCAGAGAGGCATTCTTTTTCTCCACCCCAAATCCCACCAAATCCATATCCACCACCTCAAGATTTCACTCTCCCGCACTCTAGATTTCTTCCCGCCGCTCGCCGGCCGCTTAGCCACCGTCCGACACGACGACAGCACCGTCAGTTTCTTCGTCGACTGCAATAATGCCGGTGCTGAGTTCGTCCACGCCGTCGCCGGAACCGTCTCTATTTCTGACATCTTGGAACCATACTGCGTGCCCGAACACTTGGTTTCTTCCCTCTTCCAATTAAACGGAGTCGGCAATTTGGTGTCTAACCGCGCAAGGCCGCCGCTGCCTATGCCAAGGCGCGAATCGGTTGTCATCGCCAAGTGCATCAGTTGTTGCTGTTGTTCCGAGGTTCTTTCCCAGATCGGGGTATATCCTCAAACGTGCTAAGTACCCACGGATCGACCCTATCGCGCCACTCCCCGGTCGGATTGTCAACACCGATGGCCGAGCATCACTCACCGCCCCTCTCGTAAGCATAAGCACCAACAACAAGCGACCTCGAACCCTTTCGAAACCACGAGCTCACAGTTCAATCACCATGTCGGGACAATCGTATCGAGAGGCAACCGAGGAACAGTTCTTAATTCCATAAGGAACAACCGAGGGGCGAGGACAAGGCTCACCGTCGATTTCTCAGAAGAGAAAGAGGGGCGAGGACAAGGCTCACCGTCGATTTCTCAGAAGAGAAAGAGGGGCGAGGACAAGGCTCACCATCGATTTATCGGAAGAGAAAGAGGGGCGAGGACGAGGCTCACCGTCGATTTCTCGGAAGAGAAAGAGGGGCGAGGACAAGGCTCACCGTCGATTTCTCGGAAGAGAAAGAGGGGCGAGGACGAGGCTCACCGTCGATTTCTCGAAAGAGAAAGAGGGGCGAGGACAAGGCTCACCGTCGATTTCTCGGAAGAGAAAGAGGGGCGAGGACAAGCATGTTACTAAGTTCTTGGTCGAAGACAGGAACAACAAGCAAACAAGACGAATAAACAGTTCAAAAAAATGGCAAATTAAGGAATTGAGAGCTTACACTTGTAGATTGAATTCTTTGGATGATGTGTTTTGATTGAGTGTTTTGTCTTGAAAGCTTCTTGGACCGATGCTGAAGAAGAAAAAAATTTAGAGACACTTTATGCTACACTTTGAAAAGAAAAAGAAAAATTCAAATAAGAGAAGGAAGAACCACGAATTGAAGTGAATATCTTGTTTGTTGGATAGCTTTGATAAAAAAAATTGAGTTCATGAAGTACCATTATATAGTAGTGGATTCATGGATAATTATGGACTCATGGATAATTATGGAAATTATTTGTGGATAATTATAGAAGCTACTAGTGGACTCATGGATAATTATGGAGATTATTGTGAGGTGCGCAAGCTCTACAAAATTGTAGGAGATTCTTTACTACAAATAACTTTGATAATTTTGGGTAAGGTGCATGAAATCTTGGTGAATAAGAAACAAATCTTTTGCGATTCCTTCACATCAAGACATACTGTCCGTGAACAAATCGCAAGGGGGCATTTGTAAGTAATTAAAATTCACGGTCCAATCAAATGGCGACACGTGGATTTTATTGATTAAATATCAATTTTAATTTATTTTGGGGATTTAATAAATTAATTCCTAAAATAGATTAATAAATAATTGATAATTAATTTAATACCCAACAAATTAAGTAGGGTTTAAATTAAGTAAAGCTTGACCCCTAAGTTAAGTAAAGCATGGAAGGTTCCAGAATTAGGTCAAATTAAGCAATGACCAATCAAGCTGTGATATATTTGGAACGGCCCAAGCCCGCATAACCAGGCCAAATCTGTCATAGACCAATCAGATTGCGAGATATTTATGGAGTATCCTCATCCTTCACCTATATAAGGAGCCCTCCTTCATTCACTCCAGACAGACATTAAAATACTTGAAGACATAAACGCTCTGAAGAGATCAAGAACACGAGCAGCGCTCCCTTGAGATCTTCAAGCATCTTCAAGTCAAGAACGTCAAGCGATTCGGGATTGAGGTGCGGAGCCCCCCCAAATCAAGCGTTCTTCATATACTGAGTTCTTCGGTGTTCTTCGCGCCAAGAACAGCATACGACCCGGGATTAAGGTGCTAAGCCCCCCAGATCGAGTGTTCTTCGGATCAAGTACGTTTAATCCGAACAAAGGCTCGACGCTTCTGGATTAACGTTATAAGGTCCCAAATCCGAGTTCGGACAAGCTTCAACTGAAGATCCGACTCAACACACACACAGTCAACGCGATCAACGCAGTCAAATTCCAAGTCAAAGTCAAGCCAAATTGGTTCGAGAGAAGAATCAGAGGATTGATAGAGATTGTTCCTAAATTTTCAAGTTCAATCCATCTGGATTATCATTGTAATTCTTTTGTGTTTATTTTATTATAAATACAATATCTGTTGTTACACAATAATAAAACGTAAAATAATATTATGTATTAAATAAAAATGATAAATTAAAATTAAAATAAGTTTTAAGATTATTGTAGTAATGATGTACATACAAGATTTTGTGAGATAACAAAAATGGCAAAAGCTCCTACGTCCCCGGGGCACGCCGTGCGCCCATGAAAACACAATCCTCCCCTCCATATTTTATTTAAATCTATTTATTGTCAGGGGTTTAAATTGCAAAAGGATACGGTGTTCCTGGGGCACAAGAGCCTCACCCAACAAAAATAGGAAAGTGTGAATCGACATAATATTATTTAATAAATAAATATTCCTTCTCCCATTATAACTTTATCATATTTTCACAGATTTACTACGTTTTATTTGTAATAAATGAAAAAAAAAACAATTAATACTCTCTTGTCCGTCAGTAAAATATACATTTTATTAATTTCGGCGCCCGCACCAAAGATATACTCCCTTCGCCTCGAACTATTCTTTTCGTTTACTGTACCACGTTATTTGAAAAAAAAATATTCTTTTCGATCAAATTTGTTGATTTTTGAGGGTATAGTAGTGTTTTTTAGGTAATAAAAAAATATAAAATAATGGTATATATGTGTGAAAAATTAGTGATAATGAAATTAAAGTAACTTTTGATATTATTTAATAATAAAGTGATGCTTTCTTTTATAGGGTATGAAAGATGGTGTGAGACGAACAAATAAGGACGGTACGAAGGATGGTGTGAGACGGAGTGAGATATTTTCGAGGGAAAGGAGAGAGAATGCACGTTCCATGGAACGGGAATTCCATAAGAAAAGATGATTTATGGAAGCACATGCCTTATGGGCTGCCGATGACGTGTCGCCAATTACATTCTCTCTCTCTTTAATTATTTCTGGAAACAGTGGAGTAGTACGTTATCCTTATGGTCGACATAGAAGCGCGTTTCTTAATTTCCTTCCCCTTTGCGTGCATACACTCTGGATGCATTGCAATTTCTTCACCGCCACGCAACCTTGCTATTAGTTCTCCGAGAACTTAAGCACCACATTCGGTTAGGATCGGGTCGGCCCATTCTCATTTTATGGTTTCATCCAGGTAGAGATGACAATGAGGCGGGTGTTTTCGGATATTCAATCTGTCCGGATCCTAATGAAATGGATACGGATAGTTGTTAAAGTATGAATATAGAGTTTTATAGTGTGGTTCAATATAAACGTACTTTAAGTACCAATAAGAAGTACTTTAATAATTGATCGATTCATTTCGCAACTCCTCTCATAAGAGATTGCCAATTTCATGTGGAGTATACAATATCTAGTGGAGTATAATGTAGTATTACATTGGGTCGTCCACTCTTAAGGTATCTATTTTTTTTAAAAAAAGGATCTACACATGGCTCATCATTCCCCACTAATACGATTATCCAATTTATATTCATTCCGTCTGCCGGAAAAATATACATTTTGCTATTTTGAGCATTCGCGCCAAAAATATAGTACATTTATCTTTTAAACGCATGAGACTCACACACACCACTAATACATTTAATATATGGGTCCCACATACCTCACTAATACAACTACCTACTACACATTAAATAATAATACTGCTTAATCCAGATAGAAATAGCAAATGTATACTTATTGGGCGAACTAAGTGAGTATAAAATAATAATATTCCTTAATTTACGTTAAAAAATTGTTTTCGACGGAGGGAGTAATGTTTAATCTAAGTTTCATTTTACAAAGTGTTTTAGTTTATGGGGGGCTTCGAAAGGCCACCGCGCACGGCGCAACATGACTTACTGAACTCCTATTGTTTCTAATTATTTTAATTAAAATTGCTCCAACCAGAAACAACTATCCATATATTAAATTAAAATAAATAAATAAAATGACGAAAAGTCTTGAGAAAAAAGGGTAAATTTTAAATCTTTAAACTAGACACCTATAATTAAAATGAATTCCAAATTTAAGATTTACTCCGATAATTAATTAAACATTTATATCGAAATTTTCTATTTTTTGGGAGATTGAACTTTAAGATGTAACATATTCGACTGAGGTATATCATTGCATGTTCAATTTTTTTTTTCTTTCCCCCTTAATTCGTAAAATATCAAATGAGCTTGTTTTTCAATTATGAATTAATAGACGTCAAACTTTTGTAACAAAACATTTTTTATTTTTTATTTTTTTTGGGTGCCGCAATAGCAAGTTAGTTTTTGCTTAGTTGTATTTATAACTAGTACTATATGTTTTGGGATTCATGATTTCTCATCATTATAAGAAGACTTTAATTAAGTTTAATATAAAATAATTTCACTAAATTGGATAATCTAATTTAAACAATTAAATCCATATTACAAGATGCAGTTTGATGATTGACAAAAACTTATGTCAACTAGAGAATTTGTGATAAATTAATGTTCAATAATTCATATGATAGGGTGATAAGTCCTCGGTATCCTAATCAATAAGAAGAGTAATAATTAGATTAGGATTAGTTAATTAGGCTGACGGCCGGTAGTTCCGTCGAAAATAGGGGCACGTGGCGGGTGTATGAGTACTTCATCAGACATTAATTAAACAATTCCACCGTCAACTGACAGTTTAGATTCCCAACGTCCGAATATACAACCATACATGCGAACTCAGCATCTACTCCACCTTGTTTTTTACTGCAGATTCCCCGACAACTTGTTTAAGGGTATTTATTAATGGGAAAAATTTTAATGTAACCTAATTTTTTTTACTGTAAAGACTCTTGGATATAATCTATCGGATAGAAATATTAAATGCTTTTATATAATTACTATTTTATCCTTTTTAATCCTTTTAATTAAATTATTAATGTTTCAAACTTTCACTGATTACAGCTACTTTTTCATTTAATACGCTACACTCCATTGTTATTTCCAATACAAATGAATTTGAATTTTTGTAATTTATGAGGGAAAATATGAGATATGAAAATGATAGGATTAATATAAATATTCAACATGAAAAATAATAAAACATGAAAATTAATAAATACACACGAGGTATATATATGTATGGTGATGATATATAATTACAATATTCTTTATAACTTTTTCTTTTATTAATTTTCTTTTATTTTAGTTCTGTTATTTTATTATTAATTTTTTATTAGTACGTAAATTTTTTTATTTTTTATTATAATAATTTTTTTTCATGGTTAATTTTAATAACTTTTTAATTAAAATTTTATAATTCCTCTTTAGATTATTTTTCTATTTTTAATTTTTTTAATTTTAATTCGGTTTAGGGTTTAGGGTTTTAGGGTTTAGAGTTTAGAAATTTTTAATCTTTTGATTTTTTTTTGTTATTAAATTTTTTTCATGGCTGAATCTATAAAATTTTTTTTAATTTTAATGATGTGTCATCACCTAAATTTATTTTAATATTAATAATTATTAATTAATATTTACTGATAAATACATAAATTTTCTTATAAATTTTAATTTCTTTAAGATTAGAATATTTATATGATTAGATTAAATAAAAATCAAATTAAATCAAATCGTATTTGAAAACATAAAAAAATAAACTAAAAAAATGATATCTGTCCACCTATATAACATGACTCTTTATTCATTCGACACAAATTATTCATCATGACGAACAAAATCTATCTTCACTTTCTAAATAAAGTTTTTCGTTACTTTTTTTCTATTGATTTTTCTTTTATATTTTTTAATTTCTCTTTTGTTTTTTTTAATTTAAACTTTTTTTTTGTGATCTACTATCCACTTATAAATAATATTTTTTATTCATTCATTCATTATGTACACATATAATACATTTTGAATTATATATATTTTAAAATTGTAACTTTACAACCCATGTAATAGGATCCATACTAGTGTGTATATATATGAAAGAAAGAAATTGCATTGATCAATGAACCAACTAATTGGTGATAATATCAATTTACAATGGATAAAGGAAGTGATAATTAAAATAAGGCAAAAATCAATCAAAGTGAGACTGTCTCACGGATCATTTTATGTAAGACGGTCTATCTATGAACCCAATTAATTAATTTTTAAGAAGCCTGTTTGATTATTGTCCAATTAAAAAATTACTTGTAGAATAAAATTAATTAGGCCTAAATAGTATTAAAGGGTTTTGTTTGGTTGATATCAATTAAAAATTTTAAATATTAATTATGAAATAAAAATTAATTAGGGCTTAAAGGAAATTATATTTTTTTCTATGTTTTTTCTGTTATCATTTAAAAATGTAATAATTTAAATTTTATTATTCATTTAATTTATTTTTTAATTTAAATATTATAAATTAATAAAATGTGATAATATATTTTTAAAAAACTAATAACTTTTCATTTGAATTATACCATGAATAATTAAAAATGGCAAAAACTAGTGTGGAATCATCTCATGGAATAACTTTTGTGAAAAGAATAAGAAGTGATAACATTTATTTAGAATGAAAAATGATGCTCAATTGATAAAATGGGATAATGGTGCTATGAATTAGTTCATTAGCAATTTATATTTGATACAGTAGTGTGATTTTTTTAGTGAACAATTTATAGCATAAATGAAATGTGATAATATTTTAAAAGAAAAGTGATAACATCTTTAATAAAAAATTATAATTAATTACCAAAGTGTATTTCATGAATAATTTATAAAATGACTAAAACGTGATAATATTTTTTACATAAAGTGGTTTTTAATAAAAAAAATAGTGATATCCGTATAATTAATTTAATTCATGAAATATTCACTGATGTAAAGTGATATATAAATAAAGAAAAAGTGATAATCGTTTAATTAAATTAACTTGTAAATAATACTTATAGAATGAATAAAAAGTGATACCCAATTAAAATAAATATTAACAAAATCGTTGAATTATTTAATAAACAATTAATAATAATAATAATAAATAAATAAATACATTATTCTTTTTTATTAAAACTGAAAAAAATAAAACAGAAATTAAAATTATTTAACCCGCAAGCGTGATGTTAGTGAAGTTGGCGGAAATTTAAGAGTAAAATGGACCGATTATTATGGGTAGGTCTTGCGTGAGACCCTCTCACGTAAGACCATTCTATGCTTTTTAAAGTAGTTATCACTTTCGCTATTAAACTTTACCACTTTCGCTATAAAATATTATTACTTTTCATTTATATTATAAATTATTTATGAAATAACATTATCACTTTTCATTAATTTAGTACAACTTTTTATTATAAAAATTACCACTTTTTGATCGTTTCACGTAAATCCTTTCGTGAGACGGTTTCACACAAGTCTTTGCCGATTATTAATTATCAAAACAACGCCTTATTTTTTTTAACCTTTTTAAAATATAAAATATATTTATTTGGGTTAATGAATGATCCATCTCATATAAGAATTCGTGAGACGATCTCACACAATACGTATCCTTAAAATAAAAGGAATCAGATGAGATGACATATGAAGTAAGTTCATGTCTCATTGAAAAATAAAATAAAAGGAATTAATTAAGAAGAAATACTAAGTAAGTTTATGTTTTATTGAATTGGACCGTTGATCAACATATCAGAAGGAAACACGTTTAAATTTGGAGCCAAATAAGATAATTTTTTTAATAATACCATCAAAATATGATAGGTTCCGGCTTAACTTAGTGAACTAATTATATTTAGTACTTATAAAAGTCATATTATTAATTAAAAAATAAAAATAAAAGTAAAAAATATGAAAATTAGAAATGTCGCTGCCTAATTTATTGGTAAAAATTATTTAAGACACTGCATTATATCAAATGGTGTATATAAGGCAAAAAACTTGATAGCAATTACATTGTAATAACTATTTTTATATTATTATCAACATACCTTATTATATATACTTAAAAAATAGATTTAGTAATACTCAAGTTATTAATTATTAAAAATACTATTTCCGCATAACTTTGGTAATATTATATGCATATTGTATAAAATATTTAAAGTAGATTTAATATAATTAATAAGTATTAAATGTGATGATTTTATAATATAACTTAATTTATATAAAAAAATAAATATAATTATCATATAAAAAATATTTAAAAGAACCGCAACTCAGATGTTAATTTATTTAAAAAAAATGAATTATTTATTCTTTTATAAGAAAAATACACGAGTATAATGTAAACAAAATGTTACTCCGTAAAATAAAATTACATTCACGTATAATATTAAATAAAATTAAATGAAAATTATCTGTTGAAGTATTAAAACTCATTAATACTTATTAAACATGCAAAAACAATTAATGTACACATTGAAAATTGTTCCTAACTTTAAAAAATTGGAAGAAGGGTATATTTGTAGAGTTAGTCTCTTGTGAGACGAGTTATTGGTGAGACGGATGTGAGACGGGTCAACCCGTCACTAAAGTATGCTTATTTGTGGTTAAAGTGCGCTTATTTGTGGTTAAAGTATGTCGATAATAAATCAAATTATAACACACTAACATCATACTTTAATACATAATCCAACATACTTTAAAAAACATACATTAACAACCATTAAACATACTTTATTTAAATAATCGACATACTTTAACACGTCTCACAAACCGTCTCATGAAAGTAGCGTCTCACAAGAGACTTTGTCATATTTGTAATCCTAAAAGTACTTGACCCTTTAATTTTATCAATATTACAAAATTATCTAATTCTATCTAGCTAGATTCTAGCCATTTAGCATCTCCCTTTTTTTATATATTTTTTCTTATCTTAACTTTTAATGCTATACTCCCTCCGTCCCCCAAAGTATTTCACACTTTCCTTTTTCATCCGTCCCTAAAAGTATTTCACACTTCACTTTTACTAAAAATGGTAATGAATACACTATAATAATACTTACTTTTTACACATATCCCAACAAAATACTCACTTTTTCACCCATTTCAATAACTTTACACACCTTTTTCATTAAATTAACTAAAATATTTCTTCTCTTTCTTACTTTATACTTAAAAAGTCAAAATTTTCTTAAACTCCGCGCACACAAATACGTGAAATACATCGGGGGACGGAGGGAGTATATTTTTATATCCGATTTGATCAAAATACACTGTACATGAATTTTTGAGTAATATATTCGAGTAAAGTTTTTGAGTAAAATCATTAAAAAAAACTACTCGAATTTTTTACACGAATGCGTTATTTTGACACAAATTCATTACACGAATGCATTAAAAAATTCGCGTTCAATTTCGTGTAAAATCACAACTTTCGTGTAAAAGAATTACAAAAAATAATCGTGTTAGATAAAAAAAAAACTAAAAACTCAATCAAAAATTTGTGTGAAATTTCGTGTAAAATTACAACTTTCGTGTAAAAAATTACAAAAATTCATGTTAATTTTTTTTAAAAAAAACTCAACTCATTATTTGATACGAAAATTTCGTGTAAAAAATTACAAAAATTCGTGTTAATTTTTTTTAAAAAAAAACTCAACTCATTATTTGACACGAAAATATTTGACACGAAAAATTCGTGTAAAAAATTACAAAAAATTCGTGTTAATTTTTTTTTTTAAAACTTAAGTCATTATTTGACATGAAAATATTTGATATGAAATTTTCGTGTAAAAAATTATAAAAATTCGTGTTAAATTTTTTTTAAAAAGAAATTCAACTCTTTTTTTTGACACGAAAATTTTTACACGAAAGTATTATTTTGTACGAATTATTTTCGAGTAAAGGTTAAATCCGTCATTTTGGGTACTAAAAGAGTTACCCTTATATTTGGGGCAGTAAATATTATCGTTAAACCCTGACGGGCACTGTTATTAATTACTTTCTTTATTAGTTCTACTTCCACTCCAAATGTGATAATCCAAATGTGGTAATTTACCTTTTTTTTTATAATTATTACTCCTTCCTCCCATAATAAGGAGTGCATTTTACCAATTTCGTCCGTCTCAACATAAAAGGTACTTTTTCTTTTTTAATAAATGGAATCTACACAAAACAATTAATATATTTTCATGGGATCCACACACCATACTAATACACCTACTCCACTATACATTAAAATATTATTTCTCTCGCCTCAATTACTCACAACCACCCATTAAATATTATATCCCTTAATCTACGTGCAAAAAAATTTCGCCACTCTTCTTATAGGACGGAGGGAGTATTATTTCTTGTGTCCCGTTAAAACATTTTCATTTGCTTCTATAAGGAAATTAAGGAATATAACATTTTAATGTATATTGAGATGAGAGATATAATATTGGGTAGAACTTGACCTATTCATTATTTCTTGTTCCTGTTGTGTTTGGTTTAAAAATAAAGTACAAACAAACATGCATACTCTTAAGATTTGACAGTATTTTCTTTTTTTGTATATGTCACATCCAAAGTGTGACACAATAGATAATTCACAAAATGCAGCAATGAATGTCCTATTACATTTCAATCTTACATTTCCTATTATATATGTTCACGTACGCACGAGAAAATATGAACATTTTTCCTTAAAGTTGATATTTTTCTATTAGATAAGTGACACGCATGTGAGAGAAAAATCTGAATATATTACGTTAAAGTTGATAATTTTCTTTTAAGGTATAGATTTGTCTATATCTTACTTGTCATTCATCGAATAGTTCGTAATAGAAAATATAACACTGAAATATAATATTAGATTTGGACTGACAAAATGCTAGAAAAAATTTGAATTGTAATTTCATTACACCAATTATCGAAATTATAAATTTGTATTTAATCAAATATTATATTTTAAAAAAATTTTGTGAAATACCGTATCATAAAATAGGTTTTGTAATGCTGTCATACTTGATAGATGGAAATTGATAACTGTCCAATTAAATTATTTTAATAGTGATAACATTTTTTTTTATGAAATGTAAGAATAGCTGCGGGAAAAATAATTACATTCATTATGGGATTGTTCCCAATATATAGTGTACAAGAAGATATATATGTACATGATACAATCAATTAATATATATAAGAATTCCTATAACTAAGGAATTGCTTTATTCCTCAATACGCCCCCGCAAAATTGACATGCCATCAGCCACGGAGATTTTGGATCGAAGTTCACAAAATCGAGATCGAGATAACAGTTTGGTGAGTAAATTAGCAAGTTGATCAAGAATAGCAACATATGCAACTTGAAAATACCTTTACTCAAAAGATCACAGACAAAATGAAGATCCAATGCAATATGTTTCATTCTCGAATACATGATCGGGTTTAATGCAAGCCATGTAGCACCCAAATTGTCGCAAAGGAGTTTTGGTGATGTCGGAAGTGATAACCCTAGCTCTCAAAATATTGATAAATCCAACAAACTTCTGCAGCAGTGGAAACCAATGCTCTGTATTCAGTCTCTGTGGAAGATCTTGCTACTCCATGCTGTTTACGAGACCTCCAAGATATTGGCGTCGAGTCTAGAAATATGATGTAGGCAGATGTAGATTTTCCATTAGCAATGTTCCCTCCAAAATCTGAATCATAATACACCGAGAGATTCAAGAAGGTGGGTATTCGAAGTAACAACCCATGATGTAAGGTTCCCTTCAAGTACTGAAAGATACGTTTGACACCAAGCCAATCCAGGACAGTGGGATTCGACATAGACTGGGCCAATTTATTAACTGCGAAAGAAATATCAGGACGCGTCATCATCAGTTATTGTAATCCGTTAATCACGCTACGATACTCTGATGGATTTATAAAACTAGAAATAGATAATGGAGTGGAAGTAAGCATCGGGGTTGTGACAGGTTTTGAGCCATCCATATCATGACATCATAGAAGGTCAATGATGTATTTATTTTGAGATAATAATAGACCTTCCCGACAACGAGCAACTTCAATCTCCAAAAAATATGTGAGAGGTCCAAGATCTTTCAACATGAATCGTGATCGAAGGTGTGTGATGAGAGATGTGAGCATGGCTGATAAAGACCCTGTGATTATGATGTCGTCTACATAGACAAGAACTAAGAGATGGACCGCCGTATTGTGTAGTGTAAATAGGCTATGATCTGATTGAGATTGCCGAAAGCCAAATAGGAGTAGAGCTTAACTGAGCGTATGATACCAAGCCCTAAAAGAGATGTGCAGGATCCACAAAACCTTGTGGCTGCTCCATACACACTGGGTTGTCGAGATTCCATGCAAAAATGCATTGCTCACATCGAGTTGTCGTATTTTCCATTTATAAAATAAAACCATTGTTAACACTGTGTGGATGGTGATTGGTTTTATTACCGAGCTAAAGGTTTTGAGGAAGTCCACTCCAGGGCTTTGATGGAAGCTTTTGGCCATAAGTCTTGCTTTATATCTCTCTATAGTTCCATCCGGTTTTCTCTTTGTTGCAAACACCTATTTAAAAACGATGAAGTTGCAATTTTTAGGCTTGGGAACTAGGTCACATGTACCATGCGAAGAGAGGGCAGTGATTTCTTCAGTCATGGTTGTTTGCCAATGTGGAATTTTGAAGGCTTGTGTGGATGTCGTAGGTATTGTCTCATCAGGTAAAGGGTGTTTAGTAGTCATATGCACTGTGGGTTGCAGAGAATCCAGTAAATCAATATTGAAACCTTCAAGGTGCTTGGATAGTGATTAGCCATTTGTAGTCGGGATGATTAATTAAAGAATTTATCGAACCACAGGGAGAAAGGTACTAGGGTTTAAGCGATCTTGTATTTGTCATAGTTTTATAGAGATGATCATAAAGGAATAGAATTAATCAAGAAATGGCAATTAAACAATTAAATGACAAGATAAACAATGGGATAGATGAATGAAGATGGATGAATGAATCAAGTAGATGGAGAATGAGATTAGCAATACATAAAGCATGGAAATCTAGATATCATGCAACGAATTCATATATGTCATGGATTAATAACTAAGGGCCAACACGAATTCCACCTAAACTCTCTCTCGAGACGGATAGTATGTAGATCCTTAATAAGGTCTCAAAATGGCTCTAAGGTTGGTTCTCAATCAAACAATTCCAACTAGATACTAAGTTCAATTAGAGAGTCCTCTCATACGATCAACTGATCTCTCGATCTGACCAATCGAATGTTCTATCAAAGGGTTCTAAATCCTAAAGGATTTCTCAATCTCTTTACAATTTATAATGCACATGAAGTGTATGATGAAATGATTCAATGAACTATCCTAAACATATAATTGATTTCTCAATCTAATCACATGCCCATGATAATTAATCACCCAAATCAACAATACAAATCAAGCAATTAATAATCAATGATAGAAAATTAATAAATCCAATCAACATATGAATTCAATTGCAAAATACCCAAAATTATCCAACACAATTCATATCGCCAATCTCACAAAGGAGATTAGCTTCTCATGTTTACAAAGAAATCAACATAGACATTAAGATCCTTACAAAACATGATAATCAATAAAGTTTCAATACAAAAGTTGGATGAAAACTCCCTTGGATGTCTCAAATGGTAATCTTCTTCTTCCCTTTGTAATTCTCCTCTCTCCCTTGCTTTTCTAGCTAAATGAATGAAGGATTTAATGGTGGGATGATGATAGATGGTATGGATGAAGAATGGAGGAAATGGATGGTGAAAAATAGAGAAAATGGTGTGTGATATGTGTGCAGGGGTGAAACCCACGAAAAAAATCTCATCAAATATTGAACAATTGGGTATTTATACCCCTTGGAAAGATTCTAGAAGTTTTTTGATTTTTTTACTGATCAGACACCTACACGACTCGTGTGCTGCAACACGCCTCGAGTTGTGTCAGGGTTTCTGGATCAACGCGAACTTACCACGGCACACGAGCCGTGTGCCGCAACATGGTAAAGGGATGGTCATGTTGTGCATTTTTATGTCGTCGCACGGTCATCTCTTACAGGCCCGTTTGCAGTACACGGCTCGTGTAGCACGACCCGGCTCGTGTACTTGAAATGGCTGGCCGTATTCTTACTGCCCTATTTTCTTCTTCTGTCCCCCTTCTCCATTTTCGCTCCAATTTTACCTGTTTTACATACGATTAAGTTCATTCACACTCAATTCCATAAAAACACATAACTCCACCAAATAGCACATAAATATGGATAAAAATATACAAAAACACACATAAAAAGACACTAAAATTTAGGTAAAAATATCACTCATCACACCTCCAAACTTAAAGTATTGTTCGACCCCGAACAACGAATATGATAAACCAAGAGGAGTGATTTTCACCTAGGAAAAGACTAAATGAATACAAGTAATAACACATCAATAGCAATAAGAATTACAAACTATGCTAAGGCATCCTACATCTATAAAACCATAACATGCAAATATTAACAAGTTCAATCAAACGAGAATAAAAGTGTAATATAGTCCCCTTTTAGTCCAAGCCTCACATATGTCATAAATTTCATTTAACACTCTATAAAGTAAGGTAAAACAACACTCATCAATTGATTGGCTCGACTCGCTATAAACTTGCTCGCGGATTACATTCACAAACCACCAAAGTGTTAATTAATGATCAAAAAGGTCTTTCATTAAGGATGTAATGATAGGCTCTTTGGTAGGGTAGGAAAAATATGAATAATAGTGACTAATCATGTGTAAGTAATCGAAGAGGTGGCTACTTTCTTCCATTCCTTAACATTTTATTTCTTCCTTTCTTTCCTTAATTGATCACAAGCACTATCATCAAATTTTCTTGAATTGAGCTTCTTTCAATGCATGCCTCCTTTCTTTGATTTTCATGATTTCCTTGAGTATTTTGTTACTTTGCTCATTTTCTTGTTATTAGGTTGCATATTCATTTTTGCTTATGTTCATTTCATCATTTTTTCTTTCTTTTTTTTCTTTTACCATTTCCTTTTCTTTTTTTTCTTCCGAATCAAACCTTCCTAGCTACCATCTTCTCAATCACTCACACAAAGATGGTGAATATATAAGGCTCATATGGGTAATTAAGGCTTGTAATATGCTAAATTCACAAGAAAAAAGCTTAAAGGCTTAAAGGCTCAAAGTGGTTGACTAGGGATGATGTTCATGGTAGGAAAATATAGGACAATGACTATTAATAACAAGGATGGCCTTAGATCATGTCATTAACCTCTACTAATCGGGTTCAATCCTATAGTCCTTGAGAAAGTTTTAGCTTATCAAACACAACCAATCCACTCATGAAGAAAAAATAGCATGTATGCACGGTTAAGACTCAAATATTCACAAGGTTATGCTTAGACTTTAAGGAACTTATTACACCACATTCATCTCGAAATTGAACAAGTTAATTAAAACATGTCACAATTTGAATGTGTAGAGATTCTTAATCATATCTTGTCATCACTCATTACCACAACGTATCACCACTTGTTGTTCAAAAAATGACTCACAACCTCCCTAAAAAAAACCACCAAACATACCAAGATAAAAAATAAAATACACACAAAACATATAAGAAAAGGCTCACCAAAAAAGACACAAATAAAAACACATAACATGCAAAAATAAAAATCACCATCAATAAACAATGAAGCACACATTCATATCATCCATGACAATTAAGCTCACAAACATCCCAACCTTGATTGAAAAGGAAATCCTAAATTACGAAAGTAAACCTCCCACAAACATAACAAATGAAGCAACATGCTAATCACATCAATCCAAATCAAATCAAATTATGCTAAACACATAGAAGTGGTAGGGTGTAGAATGAACTCCCTCAATAAGCATTTAGTAGTAGAAGTTGTTAGCTCCGAGCTCAATTCGTGCTTCCAATACCTTTCATACATGCTCAACAAGACCATTAGCTCAATAATTTTATTAAAAATATAGATTATCATGCACTTCAATCACCACTAATTGGCCAAAATCATACTAATACTCATGAGAAAAATTTTAAAATTAGCCCAAAAATACGAAAAGTATATGCCTTAAAAATAACGTATGCCACACCACGCAATATTCCCCCAAACTTAAATTAAAACAAGAGTTTCGAGTTAAGTTTGCAAAAAGTGGCTTACCTATACACTTCAAATCTAGCACTTCTCGTATCTCCAATACGCATTTTCCTCACGAGCACAATCCACCTACATGCCAAAAATGCAAAACAAGAAAATTCATTATCCTTATTGAAAGCATTAAATAAAGTAATAAAGATAATGATGGGTTGCCTCCCATCTAGCGCTAAGTTTAACATCTTCAAGCCGGACGGGATATGGAGAACTCATCAGAATGGCCATGGATATCTTTCATCCTTGCCATCGAATTTTAATCATTGTGCTTCTTCCTCTAGTAGGCACTTGTGTCAAGTGATGGCCTCTGTTGCATCCTTCGAGCATGGCTTTAAAAATTCGACTCTCTTGAGCTTACACTCCATTGCCCTCTCCATTTTTGAACACCGCTTATTCCTCTTTACCATATAGATCCCCAACATCTTTTCGAGTTCTCTTTTGTTTCTAAGAAAATGAGAAGAATCAATAGGTAAGACAAAGTCAATGTAAACAATATTATCAAATTCAAAGCATTTTAAAGAGTTTAAAGGTTTAGAAATGCTCATTTCACTCTTCAAGTCATCATCATTTGTTTCTTGACCTTGTTCCTCTACTTCAACATCATTTGCCTCAATGGTCTCTTCAAATACCTCTTTTGATTCTACATCTCCCAAATTCTTTCTTCCTCCAACTCGTCTTCAACTTTACTCTCCTCTTCAAGTTCTTCAACTTGTTGAAAATCGGTCAAAGCACTTACAATTTGGTTCACTTGATGCTCCAAGGCTACTAACCTCTTCTCAGTTGCCTCATTTCTTTTCTTTCACTCTTCAAAGCTTGTTTCATTCATCTCAATCAAGACTTCTAAAGATGAATTTTCTTCCTCAACTTGTTGAAAGTCTCCTCTCTCTTGATTGTCAAAATCCCATCCTTGAGTTGGATAAAAATTTCCTACTTGATGGTTAGGCATCCTCCACTCTTCTTGCTCCATAAGGCTAGGAATCGACACACCTTGCACATTTTGACCACCCCTCAAACTTGAACTAGGCAAGACTTGACCATAAGCACCTTGATTCATCATCCTTATTTGTCTTGTCAATTCCAAGGTAGCAGGTGTAATTATCTTGGAGGATTCATTTTGAAGAAAACTTAATTGAGGATTGTGACCTTCATTACTTCCTTGAGCACTTCTTCTATATAAGTCCAATAAGGCGTAGTTTTGAAACGGAGGAGAAGTGTTGGTGTTAGAATTTGGTGGAGAATAAGTGTATGCTTGATACGGGTGGAGTGTATTTGCATTGTAAGCTAGTTGCCATTCTCCATTTCTTCCTTAATTATAGTATTGAGAGCTATCTTGATTCCTTTGGAAATTGTAACCATAGTTGCTCTCATTCATATAGCCTCTTAATTGTGGAGGTGGAATCCTTGCACTTTGATCCCCAAAGAAATCACTCAAGTATTGGTTCCAACCTTCCATTTAAATGCTCTTCTCAAGGCTTACTATAATTCTTCTTCAAACTTGCTATTTTTGGCTTTGATCCCCATTCCTCTTCTCTCAATGTAGTTTCTATGTACCTATCAAAATAAAAAAGTGAGATCAAAATTTTCAACACAAATAATAAAAGCAATAAAAATATCTCTAGTAATACCAATCGAACACTCCTTCGTTAAACCACTAGCAACCGTTACCTCCCCGGCAACGGCGCCATTTGATTAGCCATTTGTAGTCGGGATGACTAATTAAAGAATTTATCGAACTACAGAGAGGAAGGTACTAGGGTTTAAGCGATCTTGTGTTTGTCATAGTTTTATAGAGATGATCATAAAGGGATAGGATTAATCAAGAAATGACAATTAAACGATTAAATGATAAGATAAACAATGAGATAGATGAATGAAGATGAATGAATGAGCCAAGTAGATAGAGAATGAGATTAGCAATACATAAAGCATGGAAAATCTAGATATCATGCAACGAATTCATATATGTCATGGATTAATAACTAAGGGCCAACACGAATTCCACCTAAACTCCCTCTCGAGACGGATAGGATGTAGATCCTTAATAAGGTCTCAAAATGGCTCTAAGGTTGGTTCTCAATCAAACAATTCCAACTAGGTACAAAGTTCAATTAGAGTCCCTTCAAACGATCAACTGATCTCTTGATTTAACAAATCGAATATTCTATCAAAGGGTTCTAAATCCTAAAGGATTTCTCAATCTCTTTACAATTTATAACGCACATGAAGTGTATGATGAAATGATTCAATGAACTATCCTAAACATATAATTGATTTCTCAATCTAATCACATGCCCATGACAATTAATCACACAAATTAACAATACAAATCAAGCAATTAATAATCAATGATAGAAAATTAACAAATCCAATCAACATATGAATTCAATTGCAAAATACCCAAAATTATCCAACACAATTCATATTGCTAATCTCACAAAGGAGATTAGCTTCTCATGTTTACAAAGAAATCAATATAGACATTAAGATCCTTACAAAACATGATAATCAATAAGGTTTCAATACAAAAGTTAGATGAAAACTCCCTTGAATGTCTCCAATGGTAATCTTCTTCTTCCCTTTGTAATTCACCTCTCTCCCTTACTTCTCTAGCTAAATGGATGAAGAATTTAATGGTGGGATGATGATAGATAGTATGGATGAAGAATGAAGGAAATGGATGGTGAAAAATAGAGGAAATGGTGTGAGATGTGTGTGCAAGGGTGAAACCCACAAAAAAAATCTCATCAAATATTGAACAATTGGGTATTTATACCCATTGGGAAGATTCTATAAGTTTTCTGATTTTTTAATGATCAGGCACCTACACGACTCGTGTGCTGCAATACGCCTCGAGTCGTGTTAGGGTTTCTGGGTCAACGCGAACTTACGACGGCACAAGAGTCGTGGCCGCAACACGGCCAAAGGATGGTCGTATTGTGCGTTCTGATGTCGTCGCACGGCCATCTCTTATAGGCCCATTTGCAATACACGGCTCGTGTAGCACGACATGATTTGTGTACTTGAAACTACTTGCCGTGTTCTTGCTGCCCTATTTTTTTCTTCCTTCTTCTGTCTCCCTTCTCCATTTTCGTTCCTATTTCACCTGTTTTACATACGATTAAGTTCATTCACACTCAATTTCATAAAAACACATAACCCCACCAAATAGCATATAAATACGGATAAAAATATACGAAAATACACATAAAAGATACTAAAATTTAGGTAAAAATATCACTCATCAGATAGTTGCCGTTGTCTTTAGATACGACGTGGAGGAGGAGGAGTATTATCATCATCCCCGGTGTCATCCTTGGAAGTGGTGGTAGTAGAGTCATTGAGAGTTGATGATACTTGTATTACACCCAGAGGCAATGTGGTATGAGATAAATCATCAGTCGGTTGTGATAATTTTTGTAGACCAGTCACTGTATTTCTTGAAATCTCACATGCCGAGAAATGAAGATCTTTCTGGTTAGTGGTCGTAACATCTGTATGCACTCTGATTAAAAGAATAACTAATAAAAATAAAAGCCAGAGATGATGGTTCGCGTTTGTTTGAAGTGTAGGGCTTCAACCATGGATAACATACACATCCGAAAACCAGTAATTTCATGTAATCCAGCCTTTTACGAAACAATGCTTCAAAAGGACTCAACAAATGCAAAATGGGAGTGGGTAATCGATTTATCTAGTAAACTGCAGTTTGAAATGCGAAAAACTAGTATGTAGAAGGTAGTTTAGCATGATGTAAAAGAGCTTTACCAGTCTCAACTATGTGTCTATGTCTCTGTTCCACAAGGCCATTATGTTCTGGTGTGTGTGGGGCTAATGTGAGGCATTGAATGCCGTTATCTTCAAAATATGAATGAAGAGCCAGAAACTCCCCTCCATAATCACTGTAAAAGTTTTATATCTGCCAAACAAATTATTCTTCTGCCACAGTTTTAAACTTGCGAAATATCTCTTTCACATCAGATTTATGTACCAACGGAAAAATCCAGCAATACCTAGTAAAAGAGTCCACCAACAATAAATAATATCGAAACCCATCAACAAAAATAGACGTGGGTCCCCAAACATCAGCATATAATTAAGAAAACGGGTGTGTGACAATCAAGGATGATGTAGAGAATGGAAACTTATGTGTTTTGCACGAAAGGAAAGAATCACAATGTAAAGTCGATACATCAGAATTATTCAACGGAAAACCATTATCTGAAATAAGCAAATTACTAATACAGCGAGATGGATGTCCCAACCTCGAATGCTAAGTATAAAAATTAGCACGCAGACCAACATAATTAAAATTTGCATAAAATAGAGGCAAGCACAATAGCCGGTACACGCCATTCTCACATCTGCCTTGTGCTAGCGGTGCCCCCGTACTGCGATCATTTATAATAAATAGAGTAGGAAAGAATTTCACAGATACATTATTAGAAGCAGTAAATCGATGAACAAACAATAAATTTTGTTCAGCTAAGGGCACAAAGAGAATATTAGATAATTTAAAGTTACAAGATGGTGAATGTAAAGAGGTCCTACCGGTGTGAGAAATTGGCATACTAGTACCATCTGTAAGATGAACTTCCTCTATGCCATCATATTCGAAATACAGTGAGAGGTTCCCCAAATTATTTGTGATGTGATGAGAGGCTCCAGAATCCATGAGCCATGAGTTTTGGGGCGGTGCAGATGGAGATCGAGTCATGTTAACCACAAGCTGCTGTTGAGATCCCAAGGGAATCCGCCAGCAATTTTTGGCCAAATGTCCAGGTTTATCACACTACTAGTACACAATCTTGCCACTGAATTTGTAGGGTTGTGAATTATAAGTGAATCCTTGGGCTGGACGAGAGTTTTTGCGACTGCCTCCACCACAACCACCTCTTGATGATGTTTGTCCAGAACGTGGGTTCCTACCCTTCTGTTGTTGGACAAAGTTAGCAGAAATTGTCAAGTCTGACTTCGATTCTTCAAAGGCGTCGAGATATTTTTCTTGTGCAGTCAGAAGATCCATCAATCCAGGAAATGTGAGAGAAGATGATTGAGCGCGAATAAACATAGCTATGTCGCGGAACTTTGGACTGAGGCTGCCGAGGACATATAAGATAAAGTCATCGTTACAGATCAATGAATCAATCATAGCTAATTCATCAGCCTTTGCCTTTATCGAGTGTAGGAATTCGGCAACAGGACGAGAGTCTATCTTTTCAATTGGAGATCACCTTATTACTGCATGACTCTAGCCCTAGATTTGCTAGCAAAGATAGCATGTAAACATTTCCAAACTTCATCCAATGAGTTATAGGAAGTGACATATGGTGTAACAGAATCTGTTAATGAGCCTTGAATGAAAGCGAGTGCAAGTTGATCTTGGCGGAACCAGGGTTTGTAGAAGTCCTCAGTGGTTAATGATTTTTGTTTTAAACCATCAACAAAACCGGTCAGATCGTGTCCGTTGAGAATGACAGATACAAGTAATTTCTATTGGGAAAAGTTTGATCTAGTGAGTTTGTAAGATGTGGGGAAAGGGGCTGTGATCACCACAATAGAGGAGTTGGAGGAACTGTCGGTGGTGGTTTTTGGGGTACCATTTGTGGCCATCGGGAATGAGGAAGTAAAAAAAAGATTTAGAGACGAAAGCGTGTAGATGCAGATGTGGATCGAGAAACCAAGACCATGTAAGAATAGCTGCGGGAAAAGTAATTACATTCATTCTGGGATTGATCCCAATATATAGTGTACACGAAGATGTATATGTACAAGATACAATCAATTAATATACATTAGAATCCCTATAACTAAGGAACTGATTTATTCTTTAATATGAAAATGACAATTGATCAAGAAAAAGTAATATTATCTTACTCAATTCATTCAAAATTTAATTGATCACTTTAAATATGTGAATATATGATATTAATTTTTTTCCTATAGTTTATGACGTCGGCTATCCACATCCGCATTTTTACAAAATACACACACCAATTATAAGGTTTGAAAATGTAATATTTTATATACAGCCACCTTACTTTAACATTAATACCCTTAAACCTTAATTCACTTACATTTTTACAAATCATCACACATCTGCTTCAAACACTCACCACAACTCACCCCACAACATCAATGCTCACCCATTGACCCATGTTGGAGAAGAAAAGAAAAAGAAAGAAGGTTAGTCAATCTCACCATCATTCCCATCAAGTAAAAACACTACTCCAAAGACACTAAAATATCCGATGATTGTCCTTCATAGAGAGAGCAGTCTAATATTATTTATTTATTTATTTGTTTGTTATTTTAAAAAAATCCAAGAATGTTTGGTTATACTTTCAATTGTGAATTAGCTTTGTACATTTTATTTGAAGAAATCTCTATTTTTATTGTGTAAGTTGTTAAAATGTGTAATAATTTAGATTTATGCTTACTTGTTTAAATATAGTTGTATGAACAAAATTTATATAGTAAATAATATGTTTCTGATCTTGGATTAAAAGAAAACAATTGTTTGTTTTGCACCTGGAATCTTGAACTCATTTTTCATCTCTAGTTGGACAAAATTTAGGCTTCTGCTTGGCTATTGATGGACGACATTTGCCATTCTGTTCAACCAGCATTGGCCTTATATGAGTTTTGCTGAATACACACCCCTTTTATTAAATACACACTTTTATTGAGTACACACCCTTTTAATTTCTTAAATTATAATTTTATTGTATACACACCCCTCAAAATTCTGAAATTACCCTTTTAATTTTAAGATTATATACCAACGTCTCAAAATACACACCCCTTCTTCATTCTTATTGTTTTTTTGTTCTTAATCTAATTCATTTACGATTACACATCTTATATACCTTATCGCTACTCACCTCTCAAATATTATTATTATTTATTTTAATATTTCTTCACTTGGTTAATTGCCTTAATTCCTCATGAGAAGTACAAAGTAGAGGTTGAAGATGGTTTTCCAACAGCCCAGTTTATGGATAACTCCATAGAGAGATCTTCTTCCCTGTTTAAACCTGCGAGCCCCTCATCCTCAAATCAATCTACCATCTCCCACTAATTCTTCAGTAAAAAAAATAAGTAAAAAAATTCTTCTTTTAACTGAAGTTAAAAGTTTAATTAAAATAAAATCTACATAAAATGGGAAGAATCACAAGAAGAAACTTCCCAAAAAAGTTAACAAGTTTTGCTTGTAAGCATAAATTCATATAAGCAATTATTGCCATGGAGCTTAGATCTTCATGATTCTTATATGTCCTAATAATAATTAGGAGACATACCTTGGTACGCCATATGAACCTATGAATTAGAGCGCCGGGAACTAGTTTCTCTCTCGTCTCCTTCTTCTTTATGGCACAGCGTAAAATTTTTAGGTGATAGAGTATCATAATACCGTATCTCTTTTAATAGGTGGAGAGAGGACCAGATCTGAATATTAAATCTTTATCAAATCACATTCTATCAATATGATTTGTTATCCATAAATATATATGACCTTATTTATCTCATATATATTATTTATTTAAACACGTATCTTTTATTTAAGATATTTAATCATAATAAATATCTTATAATAATTATTAATCGCACTAGGCCATAATAATCTTACATTCTCCCACTTAGCCGAGTGGCAGAATTAAACATTAAATGTAAGGGTTTAAATAATTTACATAAGTTGCGCGATATAAGATAAATTAATTGGTCAATCCATAATGTCAATATTAAGCATAGACTAACACAAGTCATGGCTTCCCTATATCATTTACTCGACATAGTTCCCCATGTACTATGATATTAGCTATTTACTCAACGTGACTCATAAACCTAAGGATCAATATGGTCCACATAAGTATCTCAAATTGAGATAAAGTCTTGTTTACTTAATGTCAACATTCATGTATACTAAAATGACAAAACAAGATTCAATTAATGTCAAAAACAATTTCGTAAAGAGCTCATAATGTCAATGCATATTCTAAACTTAAAATTTTTCAATGATCCCCATACTTTCGACATGTCCAACAAATATCTTTGGAGGCAGTCCTTTAGTTAACGGACCCAAAATCATAAGATTGGCGCTAATATGCTAAATTGAGATTTTTTATTTTTGGACTTCTTCTTTGATGACAAGATATTTTAATTCCGTATGTTTTGCACCTCTGGAATACTTGTCGTTTTAGAGAAGAATACTGCAGCGGAATTGTCACAATAAATTTTCAGCGGCTTGACAATACTGTCGACTATTCCAAGCCCTGAAATAAAGTTCCGCAGCTAATTTTCTTGTATTATGGCCTCGAAACAAGCCACGAATTCAGCTTCCATAGTGGACACATCAATTACAGACTGCTTCGCACTCTTCCATGATACAACACCTCCAGCTAAAAGGAATAAATAGCCAAAAGTGGACTTTTTTGTATCAACACATCCGGCATAATCTGAGTCAGTATATCCAATCACATCTAGGTGATCAGATCTTCGATAAGTAAGCATGTGTGCTTTGGTTCCTTGTAGGTACCTCAAAACTTTCTTTGCTGCTTTCCAATGATCCATTCCAAGATTACTTTGATAGCGACCAAGCATCCCAACAATAAAGCTGATATCTAGTCGTGTACAAGTTTGTGCGTACATCAAACTACCAACAAGAGATGAATAAGGAATATCTTTTATTTTTCACGTTCCAATTCATTTTTAGGACACTGCATGAGGCTAAATTTGTCTCCCTTTTGGATTGGAACAATGCTTGGTGACAATCCTAAAAATCCTTACGATCTGTCACGAAATATTTCTATTCCGATCACATAAGTTGCCTCACCCATATCTCTCATTTCAAAGTTCTTAGAGAGAAACTTCTTGGTCTCACATAATAAACCAAGGTCAATTGCTGCAAGCAAGATATCATCAACATATAGAATTAGGAAGATTATTTTTCTCCCACTGACTTTCAGATATATACATCGATCAACGATGTTTTCCTTAAATTCAAAAGAAGTGATGATATCATTGAACTTAAGATACCATTGACGGGAGGCTTGCTTAAGTCCATATATTGATTTCTTGAGTTTACATACCAACACCTTTCCTTCAATAGAAAAAACCTTAAGGTTGATCCATATAAACTTCTTCCTCTAAATCCCCATTCAGAAAAGCTGTCTTAACATCTATTTGGTGTAGCCCCAAATCATAATGAGACACCAAAATCATAATAATTCTAAAGGAGTACTTTTTAGAAACAGGCGAAAATGTCTCTTTATAGTCAATACCATCTCTTTGAGTAAACCTTTTAGCAACAAGTCTAGCCTTATATCTTTCGACATTGCCATTAGAGTCACGTTTGGTCTTAAAGACCTATTTGCATCCAACTTTTTCATAACTTTCTGGCAATTCTACAAGATCCCAAACTTTATTATATGCCATTGATTTTAACTCATCTTTTATAGCATTTATCCATTTAGCATAATTAGTACTTTCTATGGCTTGTTTATATGAAACTGGATAATTTCGTTAAGTCCAATGTCAAATTTTGACAGTTGCAAATAATACATATAATCATCAGAAATGGAAGGTCTTCTTGTCTTTTAGACCTTCTTAATGCCATTTGTTGTGTTTCATCTTCTACAGATTCATTAATGATGATTTCATCATGTTCATTATTGAGAGTAAAATCATTAATATGTTATTCTTGTAAGTTGTTTAGTGGTTTAAAAATTGAATGAACAACAACATGAGGTAAAGTTTTGGGTAAAGGTATCTCCACCCTGACTTCTTCAATGTTCACTTTACGTGGTTCTTTACTCCCACTGATTTCACCATTCTCAATGAATCTATCATTTCCAGTTTCAACAATTCTTGCACTATGATTAGGACAGTAAAATATGTACCCCTTAGATTTTTCTGGATAACCAATGAAGAAACCACTAATGGTTCTTGGATTCAATTTCTTTTCTTGTGGATTATAAATTCTTTCCTCTACCGGACAACCCCAAACGTGCAGGTGCCTTAAACTGGGTTTCCTGCTTATCTACAATTCAAAAGGTGTTTTAGGAACTGCTTTACTAGGAACCCGGTTCAACAAGTACATGGCAGTTTTGAGTGCATGCATCCACAAGAAAATGGGGGTAAAGATGAATTACTTAACATACTCCTAACTATATCCAATAAAGTACGATTACGTCTTTTCGCTACACCATCTTGTTGCGTGTGCCAGGCATTGTGTATTGAGCACAAATACTGTGCTTTTCTAGGAACTAGTTTCTCTCTCCTCTCCTTCTTCTTTATGGCACAACGTAAAACTTTTAGGTGATAGAGTATTATAATACCGTGTTTCTTTTAATAGGTGGAGAGAAGACCAGATCTGAATATTTAATCTTTATCAAATCACATTCTATCAATGTGATTTGTTATCCGTAAATATATATATGACCTTATTTATCTCATATATATTATTTCGTATGTTTTATTTAAGATATTTGATCATAATAAATATCATATATATAAATATTTAATTATTAATGGCACTAGTCCATAATAATCTTACATTGCTTACAGAAAATATGGCACTACTACTCTACCACTGCTTTATACTCCCTCCGTCCCGTACCAAGGGTGCATTTTATTTTTTGCACGTGGATTAAGAAGTATTATTATTTAATGTGTAGTGGGTAGTTGTATTAGTGGGAGTGTGGGCCCCATATTTTAATTGTATTAATGGGTGAGTATGGGACTCATGTGTATGAAAAAAGAAAGAGGACCCTTTGGGTGAGACGATCAAAATGGAAAAAAGATACCCTTGGTACGGGATGGAGGGAGTATATGATCAAATCATTCATTTGATACATATGGAAAGATGATGTATTAATTTGAAGTGAAGATGGGGCCAAAGATCAGAAAACTTTTACCATTTCCTCGAGACCTCACATCAACAGCCATCTGTCCATGCACCTTTAAATCATTAGATCCATATTCCAAATAAGATCTACAGTCATTTTCGTTAGACGTTTTATCATTCACACACACACGAAGTATAAAGAATTAATGAATTTAGGGTTTATTTGATAATAGTGCGTATAAAATATGACTAATTATACTATGCACCCGGGTGCACCCTAAGAGAAGGGTGCACTCACTTTAAAAAACGTATACAAATGGGGTGCACCACCTTTAAAAACGTATACAAATATAAACAAAAATATATACAATTATGAACAAAAATGTATACAATTTAATTGTTAGGTTTTTAATAAAAATTTGAGTGTAAAAAATATACAATTATTAGAAAATATATATACACTATTGAATAAAAAGTTATACACGTATGGATGCTAGTTTTTTTAATGAAAAATTTAGTGTGAAAAAAATATATAATTATTAAGAAACACGTATACAAAATAGAATAATATTATACAAAATAGAATAAAAAATTATACACATTATGGTGCACCCGGGTGCACCTAATATCAACCCATAAAATATTTAGGGGGTGTGTATTTAATGAATTTGGGATAATTTAGACTTTTAAAAATACATACTCCCTCCGTCCCATTTCAATCTTTACATATTTCCTATTTGGGCGTTCCATTTCAATCTTTATATTTTCTTTTTTAGTAAATGTGACCCACACAAATTAATTATTTATCTCTCCATGGGCCCACACATCACACTAAATTAAAATATTATTTCTCTCACCTCACTATACATTAAAAAATTACATTCCTTAATCTACGTATAAAAAGCAAACATAAAATTTGAAACGGAACGGAGGGAGTATTATAATTTAATAAAAAAGAGGTGTGTATTTAATAAAATGGGGTGTGCATTTAAACTATGTCGCCTAATATATCTCAAATTTATTACCATCGTTAGTTGAACGTAAATTTTTCTTTTTTTTGTGTGAGAATATTTTAGTCTTTTACATAGTTTGTATTTTTATAAATATAACTTGATGAGTGTATTCAATAAATTGTGGTGTGGATAGTTAGAGCTTGGCTTATATCTCATCCTTTATCCTTTGAATTTGTTACAATTCCACTTTATAATTTTTATTGGTAATTCATACTATTTCGATTCCCTCGAATGAGAGTTTTTTTCCGTTTTAATCTTCTATTTTAAAGAGTTTCATTATTTTCTTACTACATAGATAGTACCCACACACTCCCACTAATACAATTAAAATATGGGTCTCACACTACCACTAATATAACTATCCACAGAACATTAAATAATAATATTACTTAATCCACGTAAAAAAATAAATGACCGTCATTCGAGAGGACGGAGGGAGTATATAATTATATGCTTCATACATATAACGAAAATCACCCACTCACTGTAGATATAAAATTGAATAATTAATTATTTGGATGAATTGCTATGTTATAGGATTAAGCGTTATTATTGTAAGATACATAAATTTAAATTTATTATTATTAGGTACAAAAAGTTAAAATGATATATTTAATATAGGCAAAAACTCCTGTACACCCGGAGCACGGAACACATTCCGTGCGCCTTTAGATTTTTGTATTAAATTGTATACCCTTTAGTATACAGATGTGTACCCTTTATTTTTTAAAGAAAATTATTGTGTGCACCTGGGCGCATGAACAACACTCCGTGCGCCTTTAGAATTTTGTGTTAAATTGTATATCCTTTAGTATAAAAATGTGTACCATTTATTTACTAAAGATAAAAAAATATTAATGAAAAGTGTATACCATTTGAACCAAATGGTATATCTTTTTTTAATTAAAGTGTATACCCTTTAGACCAAAGCAATGTACCCTTACCCATAATACTAAATTTTTAAAGGCGCACGAAATGTGTTCCCGTGCGCCCGGGCGCACGCAAGCCTCACTCTTTAATATAACCTCAATTTTAATTTTAATTTTTGATAGATGAGATCCATAAAAAATAATTAATACTCCTATATCTTAATAGCACATGATATTAATACAACTATCAATTTTAGTTAAATAGGACTCCCTCCGCCACTCCAATTCCATTTTACTATTTTGAGTGTTCACTCTAAGGGTAACTCATTTTTTCTTTTAGTAAAAAGGCTCCACATATAGTACACAATTTACTATTAAATACTAATAGAACTGTCGGAATTAATTTAATTAATTAGATTTAATTGGTTAGTAAGGGTTAATTGTTAAATTAATCACCAATTAAATGAGTATAGTGGGTGAGTGTAATTTTGCTAATCTACTTGAAAGGTTATGTGAGGCGTAATGAGAATTAATACGAAATTATTGTCCCACGTGGGAGGAAAATCCTCAAAGATTGGATCAAGCCAGAAGACGAATGGTTTCGTATAGAAAGATTTGTTGAACTTGAAATAGGTTCGTTGAATTTGAACGCAATAACCCTTCATAATTGCTGATTAGAGGAAATCACGCAATCAATAATCTTATCGTCATAATTGCTGACTAGAGGGAATTATGCCATCAGCAATTAATACGTCGTAAATCACGCAATCACCATTATGGATGAGTGGAATTGTGCACCTATAAATAGGGACTTTCACCATGCATTCCAACGCACCACAATCAACAAACACTTCTGCATACACTTGCATAGTGCATAGTTTAGACAATCCAGTTCTCCATCCTCTTTAGTTCGCCGGAGTTCTTGCGATAGCGGTGCCGCTTCGCCGGAAACGAAGAGCCGTTTTACCTTTAGGGGTGTTGCATCAAGATCCAGAGCACTACTTGGACGTTTTATGTCTTGCGGGAAGAGATCCTATCTTGAATCAGTTAAAGATTCAGATATGTTCCCGCGCCAGTTCCATTTGAAGATCCAGATCCAGATCAAGATCCAAAGATAAGATTTGAAGACCTTTCTCGTTTTTTCTTTTCTTGTATTTTATTTTTAATATTCATATTATAAAGTGATTGTTTGGTGCACCCCTATATTTCCCCAACAACAACTACCCACTATATTAAAAATAATAATAATAATTTTTAATCCACGTTAAATAAAAGCAAATGACCATCTTTAGAGTTGATGGAAGGAGTATATTTTTTAATTCACTGCATATGAGTAAAATATTATATGCATAAAATGCTAAATTATTTGAATTTGGTAAAGATTCTCATTAGACAGATAAAAATCAGTAATATTTTAATTAAAAATGAAACTTGAATTAATAAAAAACAATAGTATTGTAATTGATTATTTTATAAATAATTTAGGCAAAAACTTGTGTGAGATCATCTCACGTAAGTTTTTACGTGAGACGGCCAGAAGTGATAACTTTTACGAATGAAATTAGTGATAATAAATTAATGAAAATTGATAATGTTCTTTCATGAACAATTTAGAGTATATAAATAAAAAGTGATAATATTTTTTAGCGAAAGTGATAATGATTTATAACAAAAGTGATAACTATTTTAAAAAGTGAAAAATTATCTCACGTGAGACATTTTCACGCACGACCTACCCAATAGTAATTTATAGTATAAGTATAAGGTAATTATATTTTTTTAAAAAATTAATATTTACTAACATAAGGTGATAATTATTATTTAAAAAACTTAAAAAAACTAGTTTTTTAAATTTTAAAATGACAAAAGCTCCTGTGCCCCAAGACACGGAGACACGATCCGTGTTCCCATATGAACACAACCCTTTCTATCTTTATTTTATTTAAACATATGTATTACTAGAGAGTTTAAATTGCAAAAGAAACGGTGTCCGAGAGAACAAGAGCCCCCTATTTCAAAATTTGGTATGGTCGAGTCAGCAAATCAGGGATTGATCCATATCCATCGGAAATGGATAAGCAATTTATTGCACAGTAGACGCAGCAAATTGTGTGTGGTCCATTACCAAAATCAAATTCCCCTAATCTCTCTCTCTCTCCCTCTCTATTTAATATACCTCCTCTCCTCTCCTCTCCGCGATAAATCCATCTCTAATTTCACTCGCAAATCATACTTTCCCTTCTGCCTTCTTCAATTCAATCCATGGCTTCCACATCATTTTCCTTCCCCAATCACATTACCTTCTCCTCCGTCACGCAGCCGCATTCTCCGCGTTTCCTCCGCGTCACCGCCGGTTACGCCACCGCCGAAACCGCTCCTAAAACTGCGTCGTTTTACGACGTGCTGGGGATCCAGACCGGCGCGAGCAGCCAGGAGATCAAGTCGGCGTACAGGCGGCTGGCTCGGGTCCTGCATCCCGACGTCGCGTCCAGGTACGCCGCCGACGATCGCGCGCCGTCGGCGGATGAGTTCATGCGCCTGCACGCGGCGTACGCCACTCTCTCCGACCCGGAGAAGCGCGCGGTGTACGACAGCTCACTTTTCCGGCGGCGGCGGAGGCCTGAGATGAGCCGCCGGGTGAGGTCCTGGGAGACGGATCAGTGCTGGTGATACGATAATTAAGGAGTGTGTGTACAGATAGGTGATTTCACATGAGTGTGTGTACAGATAGGTGATTTCACACAGTGACGTCATCTGTATTTGATGACTTGATGGTAGTGTAAAGTTTAGCAGGCTGAGGAGTAGTATTTTAACAATCCAGAACTCCTTTTTTTTTTTTTTAAATTAAATTTCGTATTTTCTCATCTTTTAGTTTTGTAACTACCACTAATCTTTCTATTTCTTTTAGGCCGCGGCTATTCGCATACACCATTTTATTTTATACACCCAATTATATATACACATATAAAAATGATATATACACACTTGGAAAATACTACATTACCCTTAATGAAATACACTTATATACACAATTTATTCTCTCCCACAATCCCACATTTAATCTAAACACTAAATCATACACCCACTCCACTTTGCACCACTTGCCATTTCACTTCTTATATTTGAAACAAAGAAAAAAAAAGACGAAACTTCACTTCTCATGTTTGAAACGAAGGAAAAGAAGGGAGGAAGAAGAAGGGAGGAAGAGTTTCAAATATTAGGGAGATTAAACATTAATTAAAATCCATAAACCACTTAAAGTAATATTAAATTTTACGCGACCTGGGAGAATTTCGAATCTGTAAGATGAAAACTAACAATGTAATGAAACTGTAACCATCATATTAACAATGTAATGAAACTAACAATGCACCATAATTAAACAAAATACTTGAGGATATTTGTAATGAAACTAACAATGAAATCAAATACTTAAGGAAATCATCATTAAATAAATGCACCGTTTGTCGGAAAATTGACCAGTAATGGCGGCCCTGGTCTGTCGGCATTTGAAGGTCTGTTCGACCATGTATGTTCGACATTAAAGTTGCTCGTCGCCCACAATCCATCGACAACTTATGAAGCTGTTTGTCCATTCGCAGTCGGCTGGTAGGGGGAATTTTGTCCACTTGTCGTCGAACAGAAGCTACTTCAGCATCCATTTCCCGTCGAACACACTGCCGGAATAATTGCAGCCACCTTCGGGATGGCGAATCTGGTGGCTCGTCCCTTCAATAGTATCGCTTTCGATTACGCAGCCGGATATTTGGGATGTGGGGTAGGCTATGGACAGTCAATGGTAGGACTCTTCTGCATTCTTCCCTCCTCCATATTTCTTCCCTTTCCCCCTCTCTCTCTCTCCTCCACTCTCTCCCTCATACTCCTACGCACGCACTCCGTCACACACTCCCTCCAGGTTACAACGACACGACACGAAGAGGAGCCATTCTTAATTGGCACTTGCGGAGCTTTTCGCCGCTGTAGATGATCACAAGAAACTTCATCACAAACCTGATATCTACAAACCTGATATGATGACTATGGCGAGATGGAATAATATTTAGGTGTGTGTATGTTTGAGTGTGGGACAGCATGTTAGTGTTTGGTGTGTGTGTTTATAGTTATTATTTTAAGAATAATATTGTAATAAGTGTGTGTATGTAAAGGGATAATTTAGTAATTTCATATATATATTTATTAATTTAAAATTCAAGTGGGTGTATGGGAGTAAAACGGTGTGTGCGAGTAGCGGCTGCCTTTCTTTTATCCAATCACACTCAGTCGACCACCGACCAAATTTTGAAATATTAAATGTAATATTTGTAATATTATGGACTATTTTTACGGAATTATCATTATTTATTAGGATTATTATTGACATCCATGGAGAAATAGGTAAATATACCACTCAAATACCAAATTACTTCCTCCGGTCAAAGTGCACCAATAGTAGTGGTAACCCTCTTACTAAAAAAATAAAAAGAGAAAAATATTACAATTTAAAATTTGGCTATTTGTGCGGGGGAAACTATATTTAAAACAATGAAAATTTTATTGAAATTGATAACAGTGTGAAGTTTTAGTTTAAAGAGTTTGAATTAAATGGATGGCATTTTTATTTAAATCATCTAATTAAAGTGGTCGCGTATAAATTGATGTGCATAAATATATTGACAAAGTCTCTTGTGAGACGCTACTTTCATGAGACGGTTTGTGAGACGTGTTAAAGTATGTCGATTATTTAAATAAAGTATGTTTAATGGTTGTTAATGTATGTTTTTTAAAGTATGTTGGATTATGTATTAAAGTATGATGTTAGTGTGTTATAATTTGATTTATTATCGACATACTTTAACCACAAATAAGCGCATTTTAACCACAAATAAACATACTTTAGTGAAGGATTTACCCGTCTCACCAATAACCCGTCTCACAAGAGACTAACTCAAATATAATTAGGCGTATAAATTGACATTATATATTACTCGCGGAGTGCACATTTATGATTGTCTTAACTATTGTGATAAGAGTAATACGGTCGGACTTCCCGATATCAACGTATGATCATGTTGTGAAAATGTGAAATTATAATCATACCATCCCTTATATTTTTTCACAATTTTTATTTAGGAAGAATTGAAAATATACCAAATTTTACACTTTAATATTTTTACTAACAACAAATAATTTTTTTTTTATCATCGAATGTCATTTTTTAGATTTTAATACCCTACTATTCATTTTTTAATACCCAATATGTCCCTTGAGTGAGTATGTAAGGGTGTGTGTCAATTCCTATGTTGGTACGGATGTCGGTAAGAAAATAAAGAAAATTAAGTAGAAACGAAGTATTGAAACTGTGTTGTAAAAGACCTAGGCGGTTCCCAATCGACTCTCATGTCAGTTACTATATCGATCCCCATGTCGATTACCTTATCGACTTCGGTGTCGGTTACCGTATCGATTCATGTGTTGATTTTTTACACTTTTTCTCCTTGGTATTTTGGTCCATAGGGTACCATTTAATTAAAAGAAATTTTAAAAAGTGTTGGTATTAATTAATACCAATAGAGTTTTGGTTAATTTTTCAATTAACACTTTTATTTATGTGTTTTTCATTTAAAAGAGAATCCCATGAAATAATAACAATTCATAATATTAATAATAATCTAATAATATCAAAATATTACAACAATATTATGGGGCAACTAGTATTGCATACCTATAATATAATTTAGAGTCTAACCGCGGTGCACCTGGGGCACCAGTGCATCTAAATAATCTTAGCCGTTAGATCGTATTTGCATTTAATCTTCACCACTCAATAAAATAAAATAATTAAAAATAAATTTAAAAACTATCCCATTACACACTATTTTTACCCTATAAACTACCAAGTGTGCCGGTGCATCCGGTGCACTATAGAATAACCTTATAATTTATTATTACTTTTAAGATACAAACATTAGTACTATCAATTACATAATTTTTTCTCTACAATTTTATGTCATACGTAGATAATTATAATTTATTTATATGATAAATAAAATAATATCTATAAAATTATATTTATTTATATGATAAATAAAACAATATCTATAAAATTTTATTGATGTGCAACAATTCAATGTTCAAAAAAAATATATAGAAAAAAAAATGCAACTGCATATAGGTAATTTTGTCTATTTATTATGAATTTGTGTAGAGGATAGTGTTTCATTTTTTACATTGTATTTAAGTGTAAGAGTAGGTCTTGCGTGAGACTATTTCACGTGAGACCATTTTACACATTTTAAAATTGTTATCATTTTTGCTATTATAGTTTATCACTTTCGATATAAAATATTATCACTTATCATTAATTGAATATCATTTTTTATTATAGAAGTTATAACTTTTTATATGTCTTGCGTACGTCCTTACGTGAGACGATTTCACATAAGTCTTTGCCTAAGTGTAATTAGGTTATAAAGTGTGTATTCCCTCCATCCCGTAAAATTATTAACATTTACTTTTTACACGAGAATTAAATTATAGTAGTATAATATTTTAATGCATATTGAGAGGAAAGAAATAATATTTTAATATATATTGTATAGTTGTATTAGTGTAGTGTTGTGGGTCCATCGAGATATTTAAATATTTTGTATGAGTTTCAATTATTATAAAGGAAAATATAAATTCATGTATATAACGCTAAAAATAGAAATATATAAATGTTTGTAAGGTTACTCCCTACTAATTATAAATCCAAATATTATCTACTTTCCATACGTTATTATCTAATGTATCCACTTAAATGTATATAAAAATAGTAACTTTTCACTTACTAAAAGACAATTTTACAAAAATAGATGCATGCTTGAATCAAATTCTTAGGAGACACGCTCGTAATTTTAATACAGGACCTTGCTATTTGATCAATTTGATCCGGATCAATAGCATTTTATCAAGATTCAATTACTATTATATTCTTACTATTATTTTATGTTATTTGAGTTCATTTATTAGATTAATTAATTTTCTTCCATAAATAAACTATAACTAATTGATCAAATTTGAATATCTATCTTATTATTAATATTTTTATTATTTTTTCTTTTATATTATATTTAAAATTAATTTTAACTAATAATTATTTATTAAAAATGAAAAAAGGCATTAACGATTTATTAATATATATATATATATATATATATATATATATATATATATATATATATATATATATATATATTATTTAAAATTAATTTTAATTAATCATTATTTATTCAAAAAAAGGCATGAACGATTTACACTACAAAAAAATTATTACTATTTTTTAATAATAGAATTTACCAACGGAATTCAATCCGTTGGTAATTACCAATGGATTAACAACAAAAATGATATTTTCTTTTAGCAATGGAATGTCAACGGATTTGTTCTCTATTTTACCAATAGAATTAATCCGTTGGTAACTACTACAGATTAATCATTATATAAATTACTATTAGCAACAGATTACCAAGAGAATTGAATTTTCATTGCTAAAAATTTACCAACCACTTTACCAACGGATTCCGTTGATAATCCGTTTGTAAACCAATTTAAAAATGAAATTAAGGCTTTTTTTAATTTTATTATTGTTGTGAGCTTTTTTTTTTAATCTTTATTTATTATGTTACATACGATAATTGTATTACTTTTATGTAGAATTGTAAATTTTTAATATGTTAAGTTTTTATTTTATTATTATTTTTTTTAGGTGTGAGAGTTTTTTTATTTTTATGTTATATCACACATTTTATAAATATGAACAATAAGAGTTTTTTTTTTATTTTTTTATTTCATGTTGAATCCTCACAATTATTGTCTATTAGTATATTTTAGTTATTAATTAAAATTTAATGTAGATAAAGACATATATTTATTTTTATTTAGTTTGATTAATGTATATAATATATTTTATTATAATTTTTTATTTTTTATTAATAAAAATATTAAATTTATTAATTTTTTTTCTTTTAGTTCTTTAATAATTTTTTTAATTGTCATATTCACTTTTTTTTCTTATGGATAAATTACTCTTAGGTACACACTTTGTACCCATAATTACAGTGAGATACATTGATTTAAAAAAATTACTCTCATATACAAAATATTAAAGTAAAATACTAAATATAACCCTAAACTACACTTTTAAACCACAAATCCTAAACCCCTCACCCACCCACCGCCGCCGGACCTCCACCGGCCGATCGCCGGACCGCCGCCGGATATACACTTTGTTTGCTACACACTTTTTTTACTGCACACGAATTTTCATGCTGCACACAAACATTTATGTGCAGCACATTGTAAGGGTAATATTAGAATATCACTATATATTTTTGTAGTTAGTAGTAATATCTTTGTATGTTTGTATCTCATAGTAATAAAGAAAATTTTAATGTACCTAATAGTAAGTACCCATTTTCTTATTAAGTTAATTATAAATTTTCTTTTAATTTCTCAATTTTTATTAATTATTAGGAGTATTAATTATTAACTAAAATTTCATTTAATAATATACTGAATTTTTTTAAAATTAATTATTTAACATTTATAAATATTTATATGCTGTATATTTATATATATATATATATAAATTAGAAATAGATTAATAGTTGAACTAATATGATAGATTCTCATCTAAATTTTAATTAATATATTACCTTATATCTCTATTAATATAATAGCAAAGTGAAAAAGTCAAAATTGAACCAATTTTTAATTTACACCTTTGATTTTAATTACTAATTCTTTTTTAATCTCATCCGTTCATCACATTACTGAATCTCATCCATTCATCACGCTTATAAGATTAGATCTTGAACATTCATTTTTTTGTCATAATAATGATACCTTATTTAAAATGATACATTAATAATGATACCTTATTTAAAATCCTTATTTAATTTTTGAAATAATAATATCATATTTCACTAATTTTTATATTTTAACAAAATCCATAATATAGTTTTAACAATTAATTCATTATTAAATTATTTAATAATTACGACTACAGGTATTTCAAATATGTTATGTTATATAATTAATTAATTAATAATTATAACTTATAATGTAGTTTTAACAATTAATTTATTATTAAATTATTTTATTCATTATTAATAATTTTAAATTAATATTATTGGTCCTAACATCTTAATAATTTTAAATGGAGTAATTTATATTTAAATGGATTCATGATTAAATTATTTTCTTCATTATTAATAATTTTGAATTAATATTATTGATCCTAACATCTTAATAATTTTAAATGGGTATGTGTAATCAACGGGTAATGATAAACGGATTAGAGACAGGGAGAATCATAATATATATTTTTAATGAAACGAGTACTTAAATGTGTAGTTTATATTTAATGGATACGAGTACGTAACAATTAATTCATTATTAAATTATTTTCTTCATTAATAATAATTTTGAATTAATATTATTCGTCCTAACATCTTAATAATTTTAAATTGGTATGTATAATCAACGGGTAATGATAAACGAGTTTTGTATGAGTATGAGTATCATAATTTTTTTTAACAAAGTGGGTACGAATATGACTAAATAAACATTAGAGTGATCACATGACAGATATTTTCAAATATCTGATTTACCAAAACCTTAAAAAAAACGAGTACGGGTAGTTATACATAGGATTTATGAGTTTAGGGTTATAGGGTTTAGGGTTTAGGGTTTTAGGGTTTAAGGGTTTAGGGTTTAGGGTTTTAGGGTTTAGGGTTTTAAGGTTTTAGGGTTTTAGGATTTAAGGTTATGAGATTAGATTAATTTGACACCTTATTTACAATTATAATTAAACAATTATCAACATCACAATTATCAACGTCACTACTTAATATAATCCATATGCATAAACTAATTTTAAATAAAATTTAGTAGTTTTTTTTATTTATGATATATAATTTAGGTTATTAAAATAATTAAGTATATAATCTTTTTAATATAATATGATATATAATTTAAGTTATTAAAATAATTAAGTATATAATCTTTTTAATATAATGTTTTTTTATATTATAGATTATACATAGGGTTTATGAGTTTAGGGTTTTAGGGTTTAGGGTTTAGGGTTTTAGGGTTTAAGGGTTTAGGGTTTATGGGTTTAGGGTTTTATGGTTTAGGGTTTATTTAGTGAACCAATTTTTTAATTTACACCTTTGATTTTGATTACTAATCCATTTTTAATCTCATCCATTTATCACATTATTGAATCTTATCAATTCATCACAATTATGAGATTAGATTTTCTTCATTATTAATAATTTTGAATTAATATTATTGATCCTAATATCTTAATAATTTTAAATGGGTATGTGTAATCAACGGGTAATGATAAACAGATTAGAGACAGGGAGAATCATAATATATATTTTTAATGAAACGGGTACTTAAATGTGTAGTTTATATTTAAATGGATACGAGTACGTAACAATTAATTCATTATTAAATTATTTTCTTCATTAATAATAATTTTGAATTAATATTATTCGTCATAACATCTTAATAATTTTAAATTAGTATGATAATCAACGGGTAATGATAAACGAGTTTTGTATGAGTATGAGTATCATAATTTTTTTAACAAAGTGAGTACGAATTTGACTAAATAAACATTAGGGTGATCACATGACAGATATTTTCGAATATCTGATTTACCAAAACCTTAAAAAGAACGAGTACGGGTAGTTATACATAGGATTTATGAGTTTAGGATTTTAGGGTTTAGGGTTTAGGGTTTTAGGGTTTAGTGTTTAGGGTTTTAGGGTTTAGGGTTTTAAGGTTTTAGGGTTTAGGGTTTTAGGATTTAAGGTTATGAGATTAGATTAATTTGACATCTTATTTACAATTATAATTAAACAATTATCAACATCACAATTATCAACGTCACTACTTAATATAATCCATATGCATAAATTAATTTTAAATAAAAATTTAGTAGTTTTTTTATTTATGATATATAAGTTAAGTTATTAAAATAATTAAGTATATAATTTTTTTAATAAAATATGATATATAATTTAAGTTATTAAAATAATTAAGTAAATAATCTTTTTAATATAATATTTTTTTATATTACAGATTATACATAGGGTTTATGAGTTTAGGGTTTTAGGGTTTAGGGTTTAGGGTTTTAGGGTTTAAGGGTTTAGGGTTTATGGGTTTAGGGTTTAGGGTTTAGTGAACCAATTTTTAATTTATACCTTTGATTTTGATTACTAATCCATTTTTAATCTCATCCATTCATCACATTATTTAATCTTATCAATTCATCACAATTATGAGTTTAGATTAATTTGACACCTTATATACAATTATAATTAAACAATTATCAACATCACAATTATCAACGTCACAACTTAATATAATCCATATGCATAAACTAATTTTAAATCAAAATTTAGTAGTTTTTTTTATTTATGATATAATTTAAGTTATTAAAATAATTAAGTATATAATCTTTTTAATATAATGTTTTTTTATATTATAGATTATACATAGGGTTTATGAGTTTAGAGTTTTAGGGTTTAAAGTTTTAGGGTTTAGGGTTTTAGGGTTTAAGGGTTTAGGGTTTATGGGTTTAGGGTTTTAGGGTTTAAGGGTTTAGAGTTTATGGGTTTAGGGTTTTAGGGTTTAAGGGTTTAGGGTTTTAGGGTTTAAGGGTTTAGGGTTTAGTGAACCAATTTTTAATTTACACCTTTGATTTTGATTACTAATCCATTTTTAATCTCATCCATTCATCACATTATTGAATCTTATCCATTCATCATAATTATGAGATTACATTAAATTGATACCTTATTTACAATTATAATTAAACAATTATCAACATTACAATTATCAACGTCACTACTTAATATAATCCATATGCATAAACTAATTTTAAATCAAATTTTTTTAGTTTTTACCTTTATCCCGTGCATCGCACGGGTTCAAAAGCTAGTTATGTTAAAAGGGTAATTTAAACTTTGAATATTTTTAATTATTCAAAACTTACCGTAGCAACCCAACTGATGGATCAAATTGATCCATTTATATTTATCCTTTAATATATATACTCCATGTCGTTATACTTTGTGTATGAATATTTGGGACAGATAGTATTTCCAATATTAATTTTTCATATTTCTAATGTAATATACAAATTCTTCTGTACCCATATCCATATAATATAGTAGACATTAATACATAAAAATTAATATAGTTTGTTAATAAAATTTTAACAAATAATTTGATGATCTTTTAACGAAAATATTAATATAATTAATACAATTGTTAAGATAAATATACCTTATATTATTAAATAAAATTAATGGATTATTATGTGGTGCACCCGATTCATAGATACACCTGAGAATTATTAATAGGATAAAATGTAGGAGATAGTTGATAATTTTTCAATTTAATTTTAATTATTTTATTATGTTATTATGTGGTGGAAATTAAATAAAATTTTAATCTAACGATTTATATTATTCAGGTGCACCGTAGTCAACACTCAAAATTAATATAGACATAAAAAAGGGACGATTTTTTAATAGCCACTATTGACTAAGTATAATTTTAAATAGCCACATCTTTTAAGAACAATTTTTACTAGCCACTATTTAGTAGACTCCCCAAATTACCCCATAACTGTCAGATAAAGGACGAAAATAAAAGGGTCATCATCATGTCAGTTTTGACTGAGTAAATAGGGTGGGTGGACCACATTTAAAATTATACTTAGTGGGTTGGTTGACCACATTTAAAGTTTTAAAACTTTTCAATTTAAAATTTTGGATGTGGGTTGGTGGGGTATATCATTAACGTCATTTTCATTCCAAATTTCTTTCTTCTCTCTCATCTTTCGTCCAACATCCTCTCTCTTCCTCTCTCCCTTTCATCCCACAGTACACAGCAGTGCCACCCATTTATAGTACCCCTTTCTCAGTCTCTCTTTTCCATCTGCCGGAATAGGCGTTTCCCGACGAGGTGGATTCTGGTGAATTTTCAAAAAGGCAAATTTTCGGGTATATATAAAAAATAGTTTTATTTGCATTTCTAAATTGTGAGTTATTTGTTTATAATATTTCCTACATTGAGTTTGTAGTACTCGTTTTGGAGGATATGACATACATTTTGCGTGGTTTTGTTCATATGTGTAAAATGTGAATTCATTGTGTATAATGTTTCGTACATGTTGAAGTTTGAAAATGTAATGTGTTGAATGTGACTTAATTGTGTATACATCATGTTTAGAATATAGGACCGCAGTGAGGGTGTTTATTTTTTTTTTGAATTTTTTGGAAATGTTGGTTGGCCGAATAGGGCATTGTGGTAGACAGAATAGAACAAATCTATAGGCCGAATAGAACAAATGTAGGCCGAATAGAACAAAGTATAGAAGTTTTTTTTTTAATTTTTTTGAAATATTGGTTGGCCGAGCAGAGTTTTTTTGTAGACCGAATAGAATAAATCTGCAGGCCGAATAGAACAAGTGTAGGCCAAATAGAACAAAGTGTAGGAGTGTATTTTTTTGGAATATTTGGAAATGTTGGTTGATCGAATAGAGCTTTTTTGTAGACCGAATATAACAAATCTGTAGGCAGAATAGAACAAGTGTAGGCCGAATAGAACAAAGTATAGTTGAAATAATGTGATAGTACTTACCTTGGACGAATAGAGCATATTTGGTAGGCCGAACAGAGAAATAGTGTAGACCGAATAGAACGAGTTTAGGCCGAATAGAGCAAAGTGAAGTGGGAATAATGTGATAGCACTGACCTTGGCCGAATAGAGCAATTTATGTAGGCCGAATAGAACAGTGTATAGGCCGAATAGAAGAAAAAATAGGTGAATGAACAAATGATTGAGTATGCCAATATTTGTTCAGTTGCTGCAATGAACTTATTGTTATTTGATATAATTATGACTTATTGTCTTATTAAGTAAGCTGGTTGAATTGATGCAGAGTACATCTATATGATGTGTGTTACATATTATTTAGCAAAAAATTTAATTTGTGCAGGGTGAGTGCAAGCGTCCACTATGCAGGGGCAGAAATGCAGTATACATAATTACTACAAACCTGTGGTTGTTATAGAAATTATCCGTAAGCAGTTAACAAAGGCTGGGAGTAATGCGGAGGAGATGTTCAGGAGATCCTGTTTTGGTCATTACTGGGATCTTCACGACGATTGGAACGCGTATGCTAATCTCCATGGTCTCATGACATGGGAGATCATACCTAGCGGGGATGATGTATCTGCTAGATATTTTCAGGTTGGGAACGAGTGCCTTAGATTTAGTAGGGTAGAATTCATGCGGATAATGGGGCACTGCTTTCGGGATAGAGTGAGATTTGATCCGAACGCCGTATCACCTGGTGGGGTGTACGATATGTATTATGGTTAGGGCCAAAGACCATTAGTAAGTGAGATTGCCCGTGACTTTGAAGGTACAAAATTTAGTGATGTTAGCCCCGAGAACACGGTTAAAATTGCTAAGGTGCTGTTGTTGTACTATTTTCTCCTTGAATCGAATGTTACCAAGGTGAGTGTAGACAACTGGGTTTGGGTGCTAGTAGAGGACGAGCGTAGATGAGATTTATTCCCTTGGGGCCAAGTCAGTTATATGACTCTACTGCACTTTATGGACCACATTTTGATCGAACTTCCTGAAGGAGCAAACCCCAACAAGTACAGATACCACTTTTACGGGTGCACATTTGCGCTCCTGGTACGTGTTGTAGTAGATCACTTAAACTTATGGTGTATTACTAGTTTCAGCAACAGTAATAATCTAACATATGTAGTTTACGTGTGACAGGTTTGGGCGTACGAGTGTCTACCTGCCCTTGCTGCACCGTATGGCCATGTCCCTACCGATAGGGAGAATGCTAGACCACTTTGCTTGGTCTTTAAATAATGGTCTCCACTCTGTTCCGCAAGTTATATATTCCTACAGCTATCTGCAATTTCTCTTTCGTATTAAATACACTTTTCTCTTGAAGAACGCCAGACGCATCAAAGTCAGGGACAGTTATCTGATCTTCTCTGTCGGCTTGGTCCGGAATGCCTACGAACGTATCAGGTGCATTAGTTTAAAGTAGAAATTTACTTTAGTTCTATTTTAACTAAGCATAGTATTCATACCTGGAATCAACCAAGGACGGGTGGTGGGCCAAATATTTTGAAAATCTTGTGGCTGCATTTCAGGAAGGGACAAGTCGCGACTAATTGGTTCAAGAAAGTTAGGGTCGCCTCTCTGACGTATGTAATCACAGACTTCTTCATACAATTAGATTCTTCTCCCCTCAGCATCATCATCACTTTCGCTAGAAGACTGATTATAATCCTGCTGTACATCATCTTTGTTGTTTTCATATTCTTCTTCGACAGTCTTATTCCCTGGCTCAACATCATCATTATAAGCATGTACATCATCCTCATCCTCACTAACATTGTCATCAACTTCAGCATCTATAGATTCTCTAAAACCAAACCGCTGCATCTCTGAGGCCGGACTGTACTCCACATTCAAATCAAAATCATGCCTACCACTAGACTGTGCCCTCGTACATGGATCATTGCTCGAACCAGCACTTTCATTATTAAAACCCAACCCTAAATCCAAACTATGCCCTGAACCTTGTGCACAATGTTGAACGAATGCATTGCCAGCGATAGGAAGGAGTGTCACGTACACAATTCCTACATTAATACAGTTGAAAACTTCTGCCACACGTGTATCATTCTTTATCTTATATTTAGACATACGGCCATTGTACTCGACCAGAGAATGAACTTCATAACCCCAATAATCCAAATCAGCTTGTATTATGTTATGAATTTCTAATAGCAAACTAGTATAAATACAGATTGTCCTCCCGCAAGTATAACCACCGAACCTGTCCACCTTTGTATAGTAACCCATTCAAATATCCACCCCAACTCATCCCAACTGTTTTATAGCTCATCTGCACATTTTTTTAAGAAAATGTAAATGACGACAACATTAAAACATTAGAAAATTAATTACAACTGTTCTATTCGTCCAATATTGTACTCTATTCGGCCAACAAATTATTGTATTCGGCCCAACACTGTTTCACTATTCGGCCTACCTTGAGATGCTTTTAAAAATCTCAGTATGTTTTCTTTTATTCGGCCTATATTTCTCTTATTCGGCCTATGAGGTTGTTCTATTCGGCCTACCAATATTGTTCTATTCGGCCTACATGTTTCTTAAAAATAAAAATTAAATGTGGAAAATTTTAGATCTTTTATTCGGCCTCCATTTATTGTATTCGACCCATAAGACTGTTCTATTCGGCCTACAATACTTGTTCTATTCGGCCTACTTATACTTTTTTCAAAAATGACAAAATTTCATGTGGATACATTTTTCTCTTATTCGGCCTACGTATCTTCTCTTCGGCCAAGAAAGTTTGTCTATTCGGCCTACAAATGTTGTTCTATTCGGCCTATTTATTTTTTTAAAAATAAGAGATAATTTTGTTTGCCTATTTGGCCAAGGTTTCTGATATTAGGCCTACATAGTTGTTCTATTCGGCCTACAAATACTGTTCTATTCGGCCTACTTGTTTCTTATTCAAAAATATGAAAAAAATTTATGTGAAAACATTTTATACTCCACTTACTCTATTCGGCAATCCATTGTTTCTATTATAAAACATTGAATAAATAATATATACTCCTGAGACATGTAAAAATAATCAAATTAATGCATTCATAGCTTTTAAAACAAGTTTAAAACATATCTTACTGCTCCCCAAATTCTCACACCTCTAAAAAACTAGAAAAATAGTTGTTCCCCAAATGCTGAAACCTCGAACAAAAACTTGAAAAATGAAATGAATATATGTGTATGTTGCAGTACGATGGTTGGACCACCATTATATATACCTCATTTTTTGTAGACATATGAGGGAGCACATGCCTACATAGTTGCACTTTGACACTTTTTACAGAAATAGAGAGGAATCGGATTCCTCTGCTGTACTTTTGGTATTTTTGGTCAAAAAAGTGAGGAATCTGATTCCTCAAACACGTGAAAAGTGGGTCCCTCTCAAGGATATTTTGATCTATTCCATTAAAAGTGGCTAGAATAAATTGTATATAACACATGTGACCACTTAAAATTAATTTTAATTAATAATGACTATTTTTGTCATTTCCACCGTAAAAAATATACTACTCAAAGTGATGTAGGGACATAAAGTGAATGTACTAAGTTGATTTAAATTAACTTTGCAGAGACAAAAAAGTGATACTTTAATGATTAAAGATAAGATTGTACAGTTTTGGTAGCTGTTAATCGTATTTTGGCGAGCGTGGGACATCTGCCGACTGGGCTAAAGTCTTTTGTCTCTAGTGAATTAAAGTTTTATGGGTTTATTTAATGTTTATATTTATAAATTAAGAGATATAATATTTTAATTTGTAGTAAAGTGAACGAAATAATATTTAATATAAAGTAGTAGTTATATTAGTGTTGTGTGTGACCCTACATGAATAATTAATTATTTTGTGTGGGCAAAACTTAAAATAAAATAATGTAAACCTCAACTTGTGACAAACCAAAATAAAAAATGGAACATTAACACGAGATAGAAATAATATAATATTTTAATTGATAATAAGTTAAGAGATACTCCCTCAATCCCGTGTTAACATTGATATTTATTTAATGTGTAATGGGTAGTTGTATTAGTGTTTGTGTGGATTTATATGGAATAAATACTAATTATTTTTTTGGATTCTATTTATAAAAAAGGAAATGTAAATTTAATTTGAGGCAAAATAAAATAGAAAGAGTAAATTATAACGTGGGAGTATAATATTTAAAATATTTAATGTGTAATGATTAATTGTATTAGTGTTTTGTGAGCCCCAAGTAATAATTAGGTGTTGTGTGTGTTTTAAAAAAAAGCTAAATGTAAACAATAATTTGAAATAAATCAAAATGAAAATGTAAAGTTTTGACCAATGGGATATACCTAGGGGTGGGCGGTATGGTATACCGAAGATTTTTTGTCATACCAAATACCGTACCGAAATTTTTGGTATATAAAAAATTATACCGTTACCTTACCTAAACTTTCGGTATACCGATATTTCGGTATAGGAAAATAGTATACCTTCTACTTACCAATATTTCGATATACCTTATCATACCTAAAATATCGGTATATACCGTCCTATTAGATAGTTTGTTATGCCATTATGCACCTAAAATTCAATAAATCTAACTAAAAACTGTACTAAAAAAGTGAAAGATAGCTATAAAATAAATTTTAATAGAAAATAAATTCATAATAAGAAAAATATACGACAATTCACAAACGACCATATTAAATAAGAGTGAGTCTCATGTAAATCGGATTTACATGTAAACCCAATTTTTTAAAATTACTCTTTAGTATATAAAAAATTACTCTTTGAAGAGTAATGATTTTTATACAGAAGAGTACTAATTCATGTCTCTAAAAAGTAATTTTTCATGTATTAAAAAATAATCGATAAACAATGATTTACAAGAATTTGAAGAGTAATTTTTTAATTTAGAAGAGTAATAATTTATGTGCTAAAGAGTAATTTTTTATATACTAAAGAGTAATAGAGTTTATATAATTAAACGTAAACCCGATTTACATAAATGTTTGTCGTTAAATAAATAGTACTCAATAGATCTATACAAGAACCATATGAAACTTATATTAAAATCAACACTTTTAAATTTTCATATAGGATAGAACTACATAATTAAAAAAGGAAGTACAAGATATCATGAAAGCCAATCAACTTTATCATCCATTTATAATTATGAAATTTATAGTAGGATTTTAAATTTAATCTTTTAATTAAATAGTGTATATACATAATTTAATTAAAAATTATAAAATATAAATAATAATTATTATTGCAAATATCATGTAATATGGTATACCGTATCATATTACCCAAAATTGAATATTTTACGGTATTTCGATATATACTAAAATACCGCGGTATTGATAATTTATATACCTTTATCATACCAAAAATTTCAATACGGTATCATATCTTACCAAAAATTTCGGCATACCTAAAATTTCGATAAAATCGATATTTTTCGATATGATAAGGGCGGTATACCGAAATTTTAGTATTTTTCCCCAGCCCTAGATATACCATTTGATTTGGATGCTCTATTTTATATAAGCGTTCTAAATTTAAAGGCCTAAATTATACGGTACACATTAGACTTTATAGATGTACTCTTCTATCATAATTATAAGAACTTCTTTTATGCCTGATTGGATTAAAATATCCTTTTAGACGAATGCATGCGTGCATGAAAATTTTATACACGGTATTATATTTATTTATTCGTGTATGAGTAATACACGAATGAGTAGTTTCATACATGAATAAATAAGTATAATATTCGTGTAAGAAATTTTCATACAAGGATTTTATAAATATTAATTTGTGTATGAAAATTTCGTACACGGATGTTATACTTACTCATTCTTATACACGAAAGAGTAAGTGTATAATATCCGTGTAAGAAATTTTCATACACAAATGTTATAAATATTCATTCGTGTATAAAACTTTCATATACAGATATTATACACACTCATTCGTGTAAGATATAACATCCGTGTATAAATCATATATGAAATAATAAGTATAACATCTGTGAATGAAATTTTCATACACGAATGTTATAAACACTGTATGAAAATTTCATACACGAAAGTTATAATTAATCATTCGTGTATGATTATCAAATAACTTGCATCAAAAGATAATGACACCAATGATATGTATAAGCATGTTAAATAAGCAATACACGTATTATCATTAAAAGAAAGAGAGGTCAAAATTGAAACAGAATCAAATTGTTCTTTTAGTTTTTAGTCTTTGGTAAAGAACTGAAAAAAGGGCAATAACTGAGATTATCCTAAGATTTATTAGGAATGAGTCAATCAAATAATATCAATTTGTAATTATAGAAAGATTTGTTGTATCTTTTCCATATAAGAGGTGTAATGTATGTAATCTGATTTACAAGAAAATATATAATACAAATTCATTCTTCTATATGGCTCAGCCAGTAAACCCTACCACTCTCTCCATAATCTAATATTTCTTATTATTTGTGGATTTGTTCTATTGCTAGGTCTACCCACTAAATGCAAAGTCACAAGTTGTTAGTATTTTCCCACAGTTTCGTTCACTTGTTGAAAAATAGTTAAAAAATGTATACTCGGACAATGGTGGAGAATTTACAGCACTAGGTTCCTACTTGGCGCAATCATGAATTTAACTCTTTTCACACTAGAAACCTAAAGCTTTCACCCTTTTGATCCATTAACAAAATTTAACTCATTTGTAATTTTCTATTTTGGTTCTACCTTATTAGTGTAGGACTAGTTTTACCGTAGTCATACTCTAAAAAGTATTTAATATATCTGTAATTGTTTCTCAAAATATAAGGAGGTGTTTGGTTCAAATTTTTATATAGTAATGATAATGAGAATTATTAATAAGGGTAATAGTAATGAGAATTAAATTGATTGAAGGAGGTGGAGTAGTCATTGGATTAATTGAAATGATTGAGGAATTTAAATTTACTCGACCTTATACCATACATGATGAATGCGAATCAATATATTGTCATTAAGCCCAATACTTCCAAATGGGATCACCTATTCTATTATGTGTTTCATCTATTATTGCACTAATTAGATTTTTGACACGTGTTAGATTTTTGACACGTGTCGTAATCAATGGTCAAATTTTCACCTCATGCCTCAAAGGGTTTAATGGTCATTAACTAGGGTATAATTTTTTAATAGGAAAGAAGTTATGAAATAGGGAGTGGAATACCAAAGTGGAATAGAAGATTTGGGTTGTAATACTTCTGTCCAAGCACCACTTTTAAGTATTTAATTTAATGCATCCGTATATCGATCTCCCAATATACTACAGAGTTACCCTAATTTTTAAAATTCAGATTTAAATTACTTGATTAAAGTAGCAATTGGGTAGACATATGCCAACTTTTATTCAATCACCTATTTCTATTTTCTAATGTGTTTGAAAAACTAATCACGTTCAAAGAATTTAATAATTTGACTTAATACTTTATGACATATACTCTCTCCATCCCCCAAAGTACTTCATGTATTGTTGTGCAAGGAGTTTAAGAAAAAATTGTTATTTTATGTATAAAGTAAGAAAGAGAATAAATATTTTAATTAATTTAATGAAAATGATGTGTAAATTTATTGAAATGGGTGAAAAAGTGAGTATTATATTGGAATATGTGTAAAAAGTATGTATTATTATGGTGTATTTTTTTACCATTTTTAGTAGAAGTAAAGTGTGAAATACTTTATGGGACGGATAAAAAAAGAAAGTGTAAAATACTTTTGGATGCGTGCATTCTGTACACAATCAATTTCGCTTTACATAGATGCACACGCAAATATATCAAAACCAATTTATTTTGATTTAGTGATAAGTTTAATTTAATTAAAAATGCAACATTAATCCTTTCTCTCCCTTTTTTTTTTTAATCTTTCATTTTATTTTTATTTACTTATTTAATTTATATTCTCTATGTATCATTACACTGTACCCATTTCTTTGTTTCGTTTTCACACACGTACAATTTAAAAAAAAATTGTCGGTTTTCAATTATTTGGCCAGTTATATTGGTTTTGATCGGTTCTAATAAGGTTTTTCTATTCAATCATTAATCAATTTTTGAGAGAGTTTCGAATTAATTTTGATTTCCAATTTAAACGGTTGAATCAATCACTTCGCTCCAATTTTGTGAAAATCTAGTTTAATTTGTCTAGGTTCAATAAATCAAATATTAGTGGCACATGACACGCAACCTGTCGCCCATTTGCTATCTGTTATTGAAACTGCCAGTGTGTGGGTCGTTTGTCGGCTTTTGCAATTTACTGCTTCAATTAATGGGTAATTCTTGGGTGACCCGTGATCGCCCATGACCCTCTCACATGAAGGGGTGGGGGCCCACCCCCTGACATGTGGGACCCACCCCCTCATGTGAGAGGGTCATGGGTGACCACGGGTCACCCAAGTGGTCCTCCAAATTTATATCCCCCAATTACGTTGTGCAATAATTTTATCAGTGTTTTCGTAATTGGACCGGAGACAATCGATGGATATAGTGGTTCGAGGTTTAATTGGTCGGACCGATTCAATCGGCGATTCAACTACAAAATTGAATTTTACATATTTTCAATTATATTTTATAATATTAAAATTCATTAAAACAATTTATAATAATCAAAATTACTTTATAAAGAAAAAATTCAATTTATATAAAAAATATTATTAGATACTTTATAAATATTTTTATATATTCTCTCGATACCATATCACATAATTTATACTCAAACTGCTATACATCTAGTGCACCACTTCAGGAAAATCACCTAATTTAATTTAAAATTTAAATATTATATTTTAAAATAAATAAAAATAAAAGTGAAATAATATAAAATATAAAATATTATAAGAAAAAAGAAAAAAAATAAAAAAAAATAAAAAATTCAAAAACCTGTTGGACCGATTTTACCGATTTTGCAGGTTTTGGCCGGTTCAATTTGGTTCAACTCAAAAAATGGTTTTATGGTGGGTTTGGATCGGTTTTATGATGTTATACGCTGCTATAAATAACTATTTAAAAGTATGATGTGTCGTGACGTAGTTAATTGTCATATTTTTTATTTTAATTTCATATATATAATCTTTCTACTTTTATTTATTTATTATTTTATTATTCATGTATATCTATAAATTAAATACCACCTTTAATTATATATTTTTTGATTGGTTAAGAATAGATAATTAAACCAATCAATTAAAATATATCTAACTTATTATTATTATTATTCATATATATCTTCAAATTAAACACTTGCTTTAATCATATTTTTTTATTGGTTATAAATAAATATTTTTACTTTTTATTTCATATCACATATAATCTTTCTATTTTTTTATTATTATATTATTACTAATGTATATCTTTATATTTAGAATAAAAGTAAATCTTAAAATAATAAATAAATCAATTAATAAAAATATATCTTCAAAAAATTTGGGTATATCCTCACTATTAAATTATTACAATATATATTTTATTACAATATGCATTTATTATTCAATTATCTAATTATTTTTCTTATGAAATATAATGCATCCGCATATTAAGCGGGAATATGTACTCGTATATATATATATATATATATATATATATATATATATATATATATATATATATATATATATATATATATATATATATATATGGGCGGATCCAGAAAATAATTTCTGGGGTACAGTCGACATGTAATTATAAAATATTATTTATTTAAAATTTAAAATCATATATAAATAAATTAAAATGCAGAAATTTAATTATTGTTGACACCATTAATTTTCTTTTTTAAAAAGAAATTTAAGGTATTATTATCATGTATTTATAGTATATATTTAAAAAAAAGTAATGAATTGAATGTATATATTTATGTTGCAATTAATAATTTAAGTAATAAGTGAATAATGAAAATATGAATGATTTTATAAAACATGAATATTAATATATTGTGTGTATATATGAATGAAGTAAGGAAAAAACACCAAGATTTAAAAATAAAATAAAAAGAAAAGGTGTAGGATAGCATTAGAGTATCAAGCATATGATGTATAAATAAAAAAATAGAAAATACGAAGAAATTATATAAATATAAATAAAGAAATGAATAAATTATAAACTAAAGTTGTGGGAATAGACAAAGTCTCTTGTGAGACGCTACCTTCATGAGACGGTTTGTGAGACGTGTTAAAGTATGTCGATTATTTAAATAAAGTATGTTAAATGGTTGTTAATGTATGTTTTTTAAAGTATGTTGGATTATGTATTAAAGTATGATGTTAGTGTGTTATAATTTGATTTATTATCGACATACTTTAACCACAAATAAGCACACTTTAACCACAAATAAGCATACTTTAGTGATAGGTTGACCCGTCTCACATCCGTCTCACCAATAACCCGTCTCACAAGAGACCAACTCGTGGGAATAATGTAAATTTAAAAATGAATAAATAAAGAAAATGGTAAATAATAGATAAAGTTGTAGAAATAATAATAATATAATAAATAAAATAAAAGGGACAAGGGTAGTTCACATGGATTGAACTCCCAACCTCAACTCGTGGGAATAATGTAAATTTAAAAATGAATAAATAAAGAAAATGGTAAATAATAGATAAAGTTGTAGAAATAATAATAATATAATAAATAAAATAAAAGGGACAAGGTAGTTCACATGGATTGAACTCCCAACCTCAACTAGTGCACTGCAGGGGATAACCACTAAGCTACTATATATATTAATTATAATATCTAATATATATAGGTATTATTTTTTATTTTGGGTACAACTGTACATATTAATGTGATTTTATTTATATCAAATAAAAGTGTGGATAATTCTTAGCTCATCATAGGTTATATACTTCATATAATTCTTAGCAATAATTTCACCATGCATTGTTTGCAGGGTTGTTACATTTTATATATGAAATGAACTTCTCTGCCATGCATTGTTTACATTTCTTATACTATACATTTTTTTAATTGACGTCATTTTTAAGTATTAAATCAGTATTGAATAATTTTTTTAAAATTGACTTGATTATATTTTTTAAAAAATTTATAAAAATGACTCGATATACTTAACTCTATACATTATATTAATATCATGCCACAAGTCAAGGATTATTTTAATAATTTCGAATAGTTTTAAACTTTCTCTAAAAGGATGGACACAAGAATTTTTTAGAAAACCTAAAGGCTACAGCAATTTTTTTTCCACAAGTTTAAATTAAGGGTTATTTTGATGTGCACTGAAACTTTATATGATAAATTTAAGGTGTAGTAAGTAGTTATTAAATTTATTTTTAATTATTTTATTTTATTCCGTAATGAGGATTAAATAAAAATATAATCTAATGATTTATATTATTCAGGTGCACCGCATTATAACTCTTACTAAGGTTCTGATCACCTAAACGATCTAAACTATTAGATTTCTAATTAAAAACAAAAGTAATTATTCCGATTATGCAGTGTGGTTTTGCACAAAAATTTTGATTTAATTTATTTAAAAAATAAAAAATAGCAGAGCAATAAGATTCGATGCAGGTGTTTTTGAAAAAAAAACATCTACTTAACCCTAATGCTTTGGTGAAGGTTTATGTGTGTTTTTTGGAAGGATTTTTAATTAGTTTTTAGCTTGGGTATTTTTGTGGGTGAGTCTCTTGTGCGCCCGGATACAAGGATTTAGATCCCGTGAGTGTTGTGTTCGCATAGGGACACGGACCGCGTCCCGAGGACGCAGGAGCTTTTGCCTATTTTTTTTTCCTAACATCAACTATTATATGCTCATCTTATTACTTATTGGCCATCTAGAAATATTGGATCAAAATTAAACTAAAATTAGTAACACGTGCAATTGGCCCATGTTGAAATAGATAAGCCCAATAATTAGATGGCCCAAAAGTTTTATCTATTTTCAGAATCCATAGAATGAAACAGCAAACGAAAAATGGCTTATGCAGTGCGGCCGCTGATTCAGTGTCGCCACCATTGCACCACCTTCTCTAAACTCCTCATCCTGCGTTCTCCGTCAACGCGCCCCGCCGCGAATTCCCCTTTCTTCGCATTCTTCTCCACCTCCTCTCGTGAAGTTCATTTCCCGCCACGCGCGTTTAAATTTCGTGACGTGCCTTCGGTGTCCGAAGCTTATGATAGCGGCGATGATTCCTCCGATGGCAGCGGAATTAAGAAGAGTCGCAACGAGAGGAAGCGAGAGGCTCGACGAACAGTACGCTGGGGTATGGAGCTAGTCAACTTCTCGCCTCCTCAAATTAAGCGCATTCTCAGGTGATTTTATCTGAAATTGCAATCCTGTTCGCAATTTGTTCGCATTGGTCAGTATGTGTTGCAGACGACTGTCATTTGTTTTGATTTTGAGTGGCTTTGTTTGCAGAGTAGCTGAGCTTGAGGAAGAGGTTTTTGATGCTCTTATGTTGGTTAAGGTGATTAATTGTTGTTTGCCCTGTTAAATCATATGTATATGATTGGTTAAGTTTCTTTCTTAGTTGTTTTCTTGATAATGAAGATAAGATGTTTGATATTTTGCCACAGAGACTTGGCCGTGATGTTCGAGAAGGAAAGCGTAGACAATTCAATTATATTGGTGAGAAGGAGTTTAAGATATGTGTGCTATTTAATTTTTTGGAGAGATGAAAAATGTGATGAGAGGGATTGAGTTTCTTCGATTTGCCTTCCTCTTTCTTAAAAAGTTAGTGCTGGGAATCAGTGTTTTGAATTGTGTTTTTGCTGATAAACTTACTCTTTTCTATTATAATCAGAAGGATTATGCTTAAAATAGAAAAAAGTGTTTGTGTCGTATTCGGTCTCTGCTGCCAATGGATAACATTATTTTGCTACACGAAAGATGTAGTATTGGTTTGCATCTGGATATAATTTCTTTTAATCATTCTAAAGATTAGAAATTTGGTTCCATTATTGTATAATGTGTTTGAGTTTACATAGCATATTAGAACTGTTGTGTCCTCTTGATACGATTGTCGGATGTGGTAGGTAAACTGCTAAGAGAAGTAGAGCCTGAATTGATGGATGGTTTGATTCAGGCTACTAAAGATGGGGACCAAAGCATGTTTCAAGAGTTATCAGGTGGAGAGGTTTTGACAGTGGATGATGATGATGAAGAATGGGAAGAAGATGTATCAGATGAGGATCAAGAAGAGGTCTTATAAAAAAATTCGAATCTTTACTCTTTTAACTGTGTGAAATTGTTTTAAATTGTGGAAAAGAGCTAGAAGTTACATAAATCTATTTTCTTGTTTTTCATTCTTGTTGTTCTTGGTGCTTAGAGATAACTTATTTGTTCAAACTATACATAACTCTTCCTCATATATCTGTGCTAATTTATAGGGATAAAACCCACCTGCGGTTATAGCAAATAGTCTTGGTATTTGTAAGTTATGTCTCTTGCCGATGATTTATTTATCTGCTGATAGTAATGGTATGAAAGCATTGCACTTTTTTTGTAGTGCCATGGTAGATTCTGTTGATTCAGGGCTCCATGCTTACCTTAGCAGATTTTAGAGCATAGATTCTCTTACAACTTTAAGATATACGGTGTATAATTCCTTCCTGCTTTACCACAGCCAGGTTCATAGCAAGGCCATTATAGTTCTTCCTTTGTTCTTACTCCCTTGTGCACTTATGATTTCATTTTCTTTAAGAATATCATTACCTAATTTGATTCTTGCTGTGTTCTTCATTTACGTACTTGTGTCTTTTGGTAATGCTCTTGATTTCTGATTTATATTTAGTTTCAAATAAATCTTCTTTGTTTCTTTTTGTGGTTCGGAAAGTGATTGTTTTGCTCTGCAGGATAATGTGAATATTGATATTGTAAACCGATGGTATGATGGGCTACTTAACAAGGATACTAGCATTACCAATGAAGTATACTCACTTCGGGACGTTGACTTTGATCGACAGGTCAGTTTAGCTGCAGACAATACTTACAAATGTAGGTCTCCCATGTGATCAAACTGATCACAACTCATTTGAATCATCCACATCGAGTCAGGATACGGTTTTTGCTTGCTTACAATTGAATGATTGATGACTAGAGTGAGTAAATCAAGAAATTGTTAGAATATTGTGGTATTACAGCATTAGTCTTATGTTGTCATTATATTTCAGCTTACAAACTTTTCTAATTCTGCAACATATCTACTTTTTGTAAAACCGATCACTCATTCTGCGCTACTACTTCTACAGGAACTTCGACGGTTGGTTAGGGAACTTCATTCTGCGCTACACTCTAACTCCATTTCAGAGGATGATGATAAAATGGAGGCTGCCTCGGTGAAAGCAAGAGCCTCTCTCACTCGTTTTCTCAGAAAACTTGCAAATCAACTCCCAGTTGAGTAGCATCTAGTCTTTCCAATGCCTCCTTTGCGTTTTTTTAAAAGCTTCTACAGGTCTTCAGTTTGTGATGGAGAATGGGGGATGAATTTGGTGTATTTAAAGTAGTATAGAACCACTTTGATTCCCTAACAAAGTGTGACGAACTAAGAATTTCCTTAAGATTGGGAATCTAAGTTGTACTATTATTTATGGGATATAGTTATAAAAAACTCCTCTATCCCGATTTTATTATTATTATTATTATTATTATTATTATTTTTTTGATAAAAAAAAATTAAGTGTCTGGTTAAGAGGTATAGAGCAAAAGAATTGGAATGGGAATGAGTTAAATTATTTGGTTATAAGGAATGGGTATCAAAGCAGTAATTTAATTCCATACTTTGTGAGAATCCAATCAAAGTGTTCAAATAGGTGTAGAATGAAAGTCATTTGACTCTACTAAGAAAGTTATTCCATTTTCCATTCCCCACTTGTAACCAAACAACTTAGTCTACGAAACAAATAACATCAAGTCATTGAGGCGATGGCTCTACTTCATAATGAGGGCTCAAAAAGAACGAAAGGTTTTAGCATGACGTGTACCACAATATCGGCATTACGAAGAACAAAACGCACTATAAACTCAGGATTTGATAATAAGATTTATTTGCAAGCAGTCAAAATATCTTCAAAAGTTGAATATCTTTTCAAATTGAGAATACTGCATCAACTATTAATTTAGCATCAACTTCCACTATAATCTGAGCATCCCACATTTGAAGAGATTGAAAATACAAGCAAAGATAAGAGTCAAAACTCCTTCAAGATCTCAAGTCAGATCAAATGAAGAACGACATCGATTTGGGGTCAAGATGCTAAATCCCCTAGATAATACAAGCAAAGATGAGAGTCAAAACTCCTTCAAGATCTAAAGTCAGATCAAATGAAGAACGACATCGATTTAGGATCAAGATGCTAAATCCCCTAGCTAGATCAAGTTTTCGGCGTTCTTTACGGAGCCTGTCAACGTTTTATAAAATTCAATGGCCTTCTCCACGAAAAGCTTTAAAAATAATGTTAAATACTATTAATCCAAATATGTACTCCCTCCGTCCCACGTTAAGGTTTACATTTTTCATTTTGGTTTGTCAAGATTTGTTAAGCTTTACATTTCATTTTTTGTCAAGTTGGACTCATATAAAATTATAAATTATTCCACATAGAGCCCACACACAACACTAATACAACTACCAACTTTACATTAAATATTATTTTTCTCACCTTACTACACATTTAAATATTATATCTTTTAATCTACGTGCAAAAAGCAAATATAAACGTTAACGCGGAATGGAGGGAGTAATATGTAATATGATTTTACCGATTATTATTGACTTTCGAAAAATATAATAAAATAAATAATGGGTATTGGTTTTTTTTAATTGATACATACATGATTTTTTATCGTTGGAATAAGTTCGGGGATTTTAAAACTAGAACCTGATATTCAATGGAAGCATAAAGCAAATACATTGTGGCTGTTCTACTAAAATCTGGCAAGACTCCTGGCTTCTAAAACCTCCACATTTCTTGGTCTCTAACCCTCAAAGTTTCCTTCAGGAGAATGTATTAGTGTCCCACCTCATTGATCCTCGCTCTAGATCTTGGAACACTGAACTGGTAAAGAATCTATTCAGCCACAGTGAAGCAGAGCTAATTCTCTCACTCCATCTTCGAAACCAAGCAGGCCCGGACTCTTGGGTTTGGCACTATTCGAAAAATGGCAGACACTCTGTAAAATCTACATATCATCTCATTATGAACAACCCAAGTCTTTTGGGGTCAAACTCCTCGAGCTCTTCAAAAAATGGCCCAAATCCTGTTTGGAAATATTTTCTATGATCTGCAACTCATTATGGTGGCACAGAAATAAGAAGGTATTTGACAATGAGGGCATGTATTGTTATTCTCTGGTTTTTTTCTCTACTGCTATTTTGCGTGATTTTCAGAATGCAAGAGGATGACCGGAAAGGTCTCTTAATTCACTCAATCAATCAGAACTTTCTCCTCCTACATCAGGTGTAAAGGTCTACGTTGATGGAGCCTTCTCCACTCGCTTTGCCAAAGCCACTATTGGAGTATTCGTTGAAAATAGCAACAGATCCTTCTTGTATGGTTATGCTAAAGTTTTTCCAGGAATTACTTGTGCAGAAACAGTCGAATTCTTAGCCATGAGGGTTGCTCTATCCCTCGCCACTGAACTAAACCTACAGTGCTTTGCCATTATCGAAAATGCAGCTTCTGTTATTTTCACAACAAGGAAAGATTGTGATTGTCCATCCTCTTGTCTTCCTATGCTTGAAGATCATAGTTGTTAAAGGCGAAGGCGCACCAAGGCGCAAAGGCCTTATTGGAGTCTGAGGTGCAAGGCGCGCGCCTGAGGTACAAAATACTCCACACCATATATACATTAATATATCCAACTTTACATATAAATGCCCAACTAAATAAAGATCAAAATCACAAAATATCAATTAATAACACATAATAACTCATAAATAACAATAATGACAAATTTAAAACTCATACATAATGTCATAATCAGCTTCATAATTCAAGCAAATAAGTAGAAACCATCAAGTTTAAGAAAATATCAAATGTCCAAAGACTCAATGAGATAAAAAAGTCATGGTTTGTGGTTAATCTTCATTCTCCTCATCAAATTGATCATTATATTCATTAAAATCGTCCTCTTCATCATCCTCGCACCAAACTCAGAATTGGTATCTTCATCTTCAAGCCTTAGGAGGAGCCTTTCACACCATTTCCTTTGTCCGTTATGTCTTTCCCTTTAGCCTTTGAAGTTGAAGTAGTAGCACTTGTGGTTTTATTCTTTCTAGTGTAGTGTAGTGGCTCTTGAGCTCCACTAGCCTTATCAACCATATCCCAAGTCAAATTATCATCTTGAAACATAAAATCATTTTCACCATATCCATCTTCATCGGCTATGCCCGTTAGCCATTCATTACAATCATTTATCTCCTTCAAAGTGATGGGATCAATAGTGTCACGTGTTTCATACCGGTGTTGCAATGCTTGATTATACTTCACATAAACCAAGTCATTCATGCGTTGTTGCTCTAGTCTATTTCTTCTTTTTGAATGAACCTATAAATTTCAAAGGTAGAGTATATATTTTCTATGACATATCAATCATTTAAAAGAAAAAAACATTATAAAAATTAAAACAATGTAAATAGAACTTACATTCTCAACAATGCTCCAATTTCGCTCACAACCGGATGAACTACAAGTCAAACTCAGCACTCTAATGGCAAAATTTTTCAAATTTGGAGTGGATGAACCAAATATTTTCCACCAAGCAACTGGAGATAATATTTTCCTTTGTTGAATTGCCATACTACTACCAAATATATCTTTTTCTTCCCGATATGACTAAACTCTTGACTGATCTTGTCTTGAATCTCTACATCTCTAACCATTTTTTCCACTGCTGCAACAAAACCATCACACACTTCTCCATCGAATGAACCACTTTTATCATTAAAGAATTCAGGATTCAAGACATAAGCTGCACCATGCAAAGGTTGGTGGAGTTGGCAATCCCATCTCCTATCAATGATTTCAAAAATCTTTTTATATCTCGTTTCATTTGTGAAAGTCTTCATGATTGTTTCCTTCGCCCTATCCATAGTCTCATATATATAACCCATTGCTGGTCTGCTTTCACCATCAACAATTCTCAACATGTGGACTAAAGCGCTGTAAATCTTCACAATGTAAATGACATTCTTCCAAAATCTAGTGCACAAGATGATCTTTGTTGCGTTCTTACCTTCAACCTCACTTGACCATTTTCTATTTACCCACTCCTCCGAAACGAACATAATTCTCATTTTTTCCTTAACTTAAGCATTCTTTCTAGAGTGAGATAGACAATAGCAAATCTAGTAAACCAGCTCGACAAAGCTCCATATTATCTGTGAATTATATAAACATATGGACAACTCCAGGGTGGATATAAATGAATGAGGTAACACTCATTGCTTTCTTCAAGGTTGACTTAAATTCAGGCAATTGTCCAATGTCTTCTAACATTAGATCAATACAATGAGCAGCACAAGGAGTCCAATATATGTGTGGCCTTTTCTCCACTAGAAGTTGTCCTACGAAAGTAAAATGCAAATAGAATTATATAAATAAATAAGTTCAAACTTCAAATCATGCTCAAGCTCAACAATCCAAATAGAATTACATATATATATATATATATATATATATATATATATATATATATATATATATATATATATATATATATATATATGACTCCTTACCAGCTAGCTTCATGTTACTTGCGTTATCTATAACAACTTGGATAATATTTTCCTCCCCAATACGATCTACGAACTTATCGATCAACTCAAATATCTTTTGTCCTGTCTTTGCATACTCAGAGGCATCCATGTACTCAATAAAGACTGAACCTTTAGGAGAGTTTACCAAAAAATTAATCAAAGTTCTTTGTCTTTTGTCGGTCCATCCATCCATCATCAATGTACAATCATATTTTTCCCACTCGACTCGACATGTTTTCACATAGTCATTCTGAACATTCTCAACCCATTTCTTCAAATAAGGAACTCGTACCTCATGATATGAAGGTGGTTTCAAACCTGGCCCATGTCGAGAGTTGTCATCTATCATTTCTTTAAAACCATCATAATTGACAGCATTAAATGGTATTGCCACTTGATACATCCATTTGGTAATGCTCATACACGCCTTCTCCCTCATCTCTTTCTTGTATGCTTCATTAATAGTAGTTTGCCTCTCTTTCCCTTTGTTCTCTCCTATCGTTCCACTCTTTTGCACAAATTTATCCATTGAGCCTTGCGGCTCTTGCCATTTCCTTTTGCTTGAATTGGATGATGATACAAAGGAAGAATTAAAGGATGAGGCCCTTGACGTATTATTTGGCTCTGGAGTACTACTATCCATTCCAATACCATCTATTTCACATTCTTCAAAATGTCCAAAATAGTTTTTAACTTGATGATCTATCTTATCCGACTTCTTCTTCTCTATGTAATGTTTAATCTCATCTCTTACATGTTTTAGAACCTTTTCACAAGCCACAGCATTTCGAAAGCCCCCCACAAGATGATGTTTTGCTCGATATACACCTCCCCTATACACGCCTCCACAAAAATTGCACTTCAAGTCATTCTTTTTAGGATCCAGTGGTTCAAAGTACTTCCAAGCCAGGTTCTTCCCTGAATTCAACTTTGATCCACTCCCACTACCTCCCTCATCCATCTTTAGTTTATTAAATTATACTTGTGTAGTGTACTAAACTGAAATTTAAACAAAAATAAGTAAAAAACACACACAAACTCTAAAAATTCTTGCAAAGATGACTAATAAATAATTATTAATAATTAATTAATCAATATTGATGTATAAATAATTTTACATGAAAATTTGAAACTGTATAGCTTTATTGAAGTCTAAACATCATAAGTTCATAACCAATATTGAAATTTCATGAATAAAATATGTAAGTTTCAGCCAAAAATCTCATATCAAACTTCTTGTAAGGTTTTATTCAAAAAAAATTAATGATTTTTATTTTTTAAAGTTAGAAAATGAAAATCAGAACTGAAAAAAAAAAGAGAAATAACAGGAAAAAAAAGAAAAAAAAATTGGCCGGCGGCGGCTGGCGGCAGAAAGAAGGCTAAGAGCTCTCCTCTCTCAAAACCCTAGCTTTTGAATTCCTAATTTGAAATGAAATGAAGTACCAAACATCAAAACCTAACTATTTATACAAATAAAAGTGTCATTTAACTTATATAGTTGTGTTTCTAAAGTAACAACTTAAAAAAAATCAAATTAGAAGCTTGTTGTACCAGAGGCGCTCGAACAGGACAAAAACCGCTCGACCAAGCCAGTTTGGTCGAGTGGGGACACGCGTGCCTATTTATAATAATTCCAACCCTTTTGTGCATGAATTTTTGTATTCCCCAAGAAAATGCCCAGAAAAGGTCCATAAGGAGAGTTCTACAAGTATAAAAAGGGATGCAGAGCACATTATGAAGAGAGTTAGATTCCACATCCATCCTACACCACATCCAAACCTAACTCCATCCTACAGAGTTGTAGAGAGAGATTCGTGCAGCGAATCAAGTGAGAACCAAGTGAAGATTTAAGACGGAGCGAGAAGCGACGACGCCCACATCTAGGGTTTAATTTTCAAGACTATGGGTAATATCTATCCAAACACCATGAACGTTCTTCCAAACGTCATGGGCTAGAACCGCTTTGGTAGTTCTAGGGTTATGAAGGTTTTATCTAGTTAATTGAACTTTCGTGTGTATACTCCATACAACACTACTTGTGGTTTATTTTATATAAGACTATGCATTTTTAATTCATAATCAGAGTTATTTTGTGCACCATTAACTATTATGTAGAGTCTGAATACATATCTTGGTTATTGGTTGAGTGCGTTCACTGCTGAGTAGGGTTCTATATTATGATTCTAAGTGAGGGGACTCCGAAACTTCATTAGAACTATCTTATATAAATACTTGTTAAATAAATCTGATTCGGGTTAATAAGTAGGATAAAGAGTATAACTTTATAGTACCTATAAAGGGAGATCATATCGGATTAGAGTACCAATCCTAGGAGGAAATAATTGATACTGATAGTATCTAGAAATGGGAGTGAAATTATATCTCTTGCTCCAAAGTTATTCACATGTGTTACACGTATATTACTTGTGTCTATAGAGTAGATCTGCATGGCTTAGTGATGTGTCCATATTCCACAAGGCAGAGTTGGACATTGACACACGGAAAGGAAGTTAACTGGTAAAACTGGATGGCCCGAAGAACTACCTATCTTCTCACTTGTTTAACTCTCGTTACTCTCTATTTCCTTTATTTTACTTGTTATTTTATTATTTGTTAAGTAGTTAATTAATATTTCTCAACTTAAATTACCAAATTTAATCTTAGTAAATTAGTTTATAATTAAGTTAGTAATAATCCCTCCTTTGGGTTCGATAATATAACTTGGTCGCTTATCTAAGATACAATAACATCCTTCATACTTGGGGATTAATTATGTGTTGAGAAAACGCTCATCAGGGCGCTCATTCATCACCGGGCGATCAAAATTCCATCCATTTTGATCCTGATGCCATTCCAGTTGATTCTGCTCATCAATGTCGTGATACTGTGGACTTCAACCAAGAAGCAGAACAGCCTGTTGCCACTGAAAAAAAAATGGGAAAGAGCTAAGAGGGAAAGAAACAAAAAGGATGAACTTGAGAAAGACAGCTTAGGGATTCCGAAGACTAAATATCCTAATCCTTTTCCTTCTAGACAGTTGAAGAAGGGTCTTGATGAGAAGTTTCAAAAGTTCGTAAATATCTTCAAGCAGATCCAGATCAACATGCCTTTTACTGAAGCACTTGAGCAGATGCCACACTACTCAAAATTTTTGAAGGAAATCATATCCAAGAAGCGTAGTATAGTCGGTAAGGAGACAGTGCATCTTACAGAAGAGTGCAGTGCCATCTAGAGAAAGTTGCCACCCAAAGTTAAGGATCCGGGTAGGTTCACCATCCCAATTCAAATTGGAAAGAATGCCAATAGTAGAGCTTTATGTGACTTGGGGGCTAGCATAAATCTTATGCCCTTAAGTATGTTCAAGAGTCTTGGTTTTGGGGAGTTGAAACCCACTTCAGTTACACTGCAGCTAGCTGATAGGTCTGTTACACACCCTAGAGGAGTTGTTGAGGATGTACTTGTAAAGGTTGATAAGTTCTTCTTCCCTGTTGATTTCCATGTGCTTGATATGGAAGAGGACAACAATTTGCCTCTAATTTTGGGTAGACCGTTTTTAGCTACTGCTAGAGCTTTGATTGATTTTGAAGATGAAAAACTGAAGCTTAGAGTGGGAGATAAGAAGATCATATTCTCACTTGATGATTTGAAAAGTCATTCTGAAAAGGCCAACTGCAAGTCCATTGATGTAGAGGAGAAGCTGCCATTGATTCCGACTGAGGATTAGTAAAATCTTGCATCAGCAATATTCCTTCTTTATCTAATCATGTTATGAATGTTGAATCTGATTTTTCTTCTGATATTTTATCTAATGAAGTAACAGATTGTTTGTGTGCTGTGAATGTTTGCAGGAATGATAAAAGAGAGCTGTCATGGATTAAAGGAGGAATGAGGACACAAATTCCAGCAGTCCCTCCAGATATATATGACTCTCATTTGTCTAATCTTGATGTTGATAGGAAGAAAGCATACAAAGATAGAGATCCAGAAAAGTTGATCCTTGAGAGTAAGAAGGGAGAGATGGTTTGGATGGATCGAAAGAGGGCGAAACAATACTTCAAAGTGAAGATGAAAGATGAAGATGAAGTGTTGATGAATGAGTCTACATATCTCTGAGTCTACATTCTGTCGAGCTCCTCGACGTTAAACAAGAGCGCTTGGTGGGAGGCAACCCACCATTTTATTTCTTTTTATTTGTTTTGTTTATTGTGTCATGTGCTAGGTGAATTATACTCAAGGTGCGTGCTTACACTTAAGGTAATAACATCCTTTTAAACTTAGATTCAACTCACATTTTCATCTAAGTTTGGGGAGGATGTGATGTTCTTCCCTTGTTCCATCCGCACATATGTATGTTTACTCCGCATTGTTTTAGTGTCTGAGTGCTTGGAAGTCAATTTTTTTAGAATTTTTGAATTTTATTCGATCTTTTGAATTTTTCTACGACTATTCAGGTGTCTTGTATATTTTTGTTCGTATTAGTGTGTCCTTTGGTGCTCTATTATCGATTTTTTTTTCTGATATTTTTATCTTTCATGTGATGATGAGTTTTGGTTGAGCTTTATTGATTGAGAAGGGTATTGGAGTGGCAAAGTGAGTTCTATCTAAGGCCTACACCTGACCAGTTGGAAAACTTGAGAAGCTTGTAAAATGTGAAGGAGATTAAAATCAGTTTATTTCGTTCCTTATTCTAAATTTTTATGTGATTTTTAAATTTCTGTGAGTAAGGAGCATGAGCTTTAAATTCTATAACCTGAATTTAATAGGTATTTATGAGCTTTTATGATGTCTTTGATAAGATGTTGATTATGATTAATAAGGGGAACATGCTTTAATTCTTAAGTACTTGAAGTTCTTGATGTGTTTGTTATGATGTATGCGTAGCCATGAAAAGTGCTCATTTATCCTATGAAAAAGCCAAGTGAGATTTGAGCCTATAAATCATGTTACATTGATGCATGATATTTTTATTCTTTGGCGTATCATTCTTGTGCGTGTATTCTAAAACTTTTCTTGAGTCTCCTTGAATATTTGTTGAGAGTGGAATTTCACATGTTTTAGGTCTCACATTACACCATTTTTGATAGAATGTGGCCATGATTCTGTGTAGAATGGCATAGTTTTTATATTTTGTATAATTAAGATGCTACTAAGGTTTTTTTTGAGTTTTTAAGGTGGTAAAACATGATCAAAAGTTCAAAGTTGGGATGAAGAGTGAAAGCGTGAAGGACTGCTGAAAAACACACGTCCACGTTACATAATTTTTATGTATTCATGTAAAAGTCAAAATTGATCATGTGATATATAGTTGGAAAGCCACGGAAGAGAGGATCATTTTGGCATAAAAATTACTCAAATCGGAGTCCATATGAGGAAGTTATGCTCAAAACGGTGAAGTCACGTAGTGCAGTCTGCTGCTCGGCGGACCGCTCAGGAAGCAGCTCGGGCGAGCTGCAGTCGCTCAGCAGCCAATTTTGGCCGAGCTGGGGTCCTACAGAACCCTCTCGACATTAGCTTTTCACCCTTATATGGATCGGCACCAACTCGGCATGCCCATAGGCAGCTCGGCTCGAGTTGAGTGCTGAGCGGCCCAAAATCAGGTCCAGACAAGGCCTGTTCGATTGTACACTGTATTTATACCCTTAGGATCGCGTTTTGATGTAGAAATCGTCGAAAAATAGCCCTACATCAGTCCAAGACAAAAGAGGAGAGATCAACGCACAATTGGAGAGAACCCATCCACAATTCATTGATTTCTCATACCAAAAATACTCCATATCAGATTCAAATCTAATTTTTCATCTTTCATCCATCTTCAAGTGATTCCAAGTGCTAATCGATGGAGATCGGATGATCGGAAAGAGGGAAAAGGAATGCAGACTTACGCTTACGCTAGAGTTTCGTGTTTGTAATCTTTCTTTTTCTTTTATCTTGATTTGTGATATGAATTGCATAGCTATGAGTGTGGATTGTAACCTCATGGGCTAATTTTCTTAAACAGTTCTAGGTTTGATTTGATTGATTTGGGAACCTAAACCAAAGATTGGGATTTTATGCAGTTGATATTTTGATTTTACTTATTTTATTAAGACTTATTTTTCTGCTTCGTAACGTCTTCATAATATTTTCATGACATCCGCTATAATGCTTGATTTATTATGTTAGCCTGTGTGCTTTCATAATATTTTGTTAGTCGAACTTACCATCCGGAGGTATTGTTATTTGCTTTGATTAGTATCAAGAATAAGGCTTTGTAATATTCGCTCACCTTAGGATTTAAACCAGAATATATTGTTAGCTTAGAATCGGATCATATCTGGTGGGATAACAGGGTTATGTGATGTATATATTTTCATTGAAACTACATAAATGAACAATTGAAGGTCTAGTACCCAAATTAATTGGTCTATACCTGATACCTTAGAACTGTCATTTATCTCTTGATTAGAACTTGTTTATTTTTTATTTCTTTTAATTAATTCAGTAATTTATTATTTCGTTATTTAGATAATTAATTACAAAACTCTTGGAAAATCGATTACTTAATTCTTATTAAATAGTAATTTAGAATAAATAAATAAATTAGTTGTCTTAGTGGGATCGATAATTTAACTTGGGTTGTCGCTACAATTGACATCCTTATACTTGAGGATTAAATTGGAGTGCGCAGAAAACGCCTATCAATATTCGAGAATAGTTTAGTAAATTATGAATATGATATTAGACCATCTTTGATTTTTAGCACATCTTTTCCATACTTTACTTGAATTCATTAAATCCTTAGTCAACCCATTGAGCCTTAAAAATCCATTCTTTGAATAGCCTGTTTGAGCTTAATTAATTTAATTTTTTCTTGTGTTACTTGGATCAATTGAGTAATTGTAGAAGAGGTTAGAAGAAGAATGTGAATATGTTGGAAGTGAAAAGGATTATGAAGAAAGGATCAAAAGATATAATTCACGGAGTAGTACTTCAATCTAGTACTCTATGAAATAGACACTCTAGAGTAATGCTTAAATCTAGTACCCTATGGAGGATCTATTGGGGTAGTGCCTAAACTGGTACCCCATTCAAAAAAGTGAAGAAAAGAAAAAGATGGAGTTGAAGAGTTGGAGAAAATTAAAAGAAGAAGGTTGTTGTTCCTACGAATTGAGGAGGAGTTGTGCTGTAATGAAAGTGATGAGGAAAAAATAAAAGATCATGATGGACGGCCGCTTGATTGATCCGAGTTTAAGTCACTTATCCATATTTTTCCTACCTTGTCCAAAGAGTCTGCGTTACAATCAAATAAAAAAATCTTTTTTATTCATGATTTGCTAGCTATGAGTAAAAGGAGAGTTGAGACAATAGGCAAGCTTATGGTTACGCATGCACTTGAATTGAAATTGAGAGCACATATATATAACCCAAACGATGTGCACTTTATACATTTTGAGCCTGAGACTTACACTATATTTATCTTGTGAGCATAGGTGGATTGAGCATTTGAATTGGTAAAGTAATTGTCTTAACTTGCATATTTTGAATGAATTGATGCTTTTGAATTTGAAGTTATGTGAACCAAGTTATAATTGATTACATCTTTTGAAGGCTTAGTTGATATTTTGATCCTTCCCTTTGAAAATGACTTTCCATCTCATTATTTTCTCTTGTTTTGTCCTTTTGTTTTTCGAGGATGAACAACACCTTAAGTTTGGGGGGTTTGATGAGAGTGGAAAGTCATGTACTTTTGAGTCCGTTTTGATACATCTTTGAGTGTTTAATTGCTATTATTTGCACAAATATTAATACTTTGAATTATTATTGACTAAAAGGTGCTTGAGAGGTATTTTGTTGTGTTTTGATAGGAAAAATGATAAAAAAATGTAAAGTTGGAATGAAGGGTGAACTCATGCAACATGCAAGAAAACAGGGGACCACTTTCCATAATTTTTTTGTGTTCGTGTAGCAGTACAAATGGGTCGTATGAGATATGGTTGGAAAGCTACGAAAGAGAAGAACGCATGGCAGCAAGAATCACATCAATTGGAGTTCAAATAAAGAAGTTATGACCAAAACGGTAATGTTGCGCAGCTGCATATGGGATTTTCGAACTTCTCAATTAAATTTGGTCGTTTACCATGCAAGATGCCTAGATGATGAGAGAGAATTGGTAGTGGGCCATGCATTCAAAATTATTAATTGAAGTGAGAATTGATACTAAGTGCCACGTAATTGGATGATTCAAGAATCATGCTACTTTGCTAGAAAAGTGGGCCATGCAAGACTACTAATTAAATCAACTAATTGAGTTGGTTTGTGGGTAGTCAAAGTATTGGGCCAAAATTTTCAACCTGTGGCCAAAGTATTTAGAGAGAAGTCATGCCAAGTTATTAAATCAAAGCCCATCTCTTGCTAAGTGGACCGCTTCATTCCTTGTTCGTGGGCTTTCACGAATGCTATATATATAGCGCGTCGATGCTTTTGACGAGGAGAGGCAGAACCGAGAACGTCATACACACAGCACGCCCCTGTCATCATCTTTCCCTAATTTCATCATCACTCATCACCATCCACCCAGAGATGGAGATCCCGACGGAGATATTAATTAAAGAATCGGAGTCCTCAAAAAGGGTTCTTTATTTTTCAGTTATTTATCTTTGTTATTTTAGAATAATAGTTAGGATTTATTACATCTTTGTGATTTGCCCTCGTAAATTCATGGGGCTAAGTTTCTTTGTTGGTAATGTTAGGGCTTTAAGACAGTTTTGACTATGTAATTTGATTGCCCTATACTTGTTTTGATTACACTGCAGAATGTTTATTTCCTTATTGAAGAGGATATTTTAATACTTCATATTATTGTGTTTTTGAGTTTTGATTTCTTTAATTATTCTTGACGGTATCACTGATTGATAGTTAATAGGATTCTTTAATTCTACATAATAATGTTGTTTCCTGTGACAGTCTTAGGGGATTGGCCTATAATTCCTAAGAGTGTTAGACAATCAATTTGGAATATTAATTACTTAGTAAAACAACATTATTAAGTAATTGGTAAGGAGACAAAAGAGGTTAGTAATTGCGTACCTAGAAAGGGAAGTCTAGTGCTCTATCCTTTAATGAAATTTAGCATGAAGTACCTATAGATGGAGAAAGAATTAATTCCTTATTGATTCTAGGATTTTCAACTCATTATAAGTGTTAGATCCTACCCGATCAAGGTGATTTAATTAGCCTTAGTGATCCTCTTATAAACGTCTGCATGTAATTAATTTGAGTCTAGATAAATTAGTCACATAGTTAAACTGTTTGCCCGAGCATTATCAATTCTCCAAGTCATTTTCTCTTGCGTGATTTATTTTATTGCATAATTAGTTTAATTATTTAATTTAAGTTATATTTAATTTAATTAATTATCCTTCCAAAAATCCCCATATTTGTCTTGCAATTTAATTACCATATAGAATCACTTATTAAATTTATAACTATCTCGTGGGAATGATATTTCACTTGGTCACGCGCACTACAATCGATCCCTTACACTTGAGGGTAAAAAAATAGCGATCAGGTACCCCTATAACAGTGGGTATCATACTCGCTGTCATCCCTTACAAATACCCATTATTCATTAAAATATTATTTCTCAAACTAATATAAATTAAAATAGTATATTAGTTAATACTCCCTCCGTCCCGCCCATATTGCAACGTTTACTGTAGCTTTTGTGAGGGCTTTATGCAGTCAAACGGTGCAGTTTGACCGGGACGGAGGGAGTATGTAATTTGATTACTTGGTATTAGAAATACTTGGTATGAGAAATTAATCATTGGTTCGATTACTGTTAATTTCTGAGAAATATATATAAAAGGTTTTAGGGAGACACTCTTAAAATTAATTGAAATAACTGGCAGTCACTCTTATAATTCATTGAAATAAGTGTAATCAAATTATGTATGGGTAGAAATGTAATTTTTAGGGAGGTTTATAGAAATATATAAGTGGGGGTTTTCATTTATTCAAAAATATAATAACAATTTTAAGTGAACGATCTGTTAAATTTTTGTTTTTTGTTTATTAATAGAAACTGTGTAAATCGAGAAAAATAAATATTACCTGTAAGTAATAATTTTTGTAGCGATCCCAATATTGATTCATTTCACTCTTCGGTTCTAACATTAACCAATCATACGAGATGTAATACATAATAATTTTAATCTCTGCTTCTAAATGCCCCCACAATATATCTTTACAAATACTTTCTTTCATTATATATTTAAAATGCACTCTTTCATGATATTCTTACTGTTAAAAAGGAATATACGTAGCATGGATTGAGGGTCAATATTTGTCACTGCTTTCATTCGTTATAAATTTAAAATGCGTTGTTTCTTGATCTTCTTAATGTTAGAAAGGAACATACGTAGCATGAATTGAGGGATTGTATTATAAAAAGAAAATCTAGTTCAAATAAATTTTAAGTGAACATATACTTCTTTTATAAAAATGCGTGACGATGCAACTCACGGGCCGGGTATTACTAGTTGTTCAAATTACTACTATGCGAGCGATTACAAATTTAAAACCTTTCATAGTGATTCTTTACATCACATAAATCAGAAATTTCCTCCACTACATTTCAAAATCTAACTATAATTCCCCCAATTGGAAGTTCATACATTCTCATCAAATTGTGTACTACTCCCTAGGTAGCTCTTCAGCTTCACCATTATTTTAAATATGGAGTTAAAAAAAATATTACCTATTTTTTAATGAATTTGTTGATTTTTAGGATAATATAATATTTTTTAATTATAAATAAATAACAAAAGTAAGTTATGTGTGTTCGATTAAGATAATTTTTTAAAAAAATATAATATACATACTGAGAAATTATTTGTTCTGAAATTTTAATTACTCCTTCCATCCCCTGTACAATGTGTGCATTTTGTCATTTTGGTCTGTCTTAATATAAAGTATGAATTTCTCTTTTCGTTAAATGAAACACACAAATCAATTTATTAATTATTCATGACGCACAAAACATTAATACAACTACGCAATATACATTAAACTATTATGTTATTTTTTAATTTATTACATATTAAAATATTGTATCTTTTAATTAACTTAAAAAAAACAAATGCACGCATTGCAATGGAATGGAGGGAGTATTATTTTTGTGATGTGAACAGTGTATTTAGTAAAACATAAGATTGTAGTGATATGGATAAAGAAATTATTAATTGTAAAAATTGTGATTACAATTTTGTGTCAATAAGTATATTAATTATTAATGCTCTGCCGGCAATTCTTAATCAGTTTGTTTTATCTATTTATCTTTTTGCACCATCGTATTTGTTATGCTATTTTGACATAGTGAAACACCCTCGCTGCACCCAATCACCATTTTGTTTTTATCTTTAAATAATAGTAATGTGTTATAAACAATGTTGTGTACAATGATTTAATGGTCATTAATTAAAATTTATTATATAAATAAAAAATTATATAATACGAAATGAAATATCATTATCCAAGATTCAGACCACGTTGCGCCGATTGTATGAATTGTGAGCACTTTTATGATTTATTTGTGAAGTTCATGACATATTTTATCTATGTGATTTGAGTTACTCTTTTGTGAGAAGAATATATGTGAGATGTGTTGTAAGATAGATCAAACAATTATTAAATATGATTATTATATAAGTAAAATATATTTACAGGTGATACTTTACTTCATAATTCATCATACATTAAGAAAACATACTTTAACCAATAATAAGTACTCCAATAATACTTTAACAATGAATCGACCCGTCTTATAAATTACTACTCCTTCCATCCCGATCAAACTGCAACGTTTGACTGCATAAAGCTCTCACAAAAGTAACAGTAAACGTTGCAATATGGGCGGGACGGAGGGAGTATCTCACAAGAAACTTTATCTTATGATTTATGTTCTATTTTATTTATATAATTTGAATTTATTATTAATTTTAACTATGGGTTTAATAATTAGAATTCAAGAAAGTATTGAAATTTTACCAATGTAGTTAATGTCTTATTTAACTTATAGGATTTAATATTTACAATTAAAATTTAATATTACTTTTTAGAATAAAAATGACAAAATTTACAAGTTAAAAGTTTATTTTGTCCCATAACTATTTAAAATTTTAGATTTTGTCCTAAAAAAGATATTTGTATCGATTTTGTCCCATAACTATGAGTTTTCTTTCAATTTTGCCCATTTTTTGTCGGAACTCCCAATTTTCACCGGATGTTGGTCACGTGCGTTGCACGTGACTGATGAATTTGGAGGTTTTGGCGGAAATCTAGGGTTCTGGTGAAAATTGGGCAAAATTGAAAGAAAACTCATAGTTATGGGACAAAATCGATACAAATATCTTTTTTGGGACAAAATATAAAGTTTAAAAAGTTATGGGACAAAAAAAACTTTTAACTCTTGGGTTAATTCCTAAAAAATTCACTACCTTATTGGGAGTTTTCAAATCTATCATGACATTTTATTTTTGTCAATTCAATACACAATCTATTTAATATTTTCAATACTTTCACGAACTTTTATTTTTGTCAATTTAATACACAATCTATTTATTATTTTCAATTCTATCACAACTTTTATTTTTTGCTATTTGATACACCACTTATTTTATTTTTTCAATTCAATTATTATTATTATTATTATTATTATTATTATTATTATTATTATTATTATTATTATTATGATGATGATGATGATGATGATGATGATGATGATGATGATGATGATGATGATGATGATGAAAGTAGAACTATGTAGTTATTAATTAATGGAATTAATACTCCATCCAATTTTTTATTTTTATTTTTAAATTTAAATTAGTTACTAATTAATTTCCTTTTCCATAAAATTTAATTTTCAATAAATAATTTTATTTATATTATATTTTATTAGAGTTGTGGATTTACTATATAATAATAGTGATAAGTTTGAACAAAAGTAATAATAATAGAATTTTATTCGTTACGGTTAAAAAAAATTTTACATAAAGGTCGACCAACTAAGATAATTTTTTAATCGAATGTAAATTTACTATAACAACGATACAGAAAAAAAAATTCTTATGAAATAAATGATCGACTTGTGTGTTTTAATTAATTTTTAAATAATTTTTATTATTAATAATAATAACACTATAATAATAATAATAATAATAATAATGAATTTAATTGAATTGAAAATATAAAATAAGTGGGGTACGAAATTGCAAAATAAAAGTTGTGATAGAATTAAAAATATTAAATAGATCGCGTATTGAATTGACAAAAATAAAAGGTCGTGATAAAATTGAAAATATTAAATAGATTGTGTTTTGAATTGAAAATAATAAAAGGTCATGATAGATTTGAAAATTCTCAATAAGGTGGTGAATTTTTTAGGAATTAACCCAAGAGCTAAAAGTTTTTTTTTGTCCCATAACTTTTTAAACTTTAAATTTTGTCCCAAAAAAGATATTTGCATCGATTTTGCCCCATAACTATGAGTTTTCTTTCAATTTTGTCCAATTTTCGCCGGAACCCTAGATTTTCGCGGAACCCCCAAATTCATCTGTCACTTGCAACGCACGTGACCAATATCCGACGAAAATTAAGGTTCAGGCGAAAATTGGGCAAAATTGAAAGAAAACTCATAATTATGAGACAAAATCGATATAAATATCTTTTTTGGGACAAAATCTAAAATTTTAAATAGTTATAGGACAAAATAAACTTTTAACTCTTAAATTTACTCTCTTGATTCATGGTTTATCTTTAAAATTTAGTATTAATTCTTAAAATATAATTATTTAATTTGATCATAATTAAAAATTAAAAAATATAATACTAGTAATATTAATCTAAAACAGATTGCATGTGCAACCAGTTCCATAGTAACTCTTCTCACATTTGCGTATCGATATTAATTATTAGTGTATAACTTATAAGAGAAATAAATACTCCATCAAATCCTTTTATTTTTTTTTAAGTTATATTTTTCTTTTCTTTTATTATTTAGTTTTCTTCTCTCGTCATTCATCCAACGAGATACAAAGATGATAAATGAAAATTATACTTGAACATAAGTTTTTTTTTAAATGTAATTCCATATGATAAAAAGTCAATTGAATAAAACTTGATTGTATCTACCTTTATGTGGCACAATTATTCAATTACCTAAAAGAATATTTTGCTGTAAAGCTATAGTAAAGTTTGTCATCTTATATTAAGCAGAAATGAATCACATTTGACTAAGATTGATGCAACTAGTGGTTAAAATTAGGTAGCTGTTTTGTGACCCATATGTTTATGGCATGTTATGTATGTCAATGCATGAAATTGTGGTGGGTAACATGTCCAATTTCAGACATTCTAGCTATATAACTACAAGAAAACAGTGATTTAGCTGCGAAATTTTTCGTCGCTAAAGTAGTGTATTTCGTCGCTAAATTATTTTAGTGATTAATTTTGTTGTCACTAAATTTGGTGAGAATATGGCCGTCGCAATTCCGTCTAGCGGCGATTAAAAATTTTCCCCGCTAAATTTTTCCACGAATTGATTTATTTAGTAGCAAATATTTCGCGACAATAATAATAAATTTTATCGCAAATATATAAAATTTAATTACTTCATCACAAAATATTAGCAATTTTTTTTTTATTTCATGGCTAACATTTGCTGCAATATCTATATAACGCCGCCAAATCTTAACGACAAAATTTGAATTTTGGCTGCAAAATTGATAAATTTCACCACAAAAACTTTGTTACAAAATTTTGATTGTTGCTGCAAATATTTGCAACGAATATTAGCAAAATTTAGCGATGATCATCAGTTTAGTTGCAAATATTAGTATTAGCAACCAAATATTACAAATTCATAGTAAATATTAGCCATGAAATTTATTTTATGTCTCTAAAATGAATAAATATTTATTTATTACTCCCTCCGTCCCGTGATTTTATTCACGTTTACTGTTCCACATTTTTTAAGAAAAGTGATCTTTTGACTTTTTCAACCCACTTTAACAGGGGTATATATGTCAATTCTTTTGGGAATAGGATTTGGATTAACTTTATGATTAAAGTTAATCCAAAACCTATACAGCTTTTAAAAAAAATCTGTAATATAAAAAAAATTAAAAAAACTGCATGATTTTTTTTTTACATATTCAATGGAACCAAAAAAAAAACGTACAGAAAATTAGTATTTACAAAAATTACATAATTAGATACGCATTATGTAATTGCACCCAAAATTACAGGACAGCCACTCAATTTCATTTCCAACCAAAAAGGGGTTCCAAAGTCAAAAAGAGTTAAACTAGATCCTGAGGAGATGAAGAAGATAGCCTTTGAAAAAAGAGCTTCAATTAGAGGACTTGCAGGGCAACTTAAGGTGAGCAAATCCACAGTTGGAAGGTGGATTAAAAATGGAGAAATCAAAGCTCATACTAATGCAATCAAGCCTGAGCTAACTCCAGGGAACAAGCTTCAAAGGCTCAATTATTGTTTGCATCACATTCATCATGATATGAATGCAAACAAGTTGGTATTTGATGACATGTACAATCTGGTGCATATTGATGAAAAGTGGTTCTACATGACAAGGGTGAATGAGAGGTACTATATGCTACCAGGGGAGAAAGAGCCACACAGAACATGCAAGTCAAAAAAATTCATAACCAAAATTATGTTTATGTGTGCTGTTTCTAGGCCTTTATTTGGAAGTGAGGGGCAGGTGTTGTTTGATGGTAAGATTGGCATATTTCCTTTCTCAAAGGTTGAGCCAGCAAAGAGGAAGTCTAAGCATAGGGCAAGGGGGACAATGGTTACTAAACCACTTGACACTATCAATCAACAAGTCATTAGGGACTGCATCATAAATCAGGTAACAGTTTGAAATACAAATCTAGACACAGATGCTTTCATTTGTTTAACGATTATTTTTATATGCATAATTACACATGTTGACAGGTAATTCCTGCAATAAAGGCTAAATGGCCCTCTAATTTGAGCAAGGATATAGTTATCCAGCAGGATAATGCAAAGCCTCACATTGGTGATTGTGATGTGGAGTTTGGATTGGCTGCAAGGTCTGATGGATTTAACATCAGACTTGTAAACCAGCCACCAAACTCCCCAGACACAAACATCAATGACTTGGGGTGGTTTAGGGCTCTACAGTCACTTCAAGTTGAAACAACAAGCTATAATGTGGATGAATTGATTAGGAATGTGAGGATCTCATTTGAAAACCTAACAGCAGCTACACTGAACAATGTGTTTCTGAGCCTACAGGGTTGCCTCATTGAAATAATGAGGGTGGAAGGTGGTAACAACTATAAACTGCCACATATTGGAAAAGCTAAGATGATAAGGGAAGGAACTTTGCCAATCAATCTTAACATTGATGCAGATTTGGTTTTGGGCAGCATAAGGAAGCTGGTATCACAGGATTCCAATTACAACATGGTTTATGAAATTACAGACCTTATGCAATGTTTAGGTGTTTGATCACCAAGTATGGGTGATCTGGTTTTGCAATTTATGCTCTAAGACAGACACTTTTTGTTGTTTACAGCATAAACAATGGACTTTTTGATGTCCTTTTGATGTGTAGTTATTGTTTAAGCTGTAAACATACATCCTATATTAATGAAATGGGTTTTTTGTTCACTTTGCAGCATCAATTAGTGCCTCACAGGGCCAGTTAAATACCAACATAACAATAATTCACCCACAAACTGCCACAAAAACCGTAATCAAGACTCAAATAGCCACTCAAATGCCTCACAGGGCCAATTAATCAAACGCATCATCACATAAATGCCTTACATGGCCATTTAACCCCACAAAAAGCATTTACACATAGGGAATATGTAAGAGATATACCACATGCATGGACTCTGACACAAAGAAACTTGTGGATAAGATCTTGGAATTTATCCGACTGTTCATAGACTCCGTTGGCGGACTCAAGGACCTTCATCTTAACGCCGGAATCGGAGGAGACCCCAGAGTATCTCTGGAATAGAGACCGGCGGGGGAATCTTCCCGGAACGTCATCCTCAACATCAGAATCCTCAACAACTAAAGCGGACTCCTCAGTCTCGGAAAATAGAGAGTCGGGAACCACCGTCTCATGTGTGGTCTCAACGAAATCGCCATCGACCAGCGAATCCAGCCACAATGAGTCGGGATCCACCGTGTCGACGGTGGTTCCTGAGATCTCTCTCACAAACCGTCGTCCGGCATCCACCGAGGGCATCGACTCAACCCCACCCTCCGACTCGTTGAATATCTGTTCAGTATAAAATGTAGCTGGATTCAATTAAGAAAAAGCATAAAACAGAATCAATGATTATAAACAAAATGTGAGATCGAGAATTACGTTCTCACCGGCGTCATCTCTCATAAACGGATCGGACACTGATCTGTTAAACGCGCCGCTGTCGAGCCACGGTTGGAGCCAGTAAGCAGTGTAATATGGCGGCGAGTTGAGTTCGAACGCGTGTGCGGCGGGGGTGTGCGAGTGGACGGTTGTGAGGCTTCTGCTAGCGGCGCCTCTAAAACGATTGTGAGCGTTCTGGTGAACACCTAGGGCTTGAAAAGTGTAGAATTTTCGAGTGCAGTAGAGACATGAGAACAATCGGGAAGAGTTTGAGGGAGGAGTGGGGTTGTTCGGACGTGGCTGAGTGTTTAGCTTGAAGAAATCATAAGTGGTTGCAGGATCCGCCATTGTTGAGCATTTGGAGGAGGGAGAGAGAGAAATGCGGCTAGGGTTTGTTCGAAGAGGGTTCAGAAAATATGTTGATCTCATTTCTTTTTTTTATGTTGGATTGTTAATTGGGATTAGATTAATTAACACTTAAGTTGTTAATCTGCCCCAAATACTGTTTTTATCACTTAAATAAGGGTTTAAATACAGATGGCAAAATTGAAATTATTTGGTGTGTGAAGGATAAAATAGTCTTTATTTTTTGCCATTTTTAGGGTATGAACAAAATTGTGGGACGGACAAATGTAGAAACGTGAAGGAAATTGTGGGACGGAGGGAGTAATAATTATTAATTTTGCAACGGAAAAACACAAATCATCGCTAATAGAATGGATTTTGCGATGAAATCTGAATTCGCAAGTAATTTTTCGTCGCTATATCTCCTTTTTCTTGTACTAGTACATGTGATACTTTTCTTAGACAAAAAGAGAAGTTGTATATATTATACTCCCTCATTTACACCGAAAGAGCTCATTTTATTATATTGAACGTTCCATTCAAATGTCTCAGTTTTCTTCTTTTAGCAAAAAGACCCAATATATGGTCCACCACTCACTACTAATACAATTATCCATTACACATAAAATAATAATACTTCTTAATTTATATGCAAAAAGCAAATAGGGACATATGACGGAACGGAGAGAGTATATAACTATATATGCAGCGATTTTTTTAAAAAAATAAATAAATAAACAAATGCACCAATGTTCCGACTTGTAGATTGATTATTTGTGAAAGGCTTAGAATCCACCATTCACTATAGAAAATCAAAGTTCTTGCTAGAGCTTGAAATAATTATGATTAATATTTTTCTATAGGAAAATATTTGCAATTTTTGTTTGTATTACAGAAAAAGGTCAAATTTTATGAATTAGCAAGCAATTAGGACTGACATTTCAAATGCTTAATACGACACTCATCACCATACCTACTTTATTCGTTTTCTCTTGTTGAAGTGCTCAAATTCATTGGAAATATTAAATGAAATATTCTCTTTTATTTAAAATAGAATAACTCAATCAACTCAACATTTTAATTTAAAAATTGTTATTTATATATTCAATTCACATAATTTTATAATTTTATAATTTGCTTGTTCTCTAAAAAAAATAGATTTCAAAAGACAGCTTTCTTAAACTCCAAATCTAAAACAACTATTAGGCCTCCCCCAAAGGGAGGTTTTTGTTGACATGGCAAGTTAAAAAAACATTGGGGAAAGGTTTTTACCAATGGGGACAGCATGGGTTTTTTAGATAGATATGGTTTTTTGTGAGGAAAGAGAGTGGGAGGGAGGAGAGTGGATTGCACAGCCCTCCCGTGAAAGCGCGTACATGTCACGTGCATATGATTGGGCAGAATGCATGGGACCCACCATTTTATTTACTGTTCCCATTCATCATTATTATTATTTTTATTATTTCATTATATTTTTATTTTGTATATCTATGTTTGAACAGCCACAGTTTTCAAATTACAACTTTAAGTTTAATTTTTTTTAACACAAATCAATATATTTTCCTAAAATTTTAATAAAATTAAAATAATCTAAATATATACTCTCTCCGTCCCGTGTTAAAATGTACGTTTTCTATTTTGGGTTGTGTCAATTAAGGTTTACATTTCTTCAATATTAATACAATTACTTACATTACATTAAATATTATTTCTCTCACTCTTTCGTGGAAAAAGCAAACGTACATGTTAACATTATTACGGGACGAATGGAGTAATTATTTATAATTTATTTGGAAATTGGATAGTTATATTTGATAAATTAAATGAGAATAAAATAAAAATGAGAAAAAACCTGCTTTTTAATTTTATTGTTGGGGAGGAGTTTTGTTTTGAAGGTAGGAGTTTTTTGCTTTTGAGGTGGCACTGACATGACATCAAAAAATCTGCTTTTTTGTTACAACCATTAGCCTCCCCAACGGGAAGGTTTTTAGTGACATGGACAATGATAAAACCTTGGTGCACAGGTTTTTGTTGTTGGGAGGGAAAGGTTTTTTGGATAGGTTTTATCTATAAAACCTGGGTTTTTTTTGCAGAAAGGGAGAGTGGAAAAGGCTGTGGAGTGAATGCACTCTCCAACAGATGAGAGAGTAGGATTCACGCGCATGAATTTGATGAAATGTTGAGTGGACACAGCTGCCAAACACCTGCCATCCCCTTTTTAACTCTTCTTTTATTAATTATTATTATATTTTTATTTTTATTTTATCACAAATGAAAAGAGATGATCAATTTGAATTAATACTCCTATATTGTGGATCAAAAATGAAAGAGAGACTGAGAGATGGGATATGTAACGACACTTTTGATTTTTTTATTTTTATTTTATTTTCGAATATAAATTAAAGTGGATAAAATTAATTTATATTTTTATATATTATAAAATTAAATAATATTTTTTTGATTTATTTAATTTTTTTAAAATATTACGAAATTTAAAATAACCAAAATATATAACTATTTATAATTAATTTGAAAATTAGATAAATATAATTGATAAATTATATGAGAATAAAAAATAAAATTGAGGTTGGAAAACAAAAAATCTATTTTTTTTGTTTTATTGTTGGGAAGTAGTTTTGTTTTAGAGGAGAATGTTTTTTACTTGATGTGACGATGACGTGGCACGAAAGAACATACTTTTTGTGTTTAACCACTGTGGAAGACCTTAATTTCATTATGTAAGAGTGAGTACATATTTAAAATTAATTGCATAATTTTTTCATTATATATATATAAAAAAATCCTAAAAATTTACAAGCAAACATTATAAGTTTTTATTAATTAATATTTATGTTTTATTAATAAATAAATATATGTGAATTGAATGTTCAATTTTATATAAAAGTATAACTTGAACAGATCAAATTAAAAATACTCGCTGGAGTGGAGTAACGTGCAACTCCGTACCGTTCGTATAATGGATAAACAAAAATATTAGTAATAAATAATAATAATCCGATTCCTATCCGTGCTTAGTTGAAACTAAGTTAAAAATGAACTGTGGCTTGGTACACATTTAGAGTGTAACAGATGGTACGATGAAGAAGGTAATAAAGTGTGTGCGTGGAAGAGTGTAATAAAGTTGTAAAACTTAGGTATATATTTTTCAGGAAATGGGGTGAAATTGTCAAAAGACAAACAATATCCTTATCTATCCAGTTGAAAAGTAGGAGACAGACGTAGGCAAAACGTGGCACTTTTGAATTCTTAATTAAAAATAAAATATAAATAAATATATATACAAGGTCACCAATTCGGACTGAATTACAGCCGCCAACACTTCTCCTTACTATGGGATGGCTGCGCTTTCTTCACAGCTTTGACCTTTACAATTAAACATGCATCTCTAACACATTCACTATCCCCTCATAATCATTATGCAATCTCATTTAAATCATTATGTTTTTTCATAGATCATACCCACATAGAATAATTAATCTTTTGACTCACAAAAAAATTAATATTATTATACGAGACTCACATACAATACTAATATAACTACGTACTACACATTAAGTAAAATATAACACACTATCCATCCACTCTAAAAGTGGTCATTTGCTTTTTTTTCTAGTGTTTGAAGGAGTATTATTATTTTATGTGTAGTTGGTATTTGTATTAATAGTAAAAAAATGAGTACATTTGGAGTAAACGCCCAAAATAATAAAATGTGAAGTTTTTTGGTGGACGGAGGGAGTATCTTTTAACCCACTGCACAATAAAATATTACTTCATACCTCTTAATCTTTGTATAAAAAGCAATCGTAAATTTTTGCTCGGGACAAAAGGAATAATTTATATCTATGAAGTTCACATACAATTTTTATAATACCAATTATTCACTATATATTAAATTATGTATTATCAAAATATTATACTATTTTTTAATCTCCGTAATAAATCAAATGTAATTATTATAACGGGTGTACTATAAGTATCATAACATGATATTGAATTCCTGAAATTTCTTTAATTGTAATTAAGGAATTATATATAATGCCTTGAATTATCATCATGCTGTAAGGTTATGCTTGTTCGCCACTTTGAAAATAGATTTAGGGCTTTTTTTATAATTAACGAATAATATATTTTGGATGGGATTTTATAATCACTACATACACGTAAAATTTTATTAATTCTCAACCCAGTTATTTTCGGGTCTGGATCTTCTGTGACATTTTGGTGTGACATCTCTTGTGACACTCCGTTGGATGAGTGACACGTAAGAGAGAAAAGGAAAACTATATCTAAGTTAATCAGTCAACCTTTGGGGCAAGGGATTGGATTTATTCACCCAGACACGTATCATTCCACAAGCAGGTGTCACAGAAGATGTCACATCAATGTGTCACAGAACATTTTTCACGGTGCAATACTTGTATGAGTTGACCGTCGAACAGTAGGACTGTTTTAATTAATTGATATTTTTAATTAAATATTTCATCACTATTTATTTATACATTTAATTATTCATAAAACAGTTTATCGCACCATTATTATTATTTTTTATAAATAGAGTATCACTATCTATTAAAATAATATCACTTCTTATTCATCTTATAAACTCATTCTATAAGACAGTCTCACAGTGTTTTGTCATTTTCACATATTACATCTTCTAATATTTTTCCTCTCTTCATCTATTTTTTTCTCTTGTCTTATCATAGACCTCACCAATTAATATTTTCTTATAAATATCGATCATCCACCTCTTATATACGCTTCTTAAACTTAAGACATATAAAACTTAAAGTTAAAACTCACTTTATCAAAAACCTAAAACATATATATAAAACCGTAAAACATATACTCCATAGATTATCATTTGACTAAAATCATGAGTTTGAAAAAATAATTGAATAGTTCAATCTAAGATTATTTTGAGTTTTTTTATGGTACTTTAAATTTAACGTGTAATAGTGGAGTGGTGCTATGCATAAAAAATACTAATTGATATGTACTAGGAGAGGTAAGAGAAGAAATATTATATTAATTAAGGAGATAAAATATACTCCCTCCATTTCGGATATTTTTATCCGTTTATACGAGCACGAAAATTAAGAAGTATTTTTTTAATATATAATAATAATATAAGAAAAAGTAGAGATAAATTAATAATTTTGAGAGAAAAAGTACTCCCTCCGTCCCGAGTATTTTTACTTGTTTGTACGGGCACATAAATTAAAAGGTGTTATTTTTTTAAATATATAATGTAAGAAAAAGTAGGAATAAATTGGTAATATTGAGAGAAAAAGTAAATAAAGTTAGTTGGGAATGATGAATAAAGTATACAAAAGTAAATAAAGTTGTTGGGATTGATGAATAAAGTGTAAAAAGTAGATAAGATGTGTAATGTATTTTTACCATTAATGGAATGAGTAAAAATACGTGGGACATCCCCAAAATAAAAAGTGGATAAAACTACGTGGGAAGGAGGGAGTAAATAAAGTTGTTGAGAATGATGAATAAAGTGTAAAAAAAAGTAAATAAAGTTGTTGGAATTGGTGAATAAAGTATAAAAATTAAGTATGATGTAAGTTGTATTTTTACCATTTATGAAATAGGTAAAAATACGTAGGACACTTCAAAATAAAAAATGAGTAAAAATACGTGGGACGCAGGGAACATAAAAGATGTGTGAATTAAATATTTAAAAGGATTTATGAGTGTATTTCTCAGTTTTGGAAATTCAAAATCAATTTTCAAAACCTTTAACTCGCATCTATCTAAAATAGCATGTTTTGAGTTTTGAAATTCAGATTGAAAGGTGGTTATTTGATTTTTTTCATGTAATTTTAAAATGTAGTAAGATAACAAAAATAATATTTTAACATAAAGTGAATATGTGTATTAATGTGGTGTGTGGATTCATGGAGAGAGAAATAATTAATTTGTATGGTTTCTTTTATAAAAAGAGAAATGCATATTTTATATTGTGACGGACCAAGATGGCAAAACTCGTACGTTTTAGTAGCAGGAGAGATTACTTAGTTATTTTAAAAATCCTATCATATAAACTTACATCGAATCTTCTGCGTCATTTTAATATACTATCATATTTTTTTCACTCGTTATATAGATGATACATAATTAGAGAAGAAAATTCAACCATTATCTTAATGATTTATGTTATTTTTTTAAGGGATAGCTTCCCCTCCCTCCTATGAGTCCATCGATGTAGTAAATGAAATGTTACAATAAAATGACAAAACTAATACGAACCGGTATAATTAATACACCAATAGATCTTTTTGACCCACAATTTACTCACCTTCCATGCATTCTTTCCATTCAATTAATACTCATTTACTCTTCTTTCTCATCTCTTCTCTCATATTAGTTAATATTCTCTTACAAAGGAACAAGATCAAAATAGAAAATTGAATAAGTAAAACCTCTATAAATTAATACTCTGATAAATTAATAACCTTAATAAAATTAATAATTTGTTCAGTTCCAAGTTGGGACAGTTCAAATTTGATATCAATCAATTAAATAATAAGATAATATTTTTTTAGAAAATTTTAAAGAATATTTAAGGTCCCAATCAAACTATAAATTAATAATAATTAAAAAAATCTCAAATATATATATGTCCATGGCGTGTACGTGTCGGACAAACCAAATCCTCATTGAATTTGATTTTTCCATTAGAAGGGGCTTGCACGTTACTCCACCGGTATAAAAAGTCCTTAATATTAATTGAGTGCCCGGTTCTCCAATCGATTTGCCTGCAATAATACCTACAGCTTCTTCCAATTCAATCAAGTCGCCATGAGTAGGACTACGGCCATAACATAATCTACATATCCAAGACGCACTCCTACAAATAAAAGGAGTTCGAATAGCTATTGGTTATGCTCAAAAGGTTATGAATCGAATTACAAGTCCAATCTCAATGTCTTGATTTTGGGTATATATATATATATATATATATATATATATATATATATATATATATATATATATATATATATATATTATCAACTTCAACATTCTAAGATAATTTAATAAAAATATGAATCTATTGTTATTTACTATTTGTTGAACTTCAAATCTACATTAATAACATCTTAAATCTTTCGATTGCAGCCAAATTGATAACAAATAAAATAGATAAATATTTTATATTGATCTACTTTTATAAAATATAGATAAATATTATGATTGCACGATTAATGAGATACTATACTCACATAATTGATTTGATTTACAAGTAATAATATATAATTGTGAATCCTTAAAGTATAAATCATATATTCTAATCAATAAATTCCAAATATGTATAAATAAGTTATGAAAAATATATTTATTGTATATAACCTCTTTAAATTAATAAATTATTTATTTATCGATTATATAATATCTTTCAAAATTAATAAAATTCTTCTGTCCCGAATATATTAATTTATAGTGGTTCAAAGAATATTCTTATTTAATATGTAATGGATAATTATATTAATCGAATGTGCCAGTCTCATATTTTAAAAATAAAAAAATTAGACAATTTGAAACAGACGTCCAAAATGACAAAATAAAATCTTTTTACCACACCGAGACTAGTATATCTCGAAAAAACAAAGAGAGTATAAATTATCACTATTAACCATTTTTAAACTGAGACATGAACCATAAACAAACATACCCTCTTAGGGTGGGCAAAGGTTAGCACTTAACAAGCTGGAAACAGCGGATTATTGATAAGGTCAAAGATAAGTCGTGTTTTTTAATCGTGTACATGTCCCCTTATAACATGACCTGAAGTTGCTAAGCTGTGCAAGTGAAAGCACGACTTTTGTACCCAAAAGAAAGATCCACTTGATTTTTGTTTTCGATTTTGTAAAGGTATTAAAGAATAGATGCTTGCTGCAAAAGTCGCATTTATATCTCTTTGCAAGATTAAAAGCGTCAATAGCTGGAGCAACTTTTTACCTGATTTGGCTTACAAAAAAACATTTCTACTTTTATTTTATACTATATATCTTTCTTGAATTAATATAACACATATTTTATAGGTGTTAAATTTTAACATAGTTTAATTTATTAAAATGCATGCATTTATTATTAATTTTTATAAATATATATCTCAATCATACTTTATATATTAACTTAACATAATTACATGTTGGAAGTTTGAAGGGACATTTTAAAGAATTCTAAGCAAATAATTCAAACCAAATTAGTAGTATTTGTTTTGAAATAATAATGTTGTCTAATCGGATGACGTAGATCCAATTGGCCCTTGCCTACTAATTTGGTTAACAAAACTATATAGCCAAAAACGTGTGGAAAAAACGTCTAGCCTCATGCGTTTTTTTCATAATGATAAAACATGATATTCTCTTCTTCGTTCCATAATCCTTCACAATTTTTTCATTTATTTATTTTATAAAAATTTTCACACTTCAAAAGAAATAAATAATATTTTATCTTATAACATAAAAAGTTATTTTAATTTCGATTTTGTCACTCTTTCTTTACATTCATAACATTAATTTATAATTTATTTATTACCTAAAAATACTAAAATATTCTCAAAGTCTATAAAGTTAGTTAACAAAACAATTTTTCTTAAAAAACGTAAATCTTTAAACGTGAAAGATAACGTGACACGGAGAGAACAACATTTTTAATAGAAAGTGATTTCATCGATGATAAGTAATATATAATCATCTAATTAAAATATTCATGAACAATTTGCAAATTAAATGAAAGACATATAATAAATCTTTAATAAAAAATAGCAAATAATCAAGAAAATAAAACGATTTCATAAAAAATATCTCATGCATAGATATTTTCTCAACTATACTCCACAAAAATTAAATGTGAACGTGACATTAGTATATTAATTATTACAAGTCCAAATTAAATTTATCTATTTGTCTAAATGAACCCACCATGCACACGATTGGTCTACATAAATGTTTAATCTAATTTGGTTGTCATTAGCAAACTACCTAATGTGAATTCTTACAAATTTTAAAATAGATGGTTCAATGCACTTATATATTATCTTATATTTTCGTCTTCCCTTGAATAAATTATGATCATATAGTCATTTGACAATGTTATGAGTACCATTCTTGTTCAATTTTATCAAATAAACAACTTATTGTAGACTTGATTGTATAGAGTCAAGTGTTTGTAGCTATATTTTCTACATGTTAAAGAAAAAAAAAAGTCTCACATGCATGATATAATAGGTGGGAATGAGTACATGAAGAATTGAAGATAATGGGTGTAAATATTGCATGCATGTTTGAATTTGAAGTCAATTTCTATGATTTATTATGAAGAATTCTTGCAATTAATACGACACATTTATGTTAGGTTAATAAAGATGAATGAGTATTTTTATTGATTTTCAGAAAAATAAGCTCGCAATAGAATTTGCAACTGAAAAAAATAAAGTATTTAAAAAAAAAAAGGAAGTTCCATTTCAAGTTAAATAAAGAGAAAATAAACATAAGTATAGAGAGGCAACATTGTTTGAGTACTTTATCAGTATCGCTCAATTCAGCGGCACAAGATGTTCTATGACGCTAATATAATATGATATCTCCTGTAACATCTCTTCAGAGTATGACACGTGGGTTAAGAATGTACAATCGTCAAATTAAAAAGGTCGGGTAAAATTATGACCTGTTTGAGACTAAGTTGTTTAAAACTTAATCCTAACTCAATTAATGAAAGGATGTAGCTAAATCAGGTTACAATAAGTTGATTAAACACATACATATCTATTGATATGACAATGCACCTTAATTTTAAATTATCATATTTACTCTTTTGAGAAAAAAAAATTACACTCCATATTTTATTTTATTACTAGAATGACTTAATTACTCCTCATAATATTATTCTCTCTGTCTTACACATTTATTCACACTTTTCATTTTAAAGTGTCTCAAGTATTTATACACGTTCCATTAAAGTAAAAATACATTAGTATATTTTACCTACTTTTTAAACTTTATTATTAATCCCAACAACTTTATTTACTTTTTTACACTTTATTCATTATTTCTAATAATTTCATATATTCATATTTTCTCTTTAAATTACCAACTTATCCTCACTCTTTCTTACATTATATTATATACTTAAAAGAACAATATTTTTTAGTCTATGTGCCCTTATAAATGGGCATCCAAGGGGGTAATAAAATACTAATTTCTTTTTAATCTCTGTGAAAATACAATCGCCTGTGCTGCAATCAAACAATAGACGGAGAATATACTTTGATGGTACTATGGGTATTCTCTATATCACATTAAAAATATGTTTCCTCTGTTCAAATTTACGTGAATTAAGAAAATTATTATTTTTAAGGTATTTTAATTTTGTTTATCTTTTTATAATTGAAAAAAAAGTATGTTGAATATGTAAATTGATTTATTTCCAAATTTCAATTTCTTGTTTTATTCGTCTTAATTTTAATTTTATATTTTTATATTAGAAAAAAACACTTAATTAATATCTTTCTAATTCATTTTAATTTTAAAATTATTATCATCTTTTTAACACATATTATATTTTATCATTTACTCATTTATTTCTCTAAAATAACAAACTATCCAAATTAAGTAAGTCAATAATTGACTTTAACTAATATTGGTAAAAACAGCAACCGTGAAAATGAAAATGGGATAAGAAAGTAAAAATGAACTCACAAAAATGTATTTTTATATGCAATTTATCATTTATTCAAATTAAAACTTAGAGGTGGTGTTATTGTAAAAGAAAATATAAAATGGTAAATCTACTTGTAGAAACCCATTAGATGGATATACATAAACGAGTTGTACGTGAAACAGACCGATTTATTATTAAAATGTTTATTTTTTCTGAACAAAATAGAAATATTATAAATTAATAAAATGAAGAACAATGATAAAGAAAGTCATCCATAAAGTTTGGAGGCTTGACCCATACATAAGGGTTTTAATAATCACGAAAAACCATAGCAATTTTGTGTGCTATATTATTAGCAACACGATTAACACAATAAATTGAGAATGTTGGAATTGCAGTAAGGATTTGTTTATAAGCAGCCACATAATTCCCAAATATCGAGTCCTCCACAGTTGGGTATTGGAGCGCATCATCCACGATTTTTGCATCTATTTCTATAATCACTCGTTCCAATCCCAAATCCTTTAACCATGACAGTGCTTCATACATACCCATAATCTCTCCTTCATCCACTCAAAATTTTTCAGGTATCAAAAGTGAATGACATACAACAAAGCTTCCTATATCATCTCTCAGAATCATGCCAATACCAATCTCAGAGCTGTCACCAAAGAGCGCTGCATCTACATTTAGTTTTGAAAAAGAGGTGGGTGGTTTATGCCATTCTAAACATGCATAAAATGTTTGTCTTGAAGCTCCTCTACCCCGCACTGACTCCCATTTTTCTAAGAACCAACATGCCCCGTTAACCGCTTGAATTGCTGGCTAGTAAGTTCCTCTCCATAAAGTTGAGTTTCTTTCCTTCCAAATTTGCCATGCTACCATCACAAATTTTCTTGCATCTTTTTCATTCAAAGTGTCAATTAACAAGAAGAAAAGATTTGTGATTGATGAAACTCTGAGGGAGACTGTGTTGATGAAGTTTCCGAGACCCGCCGCAAGCCAACAATTCATTGCATATGGACAACTAACAAATGTATGACAAGCATTCTCCAAACTACTTGAACATATAGGGCATGAATTACTCACGTTCAACCCTCTTTTGATTAGATTGTCCCTATTCGGTAAACAATCCCTACAAATCCTCTACATTCCCATTTTCACCTCGGGCGGAACTTTATCCCCCACAACTTACTCCAATTACCTACCACTTCTTGATCAGAATTTGAGGTAAGAGACGTTGCTAATTTATAAGCAGATTTCACCGAATATCGTCTGTCACGAGTAAAATGCCAATTCAATATATCAAAGTGACCTGGAGGTGAAATCGGAGTCTGTAGGATACGATTAACATCACATGGCAGCAGGTATTCCTCAAGCAATTCAACGTCCCACATTCGACATCCTAGAATAAAAAGATCAGCAACTCGGATATCAAACAACATCTGATTAGCTGGTGTATTGATAAAGAAAGTTTCATCATTGTATAACCATGGATAATCCTAAATTCTAATGTTATAGCCATCTCCTATCTTCCATCTAGTTCCCCTTTTGACAAGATCTTGAGAAGTCCAGATGCCTCTCTAAGTAAAACTTGGACATTGCCCAACATTGGCGTTTAAAAAATCTCCTCAAGGAAAGTATTTAGCTTTGAGAACTTCGTATACAAGGGCTTCAGGGTCATTGATAAATCTCCAACCAAACTTTTCAAGCATTGCAAGGTTGAAAAGATGTAGATTACGAAAGCCTATTCCACCAGATTCTTTTTTCACACAAAGTTTCTCCCAACTCATCTATTTAATTCCTTTCGAAGTGTCATTACCATTACCCCACCAAAATGAATTGAGCATTCTCTGAAGCTCATCAGCCAGTGTGAAAGGTAATATAAATGTACTCATACAATACGAAGGAATAGCCTGAGCAGCAAATATAATGAGAATTTCCTTTCCTGCCTTGGAAAATTTTTTGTCTCTCCAAAAATGTAACTTCTTCCACAGCCTGTCTTTTCTGACCTACTAGTGAAGGGAGACCGAGGTAGACATGTACGGCGGTTCGGAACCGCCGGTTCTGATTTGGGAAAATATAGAACCGGAACTGAACCGAGGGTAGGCCAATTTCGTTCCGGTTTGGAACCCCGGCTCCGGTTCTTTTTTTTTTTTTAATTTTAGCCTTGAAACGTAAAAAGAAAAAGAAAAAATTGAAAAAATCGCCGGTTCGGAACCGACGGTGTTTCACAAAATGAGGAATCGGAACCGAACCGGAATATATCCAATTTCGGTTCCGTTTAGGCCGGTTTCGATTCTGGTTGGAACCGCCGATTTCTGTTAAAATGTGCATATCTAGACCGAGGTAGTTAAAGTATAATTATAATGAATCATATTATAATATTTTATAATTATATTTTAATACACCATTCAACATTTTTTTTAAAAAAATGAAGTGTATTGTAACAATCAATATAATTTATTTATAAAACAATTACTATTCTTTAACACGTAGCATAGAAATTAAGAAAAAAATAGATTGTGCTTTAAAAAGAAAAAAAAGGAATATTTATTTTATTTAATATGATGATAATGGATAACCCCGTTTTGAGCGTGTAACGCAAGTGTACCATTATTTGACCAAACGAAAACTGTATGCTGGAAGTTGGTTAGAACGAGCGACTAATTTGACCATCACGGCATCCTACACATGTTCCACGTCGTTTTTTTTTTTAAAAAATTAATTTTACACTTTTCATTCATTACACTTTTTTTCTTTAAAAATTTTATTGCTTCGTGCCAGTCTTTTATAAAACGAGTATATTTTTCAGAAAAGTTGTGAGACGAATTCATATATTATTAAAATATAGTTCATTTTTAATTTATTCATTGAGAAGTACACTCTTAATCTATTAATTTTTTTTATGGGATTCACACCCTCAATAATACAATAAAAAAATGGGACTCATACCCTCCACTAATACAACAACTTACTACACATAAAATAATAATACTATTAATTTCACGTGCAAAAAGTAAATGGATACATTAACAATGGACGGATGAAATATTATTAGCCTATATGTAGGTACATTATGTTATAAAATGATTAAAATATAGTTTACAAAAATATAAATAATGATATATTAAAGTATTATTTTATGATATTATAATATCTATATTATTCATAATATATCTTATTCTTTGATTAATACATGTTTTAATCTTGTAGACTTGTAGTTAATGATGTAACTAACTCCTACAAATTAAAGCATACTATTTTAAATACTTATAATTATTTTTGGCAAAAGTTCCTGCGCCCCTGGGACATGAAGGGATACGAATATGAACACAACCCTCACCCTCTATAGGGGTAAAAAAAAAATTTCTCCATAAGTTTGGTCATGTACAAATTTTGTCCCAAAAAAGATAATTAAGATTTGGGCATTTGTCCCAATATCTTTATAATTGCGCTAATGTTGTCCCGTTTTTGCCGGAATTTGACATTTTTGCCGGAATCGATCACGTGCATGTCACGTGATCATCAGATTTGGCATTTTCCGGCGGGAAAAAATATTTTTTACCCCGTAAATTTGGTCATGTACAAATTTTGCCCCAAAAAAGATAAGATTTGGGCATTTGTCCCAATATCTTTATAATTGCGCTAATGTTGTCCCGTTTTTGCCGGAATTTGACATTTTCATTATAATCGATCACATGTGTGTCACGTGATTATTGAATTTGACATTTTTCGACGAATTTACTGACTTGACGACACAGTGACATCCACATCAATAACAACAATAATAATATTTTATTAAAAATTTAATTAAAAAAATACCCGCCACCAATGCACTCAATTCTCACGTGCCCTCCACGTACTTCCACCATCTTCGCAAACTCCCTATTTTTGTCAATTAGAGGATCTCTCGTGTACCCTCTCACCACCATGGGCGACAACCGTTGGATCTTTCGCTCGCGCCACCCTACTCACGTCACCAAGCTTCCCATCATCATCTACTTCTACAGCGGAGGATTTGTATTCTTGAGCGCCACCACTCTATTCTTCCACGAGTCATGCAACCGTATGATTGCTCACGTCCTTCCCTCATCGCTTACGTCGATTAATACCTAACATTGGAGAATCGTCTTCTGGAGGAGTATGACAACCTCATGGACGAAGTGCAGTGGGCTAAAACCTAAGCATTCACCGGTCGTGATGCCAACCCTTCGATCGAAGAATTCACTTAATTCTCTAGGGTTTTTCTAATGAAAAACAGCGTTGCCGGCAACATGGTCTACCACATGGGGATGTGTGCATTCGATATTGATCTCCATATCACAATTAGAATTGCAAGACTGATAATGAACCATCCGTTCTTCAGTGGGGTGCGAAAGATTGAATCGGAGCTAAAAAAAGCCAACGACCCCATCCTCCTCTGCATGGCTCTGATATCATGTGGTTGCTCGCACTGTCGGAGGGTACGGATCGAGGCCATTTATATTGTGATCCGTTCGTTGGTGGTAGGCCCTTGGAGGAGATGATCCGACAGTTGTTGCCCATGGAGGTGAGAGGGTACACAGGGAATCCCTGATTGATAAGAAGAGTGAGTTTGCGTAGATGATGGAAGCACATGAGGGCACGTGAGAACTGAGTTCATCGATATTGAGGGTATTTTTTTTAAATTAAATTATCAATAAAATATTATTATTGTTAATGTGGATGCCACTGTATCGCTAGGTCAGGAAATTCGCCTGGAAATGCCAAATCCGATAATCACGTATGGACGTGATCGATTCTAGTGAAAATGTCAAATTTCGGGAAAAATGTGGCAACATTGGCGCAACTATAAAGATATTGGGACAAATGCCAAAATCTTTTCTTTTTTGGGGCAAAAATTGTACATGACCAAACTTACGGGGCAAAAAAATATTTTATCCCGCCTGGAAATGTCAAATCCGATGATCACGTGACATGCACGTGATCGATTCCGGCAAAAATATCAAATTCCGGCGAAAATGGGGCAACATTGGCGTAATTATGAAGATAGTGGGATAAATGCCCAAATGTTATCTTTTTTTGGACAAAAATTATACATGGCCAAACTTATGGGGCAAAAAAATATTTTATCCCCCTCTATATTCTATTTAAACATATGTATTGCTAGGGTTAAAATTGTAAAAGGGCACGAAAATTGAAAAAGTGCAAAGAATGTGCTCTGTGCGCCCAGTTGCACTTATTTTTTTTTTCGATCCATAAATATGGTATACGTCGTAAATCCTATTGAGACAAACATATATTGTAATTTGTAAAGAATAAAAAATAAAATTAAAGAATGTTGCTGGATCAGTTCAACGAATTATATAAATGTGCACTGGCGGCAGGTAAGACAATTCTTACTTCTAAAAATGTAAGACAATTCTTACTTGTTTCAAATACAGTCTTATCTGTCTTTTCAAATATATTGAGAAGATATATGGCATTTCTTGTAATCTTTAAGGATAAGAAAAAAATTCTTTATTTCAAATTGTTTTTATAGACCAAAAGATTTAGTACTAGACCATATTCCTTTGTTTTTTTAATAAATATATTGTCACTGATTTAATTAATTGTATGTAATGATAGAAGATAATATTAATTGAAATGACAAGTGTATAGGAAAACTAAAGGTAATGATAAAGTTTTAATTTTTAATAAAATATCCAAGATAAATTTGAAAAGTATGCTGAGATCTAAGAAAGATATTTATCCACAAAAGGTTAATAGTCATAACTCCTTACTCTTAGGTCTTAACTAACAATGCTAAACCTTCTTACCATACTAACTTAAAATCCATATTCCCTCCCTACTATAAAAATTTGGAGTCTCAAGCAAAAGTTTAACAGTGAGCCCTCCCTATAAGCCACTTGAGGCACATCCTGCGATTTACCTCTTCCACCAATCCCCAGGGCAGGGGCGGTGGGGGCCTCTAATGGTGGGGTACACCATTTAAAATAATAGAGGGATAGCCCCCAAGGCATAGTTCAAGTGGTAGAGGGGAGGGTGGAAAGGCCTTCCAACTGAGCTTGGTTGCTGCAGGATGGGGATTCGAATCCTGCCTTTGGCATGGATTTGGCCCCTTGCAAGCACAAGTTTAACAGTGAGCCCTCTCTATAAGTCACTTGAGGCACATCCTGCGATTTACCTCCTCCACCAATCCTCAGGGCAGGGGCGGTGGGGCCCCTAATGGTGGGGTACACCATTTAAAATAATAGAGGGATAAATCATGATTATTCAATTTATTAATAAAAATTGGAGCACTACCCCGGCATACAAATAGTCATTCATTTTGAGAGAATATTCCCAGTAATGTAACTTATCATTAATCATTAATATGAAATATCACCCCTATAACTAATTGATCTACTCATTTGGACAAAATTATTAAATTATTAGTTTCAATACACACGTTGTGGTGTATTTAAAAGATCTAAATAACTGAATTTTTAAAATTAATTAATACAAACTATTCTTTTTCAAAATGGCTAATTATCCATGCACTCTAAATTATTCTTTTTAATATACAATCAAATATTAAAAAAATACTCTCTCCGTCCCATAGAAGTCGGTATAATTTTTTTGGGCACGGAGATTAAAGAGTATAATAATTTAATGTAAATTGAAGTGAGAGAAATAATATTTAATGTGTAGTGGGTAGTTGTATTAGAGGTGATATATAGGGTCCATGAGAATAGATTAATTGTTTTGTGTGGGTCCCATGTATTAAAAAGGAAATGTGTCAATTTTAGTGGGACAAACAAAAAAGGAAAGTGTGCCAACTTCTATGGGACGGAGGGAGTAACATTTATTAAGAAATACTTCTACATTATTAAATAAAACTAATATAATTTTGAAAGTTCGACTGCGGTGCACTTATGATACCGGTGCACCTAAACAATTTCGGACGTTAAATTAAATTTTAATTTAATCAATACCATTAATTAATTTAAATAATTTAAAATTAAAATTAAAAAATCACCCACTATGTATACTTTTAGCCCATAGACCCCAAAATAGCCCCAATTTTGATCCACATAAATTAACTCTATTCACTTATATCAAATAGGAGTAGTATTTAAGATTACATTTAAATAATAAAAAAAAAACTAATTTTCAGAAGGAAAAAAAAAAGGAAAAATCAATTAGTAATTTCTAATTATATTAGCACTTGAGAATGTTCCCAAAGCAGCAGAATTTTCAAAGATTTACCAACATCTTTTATACTCCTAAATACTGTGGCATTCACACAACCCCACTTTGCCCACTTCTTACTTCTATATAAACGTTTCCACCACCTTCTGTCCCAGAACCTCCTCCCCTCTCTCCCCCCTTCCCCTGAAGAAAGAAGAAGTAGAAGGCGTTTCCCTCTTCCTACCTTCTTCTGCTTCTTTTGTGACCTAACGTTATTCATATTACTCTCATGGGAAACATCTCTTATCATTTTCTCTTCCTAATTCTCACCATTAATTACCTCATAGCAGGTACAAAAATCTCTTGTTATTATCAAATTTAGGATGAATTGATTCTGTAATTGAATGTTATTAAGTCTAACAATTTGTGTTTCCAGGAGTTCATTCATCCGCAGCATTCACGTTTGTAAACAAATGTGGATTCCCAGTTTGGCCAGGCATTTTGTCGAACGCTGGAATTGCACCTCTTTCCTCAACTGGTTTCGCTCTACAGAGCGGCGAATCCAGAATCATCAATGCGCCGCAGGCATGGGGCGGCCGTTTCTGGGGAAGAACGCACTGCACCGAAGATTCCACCGGCAAATTCTCCTGCCTCACAGGCGATTGTGGCTCCGGGAAGCTCGAATGCGCCGGCGGTGGAGCGGCGCCTCCTGCTACCCTCGCGGAGTTCACGCTCAACGGAGACGCGGGGAAGGACTTCTACGACGTCAGCCTTGTCGACGGCTACAACCTGCCGATGCTGGTGGTTCCTCAGGGCGGTTCCGGCACCAACTGCACCAACACCGGATGCGTGGCGGATTTGAACGGCGGCTGTCCGTCGGAGCTGCGGGTGACGAGCGCCGGCGGGGAGAGTGTCGCGTGCAAGAGCGCTTGCGAGGCGTTCCAGAAGGAGCAGTACTGCTGCAGCGGCGCGTACGGGACACCCGACGTGTGCAAGCCCTCGCAGTACTCGCAGATGTTCAAGAGCGCGTGCCCGCACGCGTACAGCTACGCGTATGATGATGGAACGAGCACCTTCACATGTACGGGGGCAAGCTACATCATCACCTTCTGCCCCTCGCCTAACACCAGGTAAATTGACGAAACTCCCCATAGATTTTTTTTCCAGTGAAGGGCAATTCGGTCAATTCCAAAACTTAACGTTAAATCGGCGTCTGCAAAATGAAGCATCACTTTTCCGTTTATCGAGAAAGATAAAAATCTGACGGATATCGTTAGAAGCCGTGGAAGTGAAGCATTAATGAGTAATTAAATATCTTTCCTTCACATGCAATAATTAATTAATTAAATTAATGTATTATGTACATAAAGTTTGTACAGCCTGTTACAATTTGGTCACCCTAATAAATACACCAATTATTATGAAGGCGGTTTAGAATAAATTTTTAATTAAATTGGTTACAAATTAAATCAAAGTCAATTCTTTCTTCTATCAAATTGATTATCATGAAAATTGAAATGAATTTGTCAAACTCTGACGCGATTTTTTCATACATTAGGTCATATTTCATAGTCAGCTGGTAAAATAATTATGTTACGTAAGATGATGTTTAGCTAGTAAATGAAAATTATATAATTGTCCATTTTTTCTCTAATTATTATTACAAAAAATATATATATATTACTCCATATTTTGTCGTTTCCCTTGTTTTTACCGTTTGAGTAACGGTCGGCTGAGTTACTTTTTTAAATACAGTAATAATTAGAGATAATTTCACTGCAATTGTACAGATTAAATAATTGTTATCGGAAATTGTGCTTTTTCATTTACGATATTAACCTCTAACAAGAATGTGGTATATTCGTTGGGATTGCAGCCAAAAATCATCATCCGGATCCGGCAGCGGGCAGAACCCGGGATCCGACACACCCATCGATAGCAATATGGTGTACCAAGGTGCGTGGGAGGCGAACGCTGCACCGTCCACGTGCGCGCACGTGGTGGGCGGAGCCATCGCAGTCGTGGCGGCAATGTGGCGGTTGTGTCAGCTATTCTAACTTTTTCCCAACGTGGGCCCGCCTAATCTTGTCGGGTGCAATCACGTGTGGGCCTCAGCATGGGTAGGGGCCCGTATTGTTTCGGCCCATATGCGTGGCCCATGTGACGCGGGTCTAACTCGCCTACATGAAAAGGGGGAGAAATTTTAATTAATTAAAAGTAAAATATAAGGAAAAAAAATCAAAATGCTTATTTTTTGGATTAGTTGTTGTAGGAATAGAGAGAAACACACCACAGGAAATATTTAAATTTTACACATACGGTGGTTGGGGAATTTTTATATTTTTAGAATTTATTATTAAGATTGGGGGGAGGATCACTTGGTAGGTTAGAAAAATATTTTGTACAATGGAAATGTTGTGATGACACCACTTTGTTTGGTGAATTTATATTAGAGAAATATTATTCTATATCGTGATAATCAATTGTGCTTTGTACTATTACTAGTACAGAGCCCGATAACCTTTTTTTTTTAGAAATTTTTTTTATAAAAGTATAAAAAAGAAATAAGGAAAAGTATAATTAATTAAATGGAGTTGAATTTATATTACTCCATCTATTTCGTTTAAAAAATGTCACACTTTTAATTTTAATCCGATACGTAATAAGAAAATGCCTAGTTGATTGGTATGAAGTTATGGAAGGAAAAAGAAATAAAATAAATGTGTTTGGTGCATTAGAATTATAATGTTAAGCAATTTTCGATTTCCCCGAAAATTAAAGAATTCCTCACTCTTTCTTTAAGTAAATTACTTACTATCACATTCATTCTTTATTGTCATATCCCATTTAATTAATGTTTATTAATGAAATAAATTTTATTAATATTAAAAAATATTTAAATAATAATTTTTTTTATAATAATTATAAAGTTATAATATAATAAAAAATTAATAATAAAAATATGAATCATTCCAAAATTATTTATTATCATAATAAACAACATTAATAGATATGATTGTCATCTTCAACATTAAAAAAAAAAAAACATATTATAAAAGTCAAACCAATTATTATTCTCAACCACTATAGTTCACATTCCAATTCCTTGCAATAAACCAAACTTCCCCTAAATGTTGACTATAATGGTAACATAATAATTAGTAAATTATTAAGTAGAGGCATCTAAAAACTAAAAATTTGTTAAAATTTAGTAATAATGACTTATTGTATAGTATGATAGAAGGTTAAAATTAAAATACAATTAATTAATGATTATTGACATCATTAATTATTACAATTAATAAAATTGATTGATGATGAAAATTAAAGTTAGACTATATATAGTACGATATTGAGATATTGTACGTAGAGTTTTGAAATTTAATTTACAAAAATCTTTAAGCTGAATTATTAAAGATATCTTAATAATAGAATGAGAATAAAATTTAATGAAAACTAACTATTTAAATAAGCACGGTGTTATAATGAATTTAAAATAACATTAAATACTAATTCAAGATATATATATATATATATATATATATATATATATATATATATATATATATATATATATATATATATATATATATTCTTTTACTAATAATGATAAACAATATTTAATTTGCATGGCTATAAATTTGATTAATAATTACTAATAATTAATTATTTTATAATTTGAATATTAACAAATTCATTACTTAATAAATAGTATATTTAATAACAATTTATCATAAATAATTTACTTAAATAAACAATGACATAATTAAGGATTTATGATGATTGAGAAATAATAGAGATAAAAAATATGGAAAGGTAATAAATTCTTTTAAGTGAAAATTTAATAATAACTATAATGTTGACATAATAATTAGTAAAAATTAAATGCTAATTGATTTTTTATTTATTTTGATCCTCAAGTTAATCCAAAATTTCTTATTTCTTTTTTATCTTGAAATCAATTCAAATCAAAATTATTGACTAAAATTATATTAATTAAAGATTATAATGATAATTAAGAATTAACATATAACAATAAAATATAATTCTATTAAAAATAAATAAATAAAATAAACAATTAAATATGAATTAGTTAACTATTTAAAACAACTTTATAACTTAATGATTTACAACATTGATTTAAATCAAGTAATAATAAAATAAATATGACTAAAGTATATATTGATTAAAGAATAGAATTGATAATTAAGAATTAACTTAACAATAAAATATAGTTCTATTAAAAAACAAACAAATAAAATAAACAATTAAATATGAATTGATTTATCATTTAAAACAATTGTTATAACCTACAACATTGATTTAAACCAATCAAATAATTAAAAAAATAAATGTACACTCAATTAATAGAAAATGAGCTATTAACAAAAGTTACAAAATTATACTCAATTTATAATATATAGTATAATCTTACTAAAACACATCATAATGAAATCTCCAAATTTGCTTATCATACTCAAATCTCCAAATTTGCTTTTTGTTGAGCATGGATGTCCATGTTCAATTTTTTTATGGTGAGATAAGGTTTAACTCTCCCTCCTTTAAATCTTTAAAAAAGTCTTGTATATTGATAATAACCTGAAATTTAGAATAACAAAGAATTATGAAAAAAAGAGGAAAAATGACATTCTCAATTTGTCAAATTATAAGTATATCTAATTCAAAAGCTTGAAATAAGAAATAAATTTTAAACAATTAAAAAAAAAACTCAACATAGTGTTGACTAATTTATAAATTTAGTACAATTTTAGGGGCAAAATAAAATAAACAATTACATAAGAATAATTCTAAACATTTATCTTGTAGATCAAGATGAACACACCCTCAAAACTATCAAACAAAGTATGAGTAAACTTAATTTCATTAAATCTCAAATTGTTAGATATGAACAAATTTAATCTCATGAAAAGTGAAATAAAAGATAAATATTAACACATGGAAAAAAATGCAATTCTCAATTAAAAATATAAAGTAATGACCATTAGAAAAAAATAATCAGATGTAAAAAATTTCATATTATGATCAAATCTACTATTTCCGTATGAACAATTTTCAAATCAACAAAATGAATGAAGGATGAGAGAAACTTTCAAGATTGAAAAAATGAGTGAGCAACTAAGATTTTATATAAAAAAGAAAAGAATAGAATCCGCTATTTATGATATTAAATGACAAAAATAAAAATTGCCTAAATATTAAATGTTTAAAAAGGAAAGTAGAATTAAGATATTAAAAAAGAAAGTAGAAAGATATAACGTATGAAAAGTAAAAAAAGGTAAGTATAATTAATAAATTAAAAAGGAAAGGAGAAAGAATTAAGAGTAGAAAAAAACGTAAACAGAAGAAAACTAATAAAATAAAATAAGAACAGAAAGTGCTGTAAATTTTCTCATTTTGTCATGTCACTAAGTAAGAAATACAGTCTATCCACATCAGGAAAAGAAAATGGTGGATTAGATGTATTAAGATTATTGGATTGTGAATGGAAATGAGCTGTGGAATGCACGATAAAGCTTGATAGCAAAATCTAATGCTACCTTCTATCAAAAACAATGTTCTTATTTTACAATTTTTTTTAATCCCGCAAAATAGAATTTGTAAGACAATTATTTGGGGGTGGGGGTATTAGCCAATGATAATAAGCAAAATCGCCGTTGAGCGAATCAGAGCTTAGCCTGTTAACATCAATCTCAAATAATGGTCCCATAATTATACATAAAATTAAATGATAATAACATTATATTAGTATTAGTATAATTAAAGAAAAAAATGAAGAAAAACAAAAGGGGTTGTGATTACGTGCACGTTACTATTTCCATTGGACAAGAATGATTGTCATTTTAAAGTATATTAAAATGCATAGAAACACATAAAGAAACAATATAATATATGATCATAAGATAACATATTCCCTACTTACATAAATATATCAAATAAGCTTATCACTTTACAATTTCTTCATCATCTTTAAGACATGATTCCAATCCATTCAAAACCTCATTATGCATTTGGCATAATAGTGTTTGGTGCGTCTCTACATTTATTATAATTATTTAAAAAAAAAAAACTTTGTGGTTAAAGACAACATTGCAAATGTCTATACAAATTGATGAGTGTGTAGCTTAGTTACTTTATTCCTCAATTAACTATGTAATTGTATTGTGTGAGTACATGATGCAGCTGAGGAGCTCTCGACATTCGTTTGATTCAAAGGATAATGAAGAAAAATAAAATCTTTGAATAAATTCTCTTCAGCAATACTAATAATTTTCTTTGCTAATATGTTACCCTTCGTTTGGTAGGCATTAATATGAGTTCTCCACATAGTTAATATGGCATAATATGGTGTTTGGTAGATCATAGTAATTTGTTAAGGGTCCCGTTATTGGTATCATGTTCGGCTAATTAGAACTGTTTCCTTCAACATTATTAATATCACACTGAGCGCCATATTAATATTATGGTGGTTACAGTAGATCAATACTAATTGGTAAAATTCCAAAAATATGTCTGGAAGAGACGAATGCTTCATCACTTCCAAAACCCTAAATTGGGAACTGATATCTATTTGCTTCTCTTCTTCACCTTTGACGAGACTGTCTCTGTTGATTAACGGCATGGAGAGGCTGTAGCACCTTCAGTAAAGATTCTCGCTGATTTTAAATGCATCGTCATCGGTTTGTGACCACGACTCTAATTAAACAGGTGAATTTGTTAATTGTTGGATGAATTATCCAATTCATTGTGTATTAGGACATTTCTAATGCATTTTGCTTCAATGAATGATTTGGGAATTTTCTCCGTATAGTCTGGATTTTTGCCTGTATTTTTTCCTTTTTTGTGGGGTTTTAAGGTTGTAATTGCTCGTATACATCTTAGTTTAGATTCACTTTCCATATGTTGGGTAGGAAATTATAGCCATGAGTTGTGCTTGCTGGAGTAATTACATGGAAAAGTATTTATCGCACAATTTTGAGTCTCTTTCATGTTAAATATTATTGATGCTCTAGGACCTCTCTATTCTGCTAGCAAAGGCTTATAGGAATTCTTTAACATGCATGGAAGCTTACATTTTAGAGGAGGGTTATGCAGCTAGATTTTGTGGGAATATAAATTTCAAATTTCTCTGAAATATTTGGAAGACGCTACTCTTTTATATATTTGGGTACCTTTGTAATAATATTTTTTTTAAAAAAGGGCATTTTCGTAAATTTATCATTCTCTTACATATTTTGTAACACTTACCAAACACAGTTCTATATTAATATCAAAATTTTCACATTCTACCAAACAAGTATACAATATTAATATTACTTACTTATTCCACCCTCCATAATATTTTGCCCCATAATACATCATTTTCTACTCTTATCTACCAAACCAAGGGTAAGTGAAAATGATAAACATAGCCAGGAAATACAGTAGATTGTAAATCAACTCATATGGATATATAGACACCACGGTTAAAGAGAAAACTACAAAATTCACACAATCAAAATCCAATTAATCACAAAAAAAAGAAGAAGAATAGTTTCGTTTTGGAAATTAAGTTTTACCTCCGGTAAGAATATCTGTGAAACTTGTTAATCCGGCAGTTTAGCAATAGACTAGCCAATAGTGCACAAGTAGGTAATTAAACTGCACTAATGCTTAGGTCTAATAGCAAAATTTAAAATCCAATGAAAATATGTTATTCAATCGTTATCAAAAGATGATCTATCCATCCATATCTCCAGAAATAGAATCATATAAGTGAAATGGACATTGTCAAGTTAACGAATGAATTAACACGAATAAGTTTCTCAGTTGTACCAATATAGATAATGAATTCAACTACACATAAAACTACACTAAAGCTTTCAATCTGATAGCAAAATTAAAATCCAAAGGGAACATGTTACTCAAACATCATCAAAAGATTTTCAAATTACCGAGAGAGAGAAATAAATACATGTATACTGAATCACAAAATTAAGTGCAAAGAGAATTAATTTCCTTGAATCCTATCGAATTTGAGATGGTCAATTCTATCCTCGACCTATTTTGATGAAATCTTACTGCTACATTCATCATAACTTCTGTTAGAGTGACTTGATTAAATATTAAACGATTTCTCTCTCTATCAGCCCATTTATAAGAAAATTCCACACACTGCGCTTATGGACTGTAAACCGATATATCTCGCCACTGAAAGGTAGCTGGATGGATTCGATTATAGAAACAGCAAGCAGGACCATCGTTGAAGACCAACACCTCTGGGTAATCCAACCAATCAACTGGACGCAGGGTTCCGCCTTTTTTAAAGCCTAACTGTTCAAACCTGACTTTCTGAGCTTCCAAAAAAGTTCCCTAGAGGCAATCAACAATGATAAATGCCATCCAGTCGACATATAGAAGCAACAACATATGCCATACCAGGAAAAGAACTCCAATAAAAAAACCAAGGCAGTGGAGGGAGAGCAAAGTGTTGCTTGGTTGCAGGATTTACAATATAAATACAGTCTTCAAGGCGATCATAACCCAGAATTAAACCATTACAACTAGCCCAAACTCCGCATACGAAAGGGTAACCAAATTTTGATGACTCAATTTAGCCATGTCGACTAGAAATATAATCTGCCTCGTGATAAGAAGTCCAAGAGTTGCATGCTGGAGGTGTGCATATACAAAGTAGTGGGAATGAATCAAACGTTACCACACCTGACATACAGGCCTTTGCTAGCTTATAAACATCTTCAGCAGAGAGACGAACAAGAATTTCGACTAACACCTCATCTGGGAGACACTAGATTATTGGGCCTCATCCTTTTGCAACTCCTAGAATAATAACAACGGCTACTAGATGCATAACTACCCCCAGTAATCTACACATTAGAATAAGTATCTGTCATGAACCGGTCTAATTACACTTAAGCTCAACTATTTCTTCAATCTATATCACTCATTTTCTATATTCCCTTTAAACATGTTTGGGATCATAAATTAAAGAGCAATGCATCAAACTGGCACACAGAACTGAACCACCACCCTAACTACTTAATTTCACCACCCTTAACCATCAATAGCAAGTGAATTTATCAAAACAAGTACACTGTTTATCCATGGAATCAGAAAGCGAATACATATACTCCCTCCGTCCCTTAAGAGGGCCATTTGCTTTTTGGCACGTAGATTAAGGAGTATTATTATTTAATGTGTAGTGTGTAGTTGTATTAGTAGGAGTGTGGGTCTCAACATTTAATTGTATTAGAGAGGGCGTGTGGGTCCCATGTGTGTAAAAAAGGAAAGGGACTCTTTGGGTGGGACGACCAAAATGGAAAAATGGCCCTCTTAACCTGGGACGGAGGGAGTATATAAATACATGTATAAAGATGTTCATGATTGTACGAATATGTCTTCTCTGTATGACAGTAAGGTAATCAAATTTGAGAGTTTTTCGTCGATATTTAAAGAAATGCTTACTGGTGTGTTTCGGTATTTATTCATCCAGGGTATCAATGAATTCCGGCCGCGTGGCGGCGGTTGGAGGAGAAGAGACGGTTGCTGGCGCATGAGATACAGTAGAATATTACCCATCATAATTTCACTAATTTCTTCCAGAATGTTTGTTCTGATATCGCTTCGGATGGGCCAAACACAAAATTTCACCGACCCCACCGACTCCAATCTCATCCATACCACGCACAACTCCCGTATTCTTATGGTGAGAGAAATAATATTTTAAGAGTTGATATTAAACGCATCCGAGTGCAAGGATGCACTCATATGTGTTGTGATAGGACCCTTTAGACTGGATCTACCAGTGAGCCTGGATCAATATTTAAAGACAAAAGGAGAAAGTTGTACTCACTCTCTCTGCCTAAGCGAGGAGAAGAGTAAGGGATCCACTACAACAAAAAAACATTAAGACAATATATATAATCTGTTGAAAAATGCTATGTAGTCAAAGCTCCTGTTGTCTTAGAGTCTATTTAAGACAACACATTATATGTGTAGTCTTTGTGCATTTTTCTTAAAAAAGACGCACAAAGAAAACACATAATATATGTAGTTTTTGTGCGTCTTTTTTCCTTAAAATTTTTAAAATGATAAAAGATTAGATGTGTTGTCTTTGTGCATTTTTTTTCCTACAAATTTTTAAAATGACAATAAATTATATGTTTTGTCTTAATTTGTTAAAACAACACATTTATTTATATTTTTATTTATTTATTATTTATTTATTTATTTATTTTAAAATTATCACTTCTTTTTCATACACATACTTTTATTTTATATTTTTTTATTACTTAAAAATACTATAACACTGAATTCAATAAAATTGGTTGAGCAACTTTTTTTAAACAATGGGTAAACAAAGGGTGGTTGTGGTGGGAGTGGAGGGAATAATAATGATGTGAACATGATAATCCCATTATGACTTAAGGAACCAATTCAGACTGTTGGGAGTTGAGGGCCCAATTTAAATGAGTTGGGCAACAACGGCCCGATTAGATGAGTTGGGCAACAACGGCCCGTTTAGATAATCAAAATGATATGCCACATTTATATTGAATGGGCTTAATGATTTAATTTAATCCGACCCACTGGAACGCTCACATAGGGCTATTAAACGAGCCGAGCGAGCTCGAATAGTGCATACTCAAGCTCGGCTCGATTTGATAATAAGTCTACGAGCGAACTCGAGCTCGAAAATGATGACTCGGCTAATTAAACAAAACGAGTTGAGCTTTCGAGTCTATCGAGTCAGATTTTAATTAATATATTTAATATTATATTTAATAATTATTATATTAATAAATATAATTATCATTATATAATATTTATTATTAATATTAATATTATTATCGAGCCTTATCGAGTTGAGCTCGGCTCGGCTCGGCTCGATAAGGTAACGAGTATTTAGACGAGCCCGAATTCGAGCTCGAGTAGTTAAGAGTTGAACCGAACTCGAGCTTTGTCGAATCAAGTCAAGTCGAGCTATTGAGCATCTCGTTTCTTGTGACAACTTTTGGTACCCATTATTTTATAAGGCAAAATTACTTTATAGAGATGCTGCAGCAACTCACCTTCTAATAACCTTGCTCTTGGAGGCGTGATTATTGATCCCTTTTGCCATCTTTGTGGTTGTCAAGAAGTTTCTCTCACTCGTATGTTTTATAATTGTAATTTTATAAAATCTATTTGGAGAAAGATGGGACTTCATCATTAATAGTCTGCTTTGAGTTTGTTTCAGAATCTTATTCGCTTAGGTGACCCTGATATAATTAGTTGATTTGTTGTCCTCTGTTACTTCATTTAGTTTTATCAGAATAGAAAACTCATCGATGATCTACAACTTGATGCAAAAATGCTTGTTGGATTTATAGCAAAAAAAAAAAATGCTTTCTGATGAAATTCTTTATTACTCATTAAGTATCCCAGCAATGCCTTCTAGTTGATGGATAATGCCTTTTCTCTTCTATTCTCTTTGTGTTGTTTGCGGTGTCTATGTCATAGATAAAGATGATAATTTTTACTATGGACTCCCTAAGAAGTTCTCCAGTATCATGGATGTCGATTCAATTGCTCTAAGGGAATGTCTTCTTTTTATTCTCCAGTGTCCCGATCGAGTTCTTTTATAGGTGATGTTGAGCACGTTATTCTTGCAAACATAATTAAATAACATTTTAATTATAAAAGGTCGTTTTATCTACAATAGAACCTCTTTAAAATAATACTTGACAAATTAATAAACTCGACAAAATTAATAATTTGTTCGGTCTCAACTCGAGATCAGTTCAAATTTGGGTATCAATCAATTAAATAATAAGATAATACTCCCTCCGTCCCACAACTAGGTATACATTTTTCCATTTTGGTCCATTCCAAAATAAAGTATACATTTTTTTTATGGTTGATAGGACCTACACAAAATAATTATTATATCCACATGGACACATACACAACACTAATACAACTACCCACTACACATTAAAATATTATTTCTCTCACTTTACTACATATTAAAATATTATACTCATTAATATCCGTACAAAAAGTAAATATATACCTTGTTTCGGGATGGAGGGAGTACTTTTTAAAGAAATTCTAAAATATAGTTAAATGTCAACGAAACTATAAATTAATAATTATTAAAAAATCTATATATATATATATATATATTCAAGAGATTCACAATTTACATGTTATTGAAATATTTAATTGTATTCTTTATTATATCTTTTTCATCTTCCTGTCGATATATTTATAGATATACTCAGTAATAATAATCAAATGGAATTATTACAAATAGATACAAAATATAAGCTAATATTCCTACTAGATGCATAGTATAAATTATTTTACTATCAGATACAAAAGTATGTAATGTAAAGTCTTAATTACCCTTTTAAACATAACCAATTGAATACATAATTCATAATTAACTAATTAGTTAGAAATTCACGTAAACATGATTATTTAATTTCCTATATTCTAATTCTCTCTCTACTAAATAAATTAATATATTTGAATTTCTCTCCAAATCTATCAATATAATTATGTACGGCAATATAATTATGTACGGTAGAGAAAGAATATTTCTAAATGCATCCATACTGAAATTCAGTTAAACACCAAACATAATTAAATAACATTCCATAACATGGAAGTATTTCTGAATACATTCAATTTTATTCAATAAACTAAAATTGAATCAACTTCTGAATACATAATATTACTTGCAGAATACATAATGTTAATTCTGAATACATAATGTTACTTCACGTGGCTGACACAGGGAAAAAAATTAAAATATTCAATGCATGCTTTCAGGGATTCACACAATACATCATTGAACTTAATAATCATTTCACGAATCATTTTGCACTTTAAATACCAACTTTTGAATACCTAATCTGAATATACACTTCGAATACCAAATTTTAAATCCTTTCTACATCAATTTGGTTTTGCAGAAATTGAATACACAGTTTGACAAGTTATAGGTATCGATACATAATTACATCTATATTCAATTCTTGAAATTAACTGAATGCACAATTTGTAAAGATATTCATATTGGGTCAACTTTGTCCCCTCTGTCAGCTGCTATATCGATTGTCGCGGAATCCCAACGTGTAGTGACGCAAATTGGTGATAAAATGTTGGTTGGAGAACTAGGTTTTGGTCGGACCCATCAACAATACAATCGGTAGTCAGTGGTCGCCAGAAATTTCGAATTGTGGAGAATGGATTCCCAAGTCGTGATTAGCCATTTTGTAGTCGGGATGACCAATTCAAGAATTTATCGAACCATAGGGAAGAATGTACTAGAGCTTAAGCGATATCACGTTTCTTGTAATTTTATAGAGACGAATCATTAATGGATATGTTATTTAAACAAGTAAATAAAATCAATCAAAACAAGCAAGCAAACAATGATCAACAAACAAGATAGATAAATGAAGAGTGATTTTCCAAATTAAGTAAAAGTGAGATTTAACAATAATTAAGAAGTGGAAATCCTAGGATAAAATCATCAAATCCATATGAATTATGATTTTAAGACTAAGGGCTAACACTAAGTTCACATAAACTCCCTCTCGAGATGGATATGATATGGATCCGTTTAATAATTCCAAAATAGCTCAATGGATTAGTTCTCACTCAAATAATTACAATTAGGTACTAAGCTTGAAATGAGATTCCCTTCACACGATTAATCAACATATCGATCTAACCAATCGGATGTTCTATCAAAGGGTTCTAAATCCTAAAGGACATCTCTATCTCTTTAAGATCTATAATGCACATGAGGTGTATGACAAAATGATTCAATTAATTATTCTAAACATATCATTGACTTCTCAATCTAATCACATGTTTAAAATAACAAACCACACAAATCATCATAAACATCAAGATCTAAAGCATCAATGATAAAAAATCAATTAACCCAATCAACATATGAATTTTAATACATAAATTCCAAAATTATCTAACAACTCTCATGTTGCTAATCTCACAAGGGAGATTAGCCTACTATATTCACAAGGAAATCAACATAGACATTAAAATCCTTACAAACCATCATAAACAATAAGGTTTCAATACAAAGTTTAGATGAAAACTCCCTTGAATGTCTCCAATGGTGATCTCCTTCTTCCCCTTGCAATTCTCCTCTCTTCCTTTCTTCTTTTCCTCAAATGGATGATGATTTTGATGGTTGGATGAACATAGATGCAATGGATGGTGAATGGATGAAGATGATGATATAAAATGGAGGATATGGTGTGAGCTGTGTGTGTCCAAGTAAAACCCTTCAAAAATCTCGTCATATGTTGAAATTGGGGGTATTTATACCCCTTGGGAGCTTCTAGAAGGCTGCTAAAATTTTCTCAGATTTTTGCACAGACACGGCTCTTGTGCATACACACGGCTCGTGTGCCGCACATGGTCATGGCCATGGGCGTATAGGTGTTTCAGATGCAGGTGCACGGCTTAGCTTACAGGGGCGTGTTCCGCACACGGCTAGCCGTGTGCATGCACACTGGTCGTGTTGGTGTTGTTCCTGTTTTTCTTCTTTCGTTTTGGATCGTTCTCACTCGTTTTAACTCCAAATTGAGATTCGCTTTTTTCACATCTCCCTTTTCACGTCTAGAATCTATTTTTACCTAAAAATCATATGTTTAAACTCATTCTCACACATTTTTATAAAAACACAAAATACAACCAAATAGTACACAAATACAGATAAAATAATACGAAAACACATATAAAAAGATACTAAAATTTAGGTAAAAATATCACTCATCAAGTCGCCGGAAGTTTGAAAGAGTGGGATTGAAATTGAGCACAAGATTTTTAAACTTATTTTATAATGTTTGACGTATTTTTTACGGATTGATTAATCTCCAACATATTTCCTATTTTAATGAAAAAATTAGTGAGTAAATTAATTTCTGAATACATTTAAAATTAAGATATGCTTAAAAGTGGTATTAAAATTAGTGGGTATATAATATCTCTCTTAAGTAATAAAATCTTTGGCCGAACAATATTAATTTATAGAAATTTTATTGTATTAATTTATTTTATTTTTTTTGTCTTATTCTTTAGTTTAGAGTCTATTTTGCTCATAAGATTTAATATTTAATCTTATAATTTAGTATTAATTTTAATGATATAATTGTAATTAGTCTTAAAAAAAGATTGAAGACTACGAATGTTTCAATGAAGACAAAGTCTCTTGTGAGACGGGTTATTTGTGAGACAAGTGTGAGACGGGTCGACCTATCACTAAAATATGTTTATTGTATAGATAAAATATGTTTAATGGTTGTCAAAGTATGTTTTCTAAAGTATGTTTAATTATGCATTAAAGTATGATTTTAACGTGTTATAATATGATTTATTATTAACATATTTTAACTATAAATAAGCATACTTTATCTATACAATAAGCATGTGATGGGTCACCCGTCTCACATCCGTCTCACAAATAAACCATCTCAAAAAGGGTGTATGAAACTAATACCATGAGATACTCCTATAAATATAATATCAAAATTAGAAAATTTGACTAAGGAATCTTATTTTATTAGATACCTCTCTTTCCTCATCTCATGAATTGTTAACAAAATATAGGAATTTAATTATATTTCTGTTATTTTATATTAAAAATAGAGAGGCTCTCTTGTGAGACGGGTAATTTATTAGACGGGTCAACTCATCACTAAAGTATGCTTATTGTATAGATAAAGTTGCTTATTTGCAGTTAAAGTATGTCAATAATAAATTAAATTATAACACACTAAAATCATACTTTAATGCATAATCTAACATACTCTAGAAAACATATTTTAACAACCATTAAACATACTTTATCTAAATAATAGACATACTTTAACACGTCTCACAAGCCGTCTCATCTAATTAGCGTCTCATAGGGATGTAATCAAACCAAACCGTTCGCGAACTATTCGAGTCTCGGTTTGATTAAATGTTCGTTCGAACTCGTTCGTTAACCTTAACGAGTCAAACCAAACTTGAATTTTGGGTTCGAATAGTTTATCAAATCAAACTCAAGCCAAAGGGTGTTCGGCTCGAAAGCTCGCGAACATATTCGTTTATAGGCTCGCTAATGGCTCGCAAACGCGTTCGTAAATTTTATAGTTATTCTTTAGAATTATATATTATTATTTATTTATTAATATTCAATAATTAAATATTTTATATTAAACCACACAAATATGATAATAACTTAAGTGATTATTTAAATATTTAAATACTTTTTACCGTTTATTATTATATTTTGTTAGTTTATTTATTTAATATTATGAGTAACATTAAATGTTTATAAACAAAACATTCTTTTAATATCCATGCACAAAATTATTTAAATGTTCATGAAAATATATTCGTGAACAAGTTACTTTATGTGTTCGTGAACATGTTCGCGAGTCTTAACAAATAGTTTGAGTTCGAGCTCGAGTTCGATATTTTTTTTTGACGAGTTCGAGTTCGGGCTCGAGTTCGATAATTTCTTAACAAACGATCCTCAAACCTAGTAATGTTCGACTCGACTCGGTTCGATTACATCCCTATTCTCACAAGAAATTTTGTCTTTAAAATATATTGTATCACTTTTTAAGACCATCTAATAAAATGGTTTTGTGAAATGAGTATAGCATTTTGAAAATGTGCGTATCACTTTTTTAGACCATCTAACAAAATGGTTTTGTGAAATGGGTAGAATTTTGCCAATGGAGTAATTATTGCAAATAGGATACCTTTTTGTATTGGAATATTAATATAACTCACACACAATATCTATCTTTAAAGAAATAATTTTTGTAATAAAACACAAGACTTGCTCTTTAATATAATGAAAAAAAAATGTGTTTCATAAGACTTTAAAAGAAGATAGGTTGACAAGTATTCACGGGGCTAATTTATTTATTTATTTTAATAATTTCGGATTAAAAAAAGGTAAAATCATCGATTTAAAACACGAAATTACCATACAATTTGTTAAATCGCTTATTATTATTATTATTTTTTAAACAATCGTCAAACCAAAATGATTTCATTTATAGACATATACATACACACGTAATTAAGTAACTTTATTCATTTATTTAAAAACAATTAAGTAACTTTATTAAGAATGGATGTACGTACTATTACACTATTGCATAAGATGTAAAGTTTATTATCCTCTTTTTTGTAAAATAAATTTGGATAAAAATGCCCCGTCACAAGATACTTGTAAAGTTGAGATCAATTCTCTATCCATTCCATCCCATTCCCACCACTCACTATCACTTTAATTTGCTGATGCCATCGGTTTACTTCTCTTTCTATATACTTTTTTTTCTTTTTCATTTATGGATGATAATGAGAATTATATTTTCAATCCCAAATTTCAACGAAAAGGGCACGCATAATTTTAAATGAAATTAGAACAACTAGGAGTAATTTTTAAAAAATTATATTAGGATACGTGTTTATTTATTGGGTATTCATTTATGAATATATCATACATAATATTAAATGCATGGGGCAGTATTGTATGATATATTTTTATTGTGAGATTATTATAATCTTTGTAATTGATTATCACTTTTTATTAAAGATATTATCATTTTTATACTTATGGCAAAAAAATTGTGTGAGACTGATTCAGGAAAGACATCTGTGAGACGGATAAAAAATGATACTCACTCTCATCCTATCTAAAGTTGGTCATTTATTTTTTGTGCGTAGATTAAGGAGTATTATTATTTTATGTGTAGTGAGTTGTTTTAGTAGTGGGTGGTGGGCCATATGTGGGACCTTTTTACTAAAAGTAGAAAATAGAGACCTTTAAATGGGACATCCAATATAGTAAAATGGGGATCTCTCAGTGGGAGGGTAAAAAAAATAAATAAGTACTTCCTCCGTCCCATAAACAAATTCACACCCCAATAAGGAAATAGCAATAAACAAATAACCTCATAACACTTTAATTTCAAAATTGAAACTCATTTATAATTCACTTAACTTACTTTATAATTTATTTATTTTTTAAAATTACCCAATTACCCCTAAAAGCAAATAAAAAAGTAACTTTTCTAGAACCCATAACTTTTTAATAGGACGGAGGAATAATAATAATGACACTCAAATTAATGAAAAGTAATAACGATGAATGTAAATAAAAAAATAATAATACTTGTAATAAAAAGTGATACTAAAATCTTTAATGAAAAAAGAATAACTATTTTAAAAAATAAAAAAAATCCCCATACTTAAACAAAGTTACACATCCATCTAATTAATAAAGAAGGTATAGGGGCTTGTTTAGTATTCCATGTCTCGTTAAAATTTTACATTTTTTTTCATGGTAATTAATGAATATAGAGAGCATTTTAATTTGTATTGAGGAGAGAAATATAATTTTTTAATTTATAGTAGGTAATTATATTAGTATAGTGTTGTGAGTCTCATAAATATATTTAAATGTTTTGTGTATGTCTCATTTACTGTAAAGGAAAATTTAAATTTTTTTATTGGATGCCCAAAATAAAAATATATAAATATTATTATTGGACGGTGCATAATTTAAATATTGGTTTCCATAAATCACATCTTGCTCGTTTTAGTTTTCATTATTACTTTCATCAGAGTTTTATCTTTCTTAAATTTATGAATTTTGTTGATATTTTAAAAATTTTAGCCTTATGATTTTTATTTAGATTTATAAAATATTCATTTTCTTGAAAAAGAAGAATAATGATTAAGCTGAAGATTTGAATAGAACCGGTTCATAAGAAAATAAAAAAATTAAAATTATGTCTATAAATAGTCAAATGTTAAAATTTATAGTATATATTTGTTTAAATACTTACTATAAATTTTGATATATATATATATATATATATATATATATATATATATATATATATATATATATATATATATATATATAACTTGATTTTTAATAATGATGCTGATAGTTAAGTTGGACAGTCTATAATTTTCTCTTCAAAAGGTCTAACATTCAAATTTTTTCATTTTTTTTTAAAAGAGTTAAATATATAGGATCTTTGACAATAAAAGCAAGTGTTAAAGAGGTTTTTTTTTTTTTTTCAATTCAATTAACCAAATTTGATAAGTGGGTACATTATTAATAAAGAGAGTTAATAAAAGCAATTGTTGAAGAGGTGTGTGAACAGCTGGCTGATCTTGTGTACACGTCAGCCATGCTGCCTTTACTAAATGCCCATGTAAAAATAACACATGCTTTCTTTCTTCCACTTTTATACGTACTTTTTCCTTTTTGAGTAAATCTTATCTTCACCTCCATTGTATTTGTGCACTCATACATCACTATTGCAAATTTAATGCTACCTATTCTTTTAATCCATTAGCCTAATTTTAAGTTGTTAGTTAATTAGAGTTTATAATCAAAATGGTGTGATATAAATTTATTTTATTCAAAATAATTATAAGAATATATTTTTTTTTAAATAGTCTTGTAATACTTTTAAATTCTCACAATAATAGTCATTTTCACTTTAAAAAATGTTCAAATTTTCTAATTCCATAAAATAGAATTAAAATCAGTACTTTTATAAAGTTATGAAACGAAATTGATAAAAAAATATTGTTGAAATTAAAACTGAAGCATTTGGAATGAAAATGAATATTCTAATTAATTTTGGGCCTTATCGCACCAAAAAACATAAAGGACATGGGAAAATTTTGCGTCAAGCCTTGCATGTGGAATTTTTTTATAAATGGGCGGTTCTAACACTAGACCTTTGTTAACCATGAGCTCTGATACCATAATAAACGACCACCTCATCTAAAAGCTTAAGCTGATAGAAAGATAAATCGTTTAATAATTAATCAATCACTCTAACACAATTAATTACGCATGTCACCGGTTAAAAAGCAAGTCTTGCATGAAGTTGTGCTAACAAACCATTATCTTATAATGGATAAAGAAAATTACAACTAATTACTCCCTCCGTTCCACTAAAGATGTAATTTTTTTTACGGAGATTTAAGGAGTAAAATAATTTAATGAGTAGTGAATTGATAATATAATATTTTAATGTGTGGTGGGTATGTGTATTAGTAGTGTGTGTGAAGTATGTGTGGGTTTCATATGAATAGATTAATTATTTTTGATGGATTCTATATGCTTAAAAAGAAAATATAACAACTTATGTTTGACAACCCAAAAAGAAAAATGTCAATTGGAGGGGAGTATAAAACTTTGATACTAGAGAAAAAATTTTACATTTGTTTTACGAAATGAATATATGAATAATTCATGAATAATCTTGTAAGATGGATAAAATTGATATTTTAATAATTTTCAATTGTCAGTGGCATGGACCTTGCTCTACTTCTTACATAAGTGTATGTAGATTTGTTTTATTTTTTGGCAATAAAGTTATTTAATTTAACTTCTTCTTGCGAATTGCTACTATTTCTGAGTTATATAAAATGTGATGGTAACATATATATAAAGCATATTTACCCAAAGTTCTTTTAAACCAGCAACATATTTTACTTATGATTCAAATAAATTTAGTTTTGAAAAAAAAGTAGTAGTTAATTTGTTCACTAACTCATCATCAAAGGTCCTTTTTGATTAAAAAAATATATATATATGTGCGGAACATAAGAATGTGAAGATTTTCTGAACTTACTTGATTGAAGCATAAATTAAGGGGCTGCTTGGTTTAGAGTAATAATAGAAGTATTGAGAATAAATGTTTATTGATTTTTATTGTTAATATTTGGTTGGTGGAGTGGAAATTAAAATTACCTAATCATTTCCATTGATTCAATTAAGCGATCCATAATAGAATTGATAGACTATAAATGTATGGATTGAGATTTGTTTTTCTTTTTTATTAAGGTAAATTAAGAATCGGGTACTACCGTCTCACGGAATTCATTCCGCAAGTTGGATAAGAAGTGATAATATTTTAATAAAAATTAATACTCATTTGTTGAAAAGAAATAATGATGCGGTGAACCAGAGTATTTCGTTAAGAATTTATAATATAAATAAAGATAATATTTTTTAAGAAAATTAATCGCATCTTTAATAATAAAAAATATAAAATGGTCACCTCGTGATACATATTCCATGAGTTTTCACCTTTTATTAAATTGTATTAGTTGTATGGGTGTTTTTATCCTTCTAACAAAGTTTCATTTGTACAATAAATTTTGTTACTTGTCATGGATTATAATAATGAGATAACACCGTACGTAATATTTCATTATCTTAACAGCAAGGATTTGTGTGCGATCGTCTTGCAAAAGTCATTTTGTAAAATAGATAAAAAAAATGATAATATTTTTAATAAGAAGTGATAATCAATTAATGAAAATAATAATAATGCAATAAACTATTTTATGAACATTTTATAATATAAAAAGTGATAATATTTTTTTTAAAATGATAACATCTTTATTAAAAAATAATAATTAATTACGAAAATATAAAATAATTTTATCCAAAACTGCCCTAATACAGGGTGAGTGTTAAACAAAATACTAGGAGTATATGATAGTGTAAAATAAAAATGAGTTGGTTTCTTTTGTATCTAAGTGCATAAAGTGCGTACACTTTAATTAATAATGGTACAATATTTTGTTTTAAAGAGTACACACTTTAATTAATAAGGGTACAATATTTTATTTTAAAAGATATATATACACTTTCATTAAAAAAAGTTTCAAGAAATAACGGATACATATCCTTATACTAAATGTTATATCATTTAATACTATAAGGTATTTGGACGAACGGTGTACTTGGAGCACACAAATTTTAGCTTAAAAAAATCTCATTAAGGGCGATTTTTCTATTTATACTTAAGTTAAAAATTCTAGGGTGCGGGTGCACTATATTTAACGAGTGTCTCTCATAAACCAAGTACGTTATTTACTCCCTTCATTTTATTATTATTTATTAAAAATTATTCATTTCCTTAATTTACGTATAAATGCAAATGTGAAAATTATAAATATGCTCTTCATTATTTATTGATAGATATTTATTTACTCTTTTCACATTAATTAAAGAGTATAATAATAATTTAATGGCAAAAATTTGTGTAAAACTGTCTCACGCAAGTCCTTACGTGAGACGGAAAAAAGATGATAATTTTTATAATAAAAAGTTATATTCAATTAATGAGAAGTGATAATGTTATTTTATGAACAATTTATAGTATAAATGAAAAGTGATAACATTTTATAACGAAAGTAATAACGTTTTATAGCGAAAGTGATAAATATTTTTAAAAGTGTAAAATGGTCTTATGGAGACGTTCTCACGCAAGACCTACCCTAATTTAATATGTAGTGGATTGAGGAATATAATATTTTAATGTCAGTGGTAGTTGTATTAGTGTTGAATGTATCCCATATATAGTGAATTAAGTATAATAATATTATTTTATGGGCCACAACAACTTATAATATAGAAATAGATACTTTAATATTTGGACAAACAAAAATGATAAAACTGATAAGTATTAAGGAAATGGCGGAAGTAGAAAGAAGTAATATTTCTTTTTATAAATAATAATATTTTTAATAAAATGTGATAAATAATTTTGCTGTGAGACGATTAATCACCATTCTTGTTAGAAAAAGAACTTTACCCACTTTGAATTTCTTCGTCAAAGGATAGAAATTGGTTTAAGTACTTTGATTCAATATTGAAACCCGTCACAAATTTCTACATGCTCATTTAGGGGAAAAAAAACGTCCAAAAAGTAACCATTAAAGGCGTGACAAATTAATTTGCTTATTATCTTTTCTCATTAAAAATATTGTATTTGGTCGTTTTTTTTTCTTTCTTTATGTATATATATGTCACGTCAACTACATTTTTATATTTTTATACTTCCTCCGTCCGATTTTAAGGTGTCCGTTTATTTTTTGCACATGGATTAAGGAGTATTATTATTATATGTAAAGTTGGTAGTTGTATTAGAGGGAAGTGGTGGGACATATTGTATAATTTTTTATTAAATAGGAAAAATGAATACCTTTGAACCGGACGTCAAAAATAGTAAAATGGACACTTTAGAAGCGGACAAAGGGAATATATTTTATTAAGCATTTATATTCTCTTTGATATTCATCCAATATAAAATAATACTAAAATATGGATTACATGCAACATAAGAGCTTTATCTGGGTTGCAACTAGGGCACGTAAATTAATATTCCTTTATTTCAAAGATACTCTCGAGTGTGAGATGTGTTTTTGTGAGAAAGAGTTGTGAGATAGGTTTATTTATTATTAAATTATATTTATTATATTAAATAAAATATGTTTATTTGTACTTCAAGTATGTCAATAATGAATTTTATTATAATATTTTAAAATCATACTTTAACTCATTATCTATCATATTTTAGAAACATACTTTTAACAATCATTAAATATATTTTATTTATATAATAAATACATACTTTAACACACTGTTTACAAATTGTTTCAAATAAATAACATCTCACAAGAAACTTTGCCTAGTTGAAAATATGTTACCATTTTTGGTGACGCGAATACGTTACTCACTTTGTCATTTTTTTTTTTCTTTTTCAAAACTCATGATAGTTTGCACATTTTTAAATTAAAAATACATTTAATGTAATAACCCCTTAATCTATATTTAAAAAGTATCATTTTTACCTAACACGGTTATTATAATTTACGCTTTATTTAATACTAGAAAGGAAATTTATCAAAACACTAAAAAAAGTAAATTTCTAATTTTAATCTATAGGTGTCTGCGATCAGATTTGAACCTTCGACTGGCGAACTGGTTAATATAATATTGATATATCTTTTATTCAAACTCTTTTTAATTTTATTTAGTTTCGTCTTAGACGGAATTTGAACTCTTAACGTATGGGCTGGTGAGGGATTTGAGCTCATGTGCTAACCAGCTAATACTTTAATTACTTTTACATATAATATTATATATATATATATATATATATCATCAATCAGGTAGAATGACATTGCAAGCAAGCTCTGCAGCCACTTGAGCTGGTGTTTTTTTCTGCCAACAAGGTTTTAGTGATCCATACTCTTCCTGACCAATAGATACCATTAAATGGTAAGACGACTTGTGTGGAGAGCCATCAACTATGTACGTGTATATTGGAGAAACGGGTTCTTCTCTGCTTGTGTATTCGTTCAACATACTGATATAGTATACCATTGTTGTGATGAAGTAGAGTATATTTCATTATGTGTTGTGAAAAAATAAAAGGAAGAAAAAAGGGATAGGAGGAGGAGAGAGAGGAGATATAACTCTGAACCACATTAAGAGTAGTATGTGAAGAGAGTGGAAGAGATACAAGATGTATAGAGAATGATGACATGTATTTGACAACTGGCTGGCGAGAACACCAAGCTAACACGTAACAGATCTTTGAAATGATTAATATCATGACAAAATCACATAAATGATAAAGAAACCCAAAAAAAAAAATAACTCATCAACAAGGGCGGACAGAGACTTTACAAAAATGTTACAAGATAGTGACGACTTTTTGTGACGGCCTCTAAGCTTTCAAAATTGTGATGGTTTTTCTGACGACAAATTAAATTTTGTGACCGCTTATTTTTGTGATGGCTTTTGTTGTGAGGGCCAAAAGTTGTCATAAATTTTGTGAGGGCCAAAACCCATCACAAAACCATTCACAAACTTTGTGAGGGTCAAAACCCGTCACAAAAGCTGATTAAGGAATAATTACATGAAATGTTATTTACTTTTTTTAATAATAAATTATTATTACTATACTATTAACTGAACATGTGCGTTGCACGGGATGTGTTATTTTTAGGGCAACAACTTCACTTAATTCTATGATGTTTGAGCCGAATAATATTTATTTGTATTATATCTAACCTAATGTTTTAATATTAAAGTCTAATGTACTTATCGGCGCAACACATATATAATCTTGCGAGACTGTTAAGTTGATCAATTTGTATAAGTTTACTAATATATTTTGCAATGAGGTTAAAATCTAAAATTTTAGTTGCGGTATGATTTTAATTGCGGGTATATTCTGGTGTTTTTAAAGCTAATATGACAAATTAAAATACAACAATAAAATTTTCATTTTCTTAGTTATAGGACCAGATACTATATTACTAATTTTCACAATTCAACCATTTATTGTTAACACATCACAGTGAACAGACGAACCCTTTCGAGTGCAATATTGGTGATAATATAATAAAAGAATGCTTCATCAAAAACATCTAGACATTCTATGTTTATTGCAGAATAAGTCGATAACATTTTATTGTTTTGAATAATTAATATATTATTGAGTTCAACTTAAAAAATCCATACAAGTTTTTTTTCTTTTTTTGCTGGACAAACATTGCCACAAAGTTTTGCCTTGGCAGATTAGGTGGTTAATTTATCAAAGATGATATTAAAATGTTAAGTATTGAGTTCAGAGTAGTTATATCTTCTTTGTTCACATAAAGAACAACCAGAGTGCCAAATATTTATTCAAAATTTTTGTTTGATGTTTAATAAATTAAACATTTCTGAAGACTTCTTTGAAAACATAATTCTTGCATATTGCGCTCGAGCCATCCTCACGCTTTTCCAATAGTATTTTCAAACCTTTTTTGATCGTCGATCTCGATACCGGCACGCACAGTTGACCATGAGTAAAAACGGGTCTTCTCAAGAATAAACCAATATTTTCCAACAATTTTCCCTAACTCTTATTAATTGTCATCGCATAAGACACAATCAACGAAAACTACCTTCTTTGGAATTTGAAAGGCAATCTAATATCTGTAGGTGTCAACGAATACCTCGGTATCAAAACAATATTACCGTCGTTATTACCAGTCAATACCTTAACTTGAAGTACACGTTCGCCCAACTTTGTTATGAGGAGCCTCGTTCCATTGCATAAACTTCTTGAATGATCAATGTTGTGGAGCAACATCACCGGTGTTTCAACTTTGATATTCAGCTTATGATTTAGAACATCTGCCAGTATGTCAACATTTGCGTCTGACTTGCAGGCTGAATCCGAGCTCACATACATTGTCAGTGCATTCCCATTCATTCCTATCATGTACTCATTTATTGAATCAACGACATCAAGGATCGGTGCAAGAATAGCCATGTTTTACAAATACGTCGGATCATTCATAACAGCCACAAAGTTAGAATATGTGCTTTCCACAATTGCTCCTATAGGGCCGTCTCCATACTCGAGCATAATATATTCGGTATCTCTATATAGGTTTCATAATTTGTGGAACATTCTATATTTCCATCGCCAATATTCGCAACCCACTCCGCGAACTTCTTGATTTTTTCCCTCTCACGGTTCTCTAGAATGTTCATCAATCTCATTTTTTTGTCAGTCTGAGCACTTTTATTTCTTCCCATAAATAAGATGAGTTGATGGTTGCTCTGACGATGTTCTGTTTGAACCCTTTAGAATTACCGGAAGTATCTGGCAAAAGTCACCACCAAATATCATCGTTTTTCCTCCAAATGGCTTCGAAGCATACAATGGATCCTTAAGCTGCATTATATCTCAAATCATTCTGTCAAGAGTCTCAACGCAAAACCTGTTCACCATAGGTACAAAATTGCATATACTTATTTTTTTAATTTTTTTTGTGTTTATTGTTGCTATATTAGGTAAAGATTTAATGAGATTATTGAAGTTTTAAATTAAATATATTAATATAATGTAATTTCACGAAAATAATGTGTATATATTCTTGCCATATAAATTATTAAAAAATTGGCATATATTTATTTTTTAATTTTTTCTGTGTTTATTGTTATTATGTTAGTTAAAGATTTAATGAGATCATTAAAGTTTTAAATTAAATATCTCAATATAATGTAATTTTATGAAAATAATATTTATTTATTTATAGGCCATAAAGTTGTTAAATATTTATTTTTTAATTTTTTTGTGTTTATTGTTGCTATATTACGTAAAGATTTAATGAGATTATTAAAGTTTTAAATTAAATATTTCAATGTAATGTAATTTCACGAAATAATGTGTATATATTGTTTCCATATAGTTAAAAATTATTAAAAAATTGGCATATATTTATTTTTTTATTTTTATGAGATTATTAAAGTTTTAAATTAAATATCTCAATGTAATGTAATTTCATGAAAATAATGCATATATATTGTTGTCATAGAAATAAAATTTATTAAAAAATTAGAATATATTTATTTTTTGATTTTTTTGTGTTTATTGTTGCTATATTAGGTAAAGATTTAATAAGATTATTAAAATTTTAATTAAATATTTCAATTTACTGTAATTTCATGAAAATAATATTTATTTATTTATATGCCATACAGTTATAATTATAATTATTTAATTATTTTAATGGGTAATTGAGATTTATTTGAAAGATAAAATATGAAATATATATTTTAAACCCTCTAGAAACATTATGTCATAAACCCTAAAAACCCTAAATCCTAAAACCCTAAACCCTAAATTTAAACCCTTTGAAAACATTAAATTATTTCCTAATTTAAAAAAGTCATAATTGTAATTATTTAATTATTTTAATGTGTGGCTGGGATTTTTTTGAGAAATAGATGGTCAAGATTTGGACTAAATTATTTCCTAATTTGAAAAAGTCATAATTATAAATATTTAATTATTTTAATGGGTTGTTCAGATTTGTTTGAAAAATAGATGGCCATGATTGGATTTATTCTGTTACCCTAAACCCTAAAACTCTAAATCCTAAACCTTTTGGAAACATTAAATTAATTTGAAAAAAATCATATTATAGTTATTTGATTAATTTAATGGGTGGCTGATATTTGTTTGAGAAATAGATGGTCAGGATTTAGATTAAATTATTTCCTAATTTGAAAAGGTCATAATTACAAATATTTAATTATTTTAATGGGTGGATGAGATTTATTTGAAAAATAGATGGTCAGGATTGAATTTATTCTGCTATCCCAAACCCTAAACCCTAAACCTTAAAACCTTAAAACTCCCTTTGGAAACATTAAATTATTTCCTAATTTGTAAAGTTATAATTTTAATTATTTTAAGGGGTGGTTGAAATTTGTTTGAAAATAGATGGTTAGAATTGAATTTATATTTAATAATATTAATTTTTAATAAATAATATCTTATTTTCTAATTTGAAAAAGTCATAATTATAAATATTTAATTATTTTAATGGGTGGCTAAAATTTGTTGGATTTATATTTAATATTATTAATTTTTTAATAAATAATATCTTATTTTCTAATTTGAAAATGTCATAATTATAATTATTTAATTATTTTAATGGGCGGCTGAGATTTGTTTAAGAAATAGATGATCAGGATTTGACCCTCTAAAAAAATTATGCAATAAACCATAAAACCCTAAAACCAAACCCCAAACCCTAAAATCTTAAACCCTATACCCTAAAACTTAAACCCTTTGAAAACATTAAATTATTTTCTAATTTAAAAAAGTTATAATTATAATTATTTAATTATTTTAATGAGTGGTTGAGATTTGTTTGAAAAATAGATGGTTATGATTGGATTTATATTTAATATTATTAATTTTTAATAAATAATATCTTATTTTCTAATTTAAAAAGTCATAATTATAATTATTTAATTATTTTAATTGGTGGCTGAGATTTATTTAAGAAATAGATGGTCAGGATTTGGAAAGTCATAATTACAAATATACCCTAAGTCCTAAACCCTTTGGAACATTAATTTATTTCCTACTTTGAAAAAGTTATAATTGCATTTATTTAATTATTTTAATGGGGTGGTTGAGATTTTTTTGAAAAATAGATGGTTAGGATTGAATTTATATTTAATATTATTAATTTTTTAATAAATAATATCTTATATTTCTTAATTTGAAAAAATCATAATTATAATTATTTAATTATTATAATGGGTGGCTGAGATTTGTTTAAGAAATAGATGGTCAGGATTTGAAAAGTCATAATTACAAATATTTAATTATTTTAATGGGTTGCTGAGATTTGTTTGAAAAATAGATAGCCATTTATAATTTTTCTAAACAAACCCACTAAGAATGTAGTAGGGTAAGTAAAGGTCGAACCCACAGGGAGTAATCGAATTTTAATTGAATTAACTGTGCTTTTAAAAGTAACCGAATGGGGGGTTGGATTGAGTTCTAACAACTAATGAACATAAAACATAAATAATTAAAATTGCAATAAATATAAAATAAGATAAATAAATAAAATAATAACCTAGTCCAAGGATTTGATCCCCTCCCGTATCCTAATTCACATGGATGAATTCCTAAAATACCAACAAGTTCATAAACTCAAGCCCCTAAGCTAACGGTACGACCAATTAACTCAAAATATCCGTAAGTTTAATAACTTAGGGTACGACCTCTAAATTAAACTATTCCCGAGTGATCCTATGGATTCGAACTCGACAATGCATTAGGGTTTAGATATTAGGACTACTAGGCTATGAAAATGGGGGTAGCGAATCATACAACCTAAATTTCGTGATTTCAAGAGGTACTCCCTCATTTTGCTACTCGGTTCACAATATTTTAACAATTACGGATTACAATATGTAAATAGCTATTGAAAAATCAATCACCTATTAGAGGGGTAGTCCAAACAAGCAATTGAAAATTCAAGATTCACATCAAAGTCAATCACAAAATAAATTCACAAAACAAGTTGATAATATTATTCCTAATCAAACATGTAATTATTCTACGGAGGTTCACAATCCTTGAACTAAAAACTAAATTACATAATTAAAACTAAATAAAATAAATTAAAAAGACTAAACCGATGTTCTAAGTGGAGGAGTTCTTCCCGTCGCCTCCTAACCTGCTTCTCAGCGTGTCTGATCCGTGAGTGTGTGATCTCCCAAGATTAATATATTCCATAAAGAATCATGAATTAATTTATCTTTGACCTTCCTTCTTGAAGAGTGTCCAAGTTCATTAGATCTTTTCATCTTTGGTAAGTTTCCTTTTGCTCTCCAAATCAAATCATTCTTTAATTTTCCTGCAATAAAAATTATTGTATCAGTCACACAAAATAAATTATTGTGACTATATAATTTATCTCAATTTTGGCCTGTTTCAATAAAAAATAAAATAATTAACTATAAGTGCATAAAATATATATATAAGTCGTAATTAGTATTAAATAATTCACAACTCACGCATAAAGAAGTGAATTACATCCAAAATAATCGTGTAAAATTACGACTTATCAGTTACATTTAATTCGTTTCATGAAACTTGTTTGTAAAATTATATACTCACTCTATTATATTCATTCAATGATAATTATGAATAATTAATGATGGTAGACATATATATATTCATTTTATTAATAAATATTAATAGGTCATGCATCAAGTGAAAGTTTCCGTACTGAAGTTCGAAAACCCATAATCATGCTCACAAGTGTATTTTTGCAATAAACTTTTTGTGAAGCCTTTAATCTAAAATAAATAAACAAACTTCTTAATCAACAGAAAAAATGAAATATATTCATATATTAAGTTAATAGCTTTGACCTCGTAATCCCTAGGTATAACGGTATAGCAAGCAAGCTCTGTAGCCACTTGAGCTGCCTTTTCTTCTACCAAAAAGGTTCTAATGATCCATACTCCTTCAAACCAATAGAGACCATTCAGCAATATAATTATATTGCATGCCATTACTGTAATAAAAATAGAGTATATTTAATAGTATTGTGAAAAAATAAGAGAAGAAAAGAAGGGAGATGAGGAGAAAATGGAGGAGAGATAACCTATGAAGCACGTTCAGAGTGGTGTGTGAAGAGAGAATAAGAGAAAAAGGATGTAGAGAGAAGAATGACAGGTATTTGACAACTGACTAGCAGAGAACACCACGCTAACACGTAACACGTCTATTTATATGACTAATGCCACGAAAAAATCACATAAATGACAAAGAAACCCAAAAAACCTAACTCGTCAACAGGGGCGAACGGAGACTCGACAAAAATGTTATAAGATATTGATGTCTTTTTTTACGGCCTCTAAGTCGTGACAATTGTGATAATTTTTCGGACGATAATTGTGACGACTTATTTTTGTGATGGCCTCTGTGAGAGCCAAAAGTAATAAAAAAAGCCGTTACAAAAATTGTGAGGATCAAAAGTCATCAACAAAGTCGTCACAAAATTTGTGAAGACTAAAATCCATCACAAAACCCTTCACAAAATTCGTAAAGACCAAAACTCATCACAATAGGAATAATAATGGTAGACCTATAAATTCATCTTTTGAATAAAGATTAATAGGTCATGAATCCAATGAAAATTTCTGTACTTTAGTCCGAAAACCTATAACCGCGCTAACAAGTTTATTCTTGCAATAGACTTTTTGTGAAACCCTTAAACTAAAAAAAATAAAAAAAAACTTGTTAATCAGCAAAAAAATTGAGATATATTCATATATTCAGTTATTAGGTTTGACCACTTAATCTCTAGGTACAATGGCACAGCAAGCACACTCTGCAGCCGCTTGAGCTGTCGTTTCTTTTTTCAACAAGGTTTTAATGATCCATACTCATTCTGACCAATAGAGACTGTTAAGAATATTGATATAGCATGCCATTACTGTGATGAAAGTAGCGTATATTACATTGTGTGTGGTGAAAAATAAAGAGAAAAAAAATGAGAGAAGGAGAAAAGAGGGGAGAAGAAAACTTTTGAACCACGTTAAGAGTAATGTGTGTGAAGAGAAAGAAAGAGATACAAAATGTAGAGAGCAGGATGGTAAGTATTTGACAATTGGCTAATATAGAACACCACGAAAACACGTAACAAATCTTCTGAGCAAAAGAAGAAAGCTGTAGTAACTACAATTGACATAGTCAGAAAAGTGAGTGAAATTAAATTTGGTGAAATTAATTTCACAACTAGATTAAAGGGTGGAGTAACATATGCGCTTCTTACAACTTCTTGCGTGACCCCGGGACACGTGCCTAAAGAATATCTACATATTCCCTCCCCCACACTTAAATAAAGCATTGTCCTCAGTGCTTGCAAAAATAAGTACATGCTAGAAAAAAATTAAGTTAAACAAAAATACTTCCCTGAACATCTACATTCATTAGCAGCTATTGGCAAATATGATTAATACCGCGACAAAATCACATAAATGCCAAAGAAATCCCAAAAAAAAACCTAACTCATCAACAAGGGCGGATAGTGATTCTACAAAATGTTACAAGAAAGTGACGACTTTTTGTGACGGGTCTCTAAGCCTTCACAATTGTGATGATTTTTCTAACGATAATTAAATTTTGTGACATCATATTTTTGTGATGGCTTTTGTTGTGAGGGACAAAAGTCATCACAAATTTTGTGAGGGCCAAAACCTGTCATAAAACCCTTCACAAACTTTTTTAGGGTCAAAACCTGTCACTAAAGCTGATTACGGAATAATTATATGAAATGTTATTTACTTTTTTTAATAATAAATTATTTTAACTTTATTTAATATAATGTTACCTTTTATGCTTCCCATGAAACTTGTTTGTAAAATTATGTACTCACTACATTATATTCACTTAAAAATAATTGGGAAAAATGAAGGTAGACATATAAATTCATTTAATTAATGCATCCACTTTCAGTACTCATGTAGTTTGGAAACCCATAACCACGCTCAAAAGTGTATTTTTACAATATACTTTTTGTGAAACCCTTAAACTAAAAAAGTAAATAAATGATCTTGTTAATCAGCAGAAAAAAATGAGATATATTCATATTTTAAGTTAATAGCTTTGACCTTGTAATCTCTAGGTACAATGATATAGCAAGCACGCTCTGTAGCCACTTGAGCTGTCGTTTTTTCTTCTACAAAAGAGGTTCTAATGATCCATACTCCTTCAAATCAATAGAGACCGTTCAGCAATATAATGATATTGCATATCATTACTGTAAATAGAGTATATTTAATTGTGTTGTGAAAAAATAAGGGAAAAAAATAAGGGAGATGAAGAGAAGAGAGAGGAGAGATAACCTGTGAACCACGTTCAGAGTGGTCTGTGAAGAGAAAGTGATAGAAAAAGGAAGTAGATAGAAGGAAGACATGCATTTGACAACTGACAAGTAGAGAACATCACGCTAACGCGTAATACATATTTTTATATGACTAATGCCACGAAAAAATCATATGAATGACAAAGAAACAAAAACAAAAACTTAACTCATCAACAGGGGCTAACATCTCCTCTACAAAAATATTATAATATATTGATGCCTTTTTTACAGCCTCTAAGCCGTCACAATTGTGTAGTTTTCCTGACGGTAATTGTGATGGCTAGTTTTAGTGATGACTTCTGTGAGGGCATTGGGCCCTAACAAATTTTGTGAGAGCCTAAAGTGGTCACAAAAGCAGTCACAAATTTTTTTAGGGCCAAAAGTCATCAAAAAGCCGTCACAAAAGTTGTGAGGGTCAAAATTCGTCAATAAATACGTCACAAAATTTGTGATGGCCAAAACCCTTCACAAAATTTGTAAGGGCCACTCGTCACAATAGGAATAATGATGGTGGACATATAAATTTATCTTTTGAATTAAGATTAATAGATCATGAATCCAATGAAAGTTTTCGTACTTTAGTCCGAAAACCCATAACCACGCTAACAAGTTTATTCTTGCAATAGACAAATTGTGAAACCCTTAAACTAAAAAAATAAAAGAACTTGTTAATCAGCAGAAAAAATTGAGATATATTCATATATTAAGTTATTTGGTTTGACCTCATAATCCCCAGGTACAATAGCACAGCAAGCACGCTCTGCACTCGCTTGAGCTGCCACTAGCAGCTATTGGCGAATATAATTAATAATGCGACAAAATCACGTAAATGACAAAGAAACCCCAAAAAACCTAACTCATCAACAAGGGAGAATAGAGACTCTACAAAAATATTACAAGATAGTGACAATTTTATGTGACGGCCTCTAAGCCTTCACAATAGTGACGGTTTTTCTGACCGCAAATAAAATTTTATGACTGCTTATTTTTGTGATGACTTTTATTGTAAGGAACAAAAGTCATCACAAGTTTGTTAAGGTCCAAAACCCATCACAAAATACTTCACAACTTTGTGAGGGTCAAAACCCGTCGCAAAAGTTGATTACGGAATAATTACGTGAAATGTTATTTTTTTAACAATAAATTATTATGACTTTATTTAATAGAATGTTACCCTTTATGCATCTCATGAAACTTTTTTGTAAAATTGTATACTTACTACATTATATTCATTCAATGATAATTAGAAATAATGATGGTAGACATATAAATTCATTTTATTAATGGATATTAATAGGTCATGCATCCAGTGAAAGTTTACGTGCTCATGTAGTCCGGAAACCCATACAATGTCTTTTCTATATAAAGTAAACAAAGATTTCTTCGTCCTTATAATGCTTAACAGAGCCGAAAATCTCAAATTAAGGTGAGAGCAACTTTTCCTATCCTCTTACAGTCATGTCTCTACGCTCCCCATGTTCTTAATCGTATTTTTTAATGTGTAAGAGTAAGAGACTCTATTGTCGAGTAAACGCGCGACCAAATACAAAATTTATATTAATATCGTCCCAGGGGAAATGAAACCTTAGTTTGTATCCGAGTTATTCATCGATTTGTGCTTTGTAAAGATGACTATTTAAAGGTTTTGTATTTAAAACTATTGCTTACGATTCTACTCAATTAACTAGAGATTAAACTAGTAAAGTAAATGATCAAATAACAAGCAAATGATTAATGGAATGGATGTAGAATACACTTGAGAAGAAAGCAAGGCTAATCATACTTATGGTTAAGACTTGAGCTAGATATGCAAAACCATTGATAGTAATTCTCATTAACTTGTGGATTAAAAGCAATCACAAATTTACCCCTAGTCCCTATGGCCAAGGCAACTAGGTTCTCGACTCTTTTACAAGCCTAAGGCTCCTAAGATTGATCTTAATCTCAATTCTCTTAAGGTACTATGATCATAAGTTGGTTCTTTTCACTCAATTACTTAAGTGTCCCTCTATGAATGTTCTAAGCCTAAGGAGGGTATGGCTTACCTCCCCTTACACTAACATACATGCACAATTCAATATAAGATTCAATTAAACATCCACTCACAATATTGGAATGGTCATCCTAATACCATGAATATAGAATTTAATCACACAAATATTAAAATGAAACATGATTGATATATCATAAAAGAAAATCCACAAATCAATTCAAATCACTACTCAAGTTTTACATATCTAGCTAACTCTTCACCTCAACCACTTATATGACTAGTCCTACTACAAAAACTAGCCACTAAAATCAAGCTTTGCTCCATTTGAGCCATTTTGAGAAGAAAATTAATAATAGAAAAGTAGAATTGCTTCCCTTGCATGTGAAAAGCTTTCCTCCTCTTCAATTGATCAATTCCTTCAACAATTCTTCAACAATTGAAGCTTCAACCTTCTCAAATGATGGAAGGATGGATGAAATGATGGATTTATGGAGTGAAAATGGAGATCAAATGGTGTTTTGATGAATCTAGATGGTAGAAATGGATTGTGGATCTAGTGTGTGAGGAAATGTGGTGTTTTAGTGTATGTAACTGCTTGTAATCTGATCTCGCCTTCTAAATTTCGCACAAGTCATGGTTTTATATCACTTATGGACCTTCTAGAAGCTTCGGGAATATTCTAAAAATTACACAGGATTTGACACCTACACGGTCCGTGCTGCAGTACACGGCCCGTGTAGGGCACACCTACTTCGGCGTGTTATGCGTGCTTTCGAACACGGCTCGAGCTGCAGTACACGGCCTTGATCATGGCCGTGTAGCGATTTCTGACGATAATGCACGGCTTCTTCTTACAGGGCCATGCCCCGTACACGGGGCGTGCAGTAACGCACGGTCCGTGCGCCAGCGCACGACCATCCTCCTGGCGAGCAGCGAGTTCTGATGACATTACACGGCCATTGGTTACAAGGCCGTGTTCTGCACACGGCCTATGTACCAACATACCATGTCTTTCTGATTCTGTTTCGCTCCCGACTCCGTTTTTGTCCATTTCTTGACCTATTTTACTCATATTTAAGCCCATTTACACAATTTTATAAGTTCATACCACATTCCTCAAAAATAGCAATAACTCCACCAAAAACAACACAAATACGGATAAAAATATTTGAAAATACACACATAACGATACTAAAATCTAGGTGAAAATGACAACGATCAACCCCCAAACTTAAGGTATTGTTCATCCTCAAACAATGAAAAATGATAACCAAGAGGTGTAGTTTTCACCTAGAAAACATCTAATGAACATAAACCACAATACATCACAAGTAATAAGGACTACAAATTCATATTAAACATATCTACATCATCGAACTTATAACATGAAAAATTAACAAGTCTAATCTTAAGAATGATAAATGAATACTTAAATCTCTTTCAATCCAAGCCTCTCATAGATTATAATTTCCACTCAACACTCTTTATGGTAGGGTTTTTATCATCACTCATCAACCAGTTAAAACCGACTCACCATAGGCTTGCTCATGGACTATGTTCACAAGCCACCCTAGTTTCAATAAATGATCAAAAAGGTCTTTATCTTTTGGATGTAATGTTTAGGCTCTTTGGTAGGGTAGAAAACTTATAGATAATAGTGACTAATCAAGTGTAAGTAATTAAAAAGATGATACTTTTCTCCAACTTACTCTCTTTCAAGTCTTTACTTTCTTCTTTAATCACAAGCACCCTCCATTATCGTTCCTTGGATTTTTCGAACTTCTTTTGATTTTCATGTTTTCTTTCTTTTGACTTTTGCATTCCACGAGCATATTTTTGTTGATTTGCTCCTTTCTCTTGTCTTTGAGGCCACATGTACATTTTTGCTTGAGCTCTTTTCATCCTTTTCCTGCTTGTTTATCACTTCCTTTCTTTTCTAGCACATTCCTCACATCAAACCTTGTAAACCATCATCTCCTCAATCACCCACACTTAGGTTATATATTTAAGGCTTAACTGGGATTTAAAGGCTTGTATTGTGCTTCAATCACAAAGAATTAGACTTATAGGCTCAAAGCGGCTTACTAGGGATAATGTTTTTGTTAAGGAATTTTATGGCTATGACTTCTCTTAACAAGGATGATCTAAGATCATTTCACGAATTTCAACCATTCGGGCTTCGTTCCTATAGTCCATGAGCAAGTTCTAGTTTGTCTAAGTTCAACCGGTCCTCTCTTCAAGAATTAACCATGGAGGCACGGTTGAGGCTCAAGTCTCACAAGCTTTTGCTTGGACCAAAAGAAACATAATTACCTTTCATACTTCTCAAAATTGAACAAATTTTATAATTCATGTCACAATTTCAACAAGTAGAAACCATTAACATGCTTGCCATCACTCATCACAAACAATGCATTATAGCTCATATTCAAAAATTACTCAACTCCTTCCCAAAAACATACAACCAAACCATCCCTACAAGAATAAAAATAACAACAAACACAACAATGATCAAAGAAAAATCACTAAACAATACAAAAACATAACAAAAGCACATAACATACATGAACAACATCATCCATCACTAGATATCAAAACATGTCACCTCATCATCCATACAAATAACTTCATGATGGGTGTTTTCTCAACACACAATTTTAATCCCCATGTATGAAGGATATCAATTGTAGTTTTGAGGTGACCAAGTTAAATATCGAATCCACGGGATGGATAAATATTACTTTCATTATTTTCTAGCAATTATGACTATGTTGAGAATTGTAATTGTTGGTTTGTAAACTAAGTAACAATTAAATTAGCAAATAAATAACAAGAAAAAGAGAAGAGTTGTTGTGATCAAATAAGATTATAGGTAGTTCGTCAGGCCATCCAGTTTCATTCGTTAATTCATACTTTCCTGTGTCGATGTCCGACTCTGCCTTGTGGTTTATGAACGCATCGCTAGATCATGCAAATCTATTCTATAGACACAAATAGATAAGCTTTTGACACGTGTGAGTATCCTTAGAGCAAGACGTATACTTTACCTCCCTTTATAGGTACTATCATAATCAATTATTTCCCGTGCACTTAGTACTCTAACCCGATTTGATCTCCCTTTTTAGGTACTATAAAGTTATACTCTTAATCCTACTTATTAACCCGAATTCAATTCAATTAACAAACATTCATATAAGACGGTTCTAATAAAACCTCGGAATCCCTTCACTTAGAATTATAACAATAAACCCTGCTCATTAGTGAACGCACTCAATCAATAACCATGTTATGCATTCAGACTCTACACAACGATTATTGATGCACAAAATAACTATGAGTATGGATTAAAAATGCACAATCTTATATAAACTAAACCACAAGTAGTATTGTACGGAGTATACACACGAAATACAAATCAACTCATGAAACCTTCATAACCCTAGAACTACCGAAGTGGCTCTAGCTCATGATTGATCTAAGAACAATCATGGTTAGATGGACCAATCTTACTTTAATCTCCAGCTGAACCTCTGTCACAGCTCTCTTAATCTCCTCTTGTGCTTCACGTTCTTACGCTCTCTAAACTCTCTCGTATTGTGTTGTTCGTGATGATGATTTCCTTGACTGCATGAGCCTCTTTTTATACTTGTAATCACGTCTCTAGGGCTTGGAATGGGCTTTTCAAGTGATCCCATGAGTTTCGGCCTCGAAAATCCAGATAAGGTAAGTTCCCGCACGACGGTTCGACCTCAGCAAACAGGTCGAACCACTGGCCGCAGGTCGAACCACAGGTCGAACCCACCTACTGGAAGTATTCTGCACTTGGTTCGACCTCTTGTACAGGTTGAACCACTCTCTCTTTGGTCGAACCACAGGTCGAACCACGTTACTGGATAATTTCTGCTCCTGGTTCGACCAACTGTCAGGTCGAACCCCAACGTCGTGGTCGAATCACACTTCTCGGGAACTGGTTCGACCATGGTTCGACCTGATAGACAGGTCGAACCCCTTGAGTCATGGTCGAACCCTCCTTCTGCACACTTTGCAATGCTGGTTCGACCTGTAGGAGAGGTCGAACCCTCCTCCAACAGGTCGAACCCACCTCTTTTCTTGGCGGTTCGCGTGGTCTCGACTTCGTCTCTTCAATTCTTGGCACTTCCACTCCGATTTTACTACGAAAACCACTTAAATAGCTCCACTAACACCTGATTCATGCTAATTCATAATATATATAGGTTTTCCACCTATTTCCACCTCAAAACTCTCCAAAACTAGCACAAAACATGATGCCAAACTTGTGAATTTACACACTCATCACTCCATCAAAAACAACACAAATACGGATAAAAATATCCGAAAATACACATATAACGACACTAAAATCTAGGTGAAAATGACAACGATCACCCCCTCCCAACTCTTCTTTTCATACCGAGCAATTTATGTAGCCTCGGACAACAACCCTAGAAGCTTTGTTACAAATTTTTAATCCTTTGCCATATTCAGTCAGCTTTTTGATTTATGGGCTTTTTTTTCCTCGAGGCTAAACATGAGTTCCGCGAGAAGTTCTGATATCTTTTTGATTCATTGTTTTCCTCGAATTTTTGTGTAATTAGGAATAATGAAGGTAGACATATAAATTCCTTTAATTAATAGATATTAATAGGTCATGCATCCAGTGAAAGTTTCCATAGTCATGTAGTCCGGAAACCCATAACCATGCTCAAAAGTGTATTTTTACAATAGATTTTTTATGAAACCCTTAAACGAAAAAAATAAATGTCTTTGTTAATTAGCAAAAAAAAGAGATATATTCATATATTAAGTAAATAGCTTTGACCTTGTATCTCTAGGTACAATGATATAGCAATCACGTTCTGTAGCAGTTGGCGCTACCGTTTTCCTCTACAAAAAAAGGTTCTAATGATTCATACTCCTTCAAACCAATAGAGACCGTTCAGAAATATAATGATATTGCATGTCATTACTGTAATGAAAATAAAGTATATTTAATTATGTTGTGAAAAAAAAAAGAACGGAGATGAGGAGAAGAGGGAGGAGAGATAACCTGTGAACCACGTTCAGAGTGGTGTATGAAGAGAGGGGGAGAGAAAAGGATGTAGAGAGAAGGATGACAGATATTTGATAACTGACTAGCCGAGAACATCACGCTAAAACGTAACACATCTTTTTATATGACTAATGCCACGAAAAAATCACATAAAGGATAAAAAGCAAAAAAAAACCTAACTCATCAATAAGGATGAACAAAGACTCTACAAAAATATTATAAGATATTGGCATTTTATTTTACGGCCTCTAAGCCGTCACGATTTTGATGGTTTTTATAACATCAATTATGACGGCTTCTATGAGGGCATTGGGCTCTCACAAATTTTTTAAGAGCCAAAAGTTGTCACAAAAGTAGTCACAAATTTGTGAGGACCGAAAGTCATCAAAAGAGCCGTCACAAAATTTGTAAGAGTCAAAAGTCATCAAAAAAGCCATCACAAAATTTGTGAAAGCGAAAACCCGTTACAAACCCCTTCATTAACTTTGTGAAGGATAAAACTCGTCACAATAGAAATAATGATAGACATATATATTCATCTTTTGAATAAAGATTAAAAGGTCATACATCCAATGAAAGTTTCCATACTGTAGTCCGGAAACCCATAACCACACTAACAAGTTTATTTTTGCAATAGACTTTTTGTGAAATCCTTAAATAAAAAAAATTGTTAATCAACAAAAAAAATAGATATATTCATATATTAAGTTATTAGCTTTGACTTTGTAATCCCTAGGTACAATGGCACAGCAAGCATGCTCTTCAACCACTTGAGCTGTCGTTTTCTTCTACCAAAAATGTTCTAATGATCCATACTCATTCTGAACAATAGAGACCGTTCAAAATACTGATATACCATGCCATTGCTGTGATAAAAATAGCATATATTACAATGTGTGCTGTGAAATAATAAAGGGAAGTAAAGAAGTGAGAGGAAGAGAAGTGAGAGGAGAACAAAACTTGTGAACCACGTTCAAAGTAGTGTGTAAAGAGAAATGGAGAGATAAAGAATGTAGAGAAAAAGATGGCAGGTATTTGACAATTGGCTAACATAGAACACCAAGAAAACACATAACAAATCTTCTGATAGGATTAATGTCGCGACAAAATGACATAATGACAAATAAACCCAAAAAAAACCTAACTCATCAACAAGGGCGGACAGAGACTCTACAAAATTATTTCAAGATTGTGACGACTCTTTGTGATGGTCTCTAAGCCTTCACAATTGTGACGGTTTTTCTAAAGGAAAATCAAATTTTGTGACTGCTTAATTTTGTGATGGCTTTTGTTGTGAGAGCCAAAATTTTTTGTTGTGAGAGCCAAAATTCGTCAAAATTATTGTGAGGGCTAAAATACGTCACAAAAGATGATTACGAAATAACTACGTGAAATGTTATTTACTTTTTTTAATAATAAATTACTATGACTTTACTTAATAGAATGTTACCTTTTATGTATTTCATGAAACTTGTTTATAAAATTATATATCCACTACATTATATTCATTCAATGATAATTAGGAATAGTGATGGTAGACATATAAATTCATTTATTAATAAATATTAATAGGTCATGCATCCAGTGAAAGTTTCCGTACTGTAGTCCGAAAACCCATGACCGTGCTCACAAGTGTATTCTTGAAACAGTTTTTTTGTAAAACCCTTAAACTAAAAAAAAATAAACGAACTTGTTAATCAACAGAAAAAAAAAGATATATTCACATATTAAGTTAATAGCTTGGACATCGTAATCCCTAGGTACAATGGTGTAGCAAGCACACTCTGCAGCTGCTTCAGCTTCAGTTTTCTTCTACCGAATAGGTTCGAATGATTTATACTCCTTCTAATCAATAGAGACCGTTCAGCAATATAATGATATTGCATGTCATTATTGTAATGAAAATAGAGTATATTTAATTGTGTTGTGAAAAAATAAGGAAAGAAAAGAAGGGAGATGAGGAGAAGAGGGAGGAGAGATAACTTGTGAACTAAGTTCAGAGTAGTGTGTGAAAAGACAAGGAGAGAAAAATTATGTAGAGAGAAGGATGACAGGTATTTTACAATTGGCTGGCAAAGAACATCACGCCAACATGTAACACATCTTTTGATATGACTAATGCCACAAAAAAAATCACAGAAATGACAAAGAAACCCTAAAAAGACCAACTCATCAATAGGGGGCGAACAAAAACTCTAAAAAATATTATAAGATAGTGACGACTTTTTTTTACGGCCTTTAAGCTGTCACAATTGTGATGGTTTTTGATAAACACGGATTTTACGTGTTTATATAGGCAGTTCCATAGTTGATTATTACATGATTTCATTTTATTTTGTGGAGTTATATGCTTAATTGTTATATTTTAGAACTTTACGGGTATTTTGGAGTTATTATAGATTTTAAGCCTGTTTGGAAAAGAAAAGAAGGACTTTTTGTTGAAGATGAAAACTGGAATTTAGTGGCATGACATGTTGCATGAGAAAAGAAATTCCACGTGGTCGCCCATAAGAGGCCAGTATTCACCTGGTCGAGTTGATGTCAATTGGGAGGAATTATTAGATGTTTAGGCGAACCGGCAGTTATTTTGGTCTAAATGGGAAACCCAGTTTGGGCGAATCATTGTTCGATTGGGGCGAGTCAAAAGAAGATTTCAATGCCGAGAGTTTTGACGCTGATCGTTCGCCCAAATCACACTTCGTTTGGTCAAGTCATGTGATTCCGTTTGATACGACAATTTTATGTTCTCTTATGTGGTTCTCAGGCCCAAGCCCATCACTACACTTGCCCTATGATTTTTACACCTCTATAAATATTTCAACAAGTCTGGAAGAGGGTTCATCAAGTCTTACATCAGTCTATACATTCATTGAGAGTCAATCTGCATTCAGGAAATGTCGTGGAGTCGCGAAGACGTAAGTCAAGAGACGAGGCGGCGCTTATCCCTTCACTTATTCTTATCAGTATTTGATGTCGAACTCTGAGTTATTTAATTTTTTTTTCTTTATGTCAGCGTAAATTTCTAGATTCTAGGGTTGCACAAGTAACTTGGTATTGGATTATTTTGGTGTGTGAACCCTATGTTTAATTCCAGCATATTATTTCTTTTATGTGTGTGATTTCTTTATACGTTTAATTATTTAGCTACTAATTATTCGTACTAGTTTATTAATTCAAAAGGCGAAAGTTGAGGGTTAGTATTGATCGCTTCACACACATAACACATCTAGTAGTTGTATCGTTACTGTGAGACAAACGGTGTGAGAGAATTCAATTCGATAAATCTATTGGGAGTTAATTGATGTGATATTTACGTTACTGTTATATCCGTTGATTGATCAACTTGTGATTAGATTCGAAAGAATTAATTACATAAAATTCAGATTACTTTAGGAAATTATGCTAGAATTAAATATTAAGGTTCCATCCATTGCATGACAAGCCAAGTGAAAGTGTAATTACCTAGAATCACTTTTATCATTCTGATTTTTATTCTTATAATATTTTCATCAATTGTTGAGTCCAATAATTGCATACATCTTATTCACATTTCATTTAATATTCTTTGTTGGTTACTTTAGATTCATATACACTCTTATTTTCCTTATTCTTGGACAAGTATTTAGTTAATTAAATTTTAATTCAATCTATGTGGATTCGATACCTTGCTTACCTGTTTGCTACATATGTCCCGTATACTTGCAAAATTTAGTGTGGTTTGCATATTAGTGATTGTTTAAATTTGTGTTGCAAATATATGCTATCAGTTTTCCTAATGGATAATTGAATTTTTTGACGGCTTATTTTTGTGATGGCTTCTATGAGGGCTTTGGGCTCTCACAAATTTTGTGAGAGCCAAAAGTCGTCGCAAAAGTTGTCACAAATTTTGTGAAGGTCAAAAGTCGTCTAAAAAAGCCATTACAAATTTATAAATGCCAAAACCTTTCACAAACTTTGTGAGGGCCAAAACTCGACACAATAGAAATAATGATGGTGCACATATAAATTCATCTTTTGAATAAAGATTAATAGGTCATGCATCCAGTAAAAGTTTTAATCAAAAGAGACTGACAAATTTTATTGAAATATAATATTGTTTATAGTGGAATTAAATTAAAATAACAACAATTAAAAATGAATTATATTTCCTAGTGTAGTTAAAATTTGGACTAACTAGATGTTAGAAACCAATAAAAAAATAAATTGATTATTACCTGGGGATTGATATGGCGCTGACGATAAATCATATCACACGGCCAACCAACACTGACACGAAGACAACCTACAGTCTAATCACACAACCATTTTCCTAAGCTTATCATTGGAAGATAATTCATTTTTCGTACTGTAATCCGAAAACCCATAACCATGCTCACAAGTTTATTCTTGTAATAGACTTTTTGTTAAGAACTTGTTAATAAAAAAAGACATATATTTATATATTAAGTTATTAGCTTTGATTTCGTAATCCCTAGGTACAATGGCACAACAAGTACGCTTTGCAGCCACTTGAGCTGACGTTTTCTTCTACCGAAAAGGTTTTAATGATCCATACTCCTTCTGACCAATAAAGACCGTTCAACAATATATTTATATTACATGTCAATTATACTGTGATCAAAATAGAGTATACTCCCTCCGTCCCACGTTAAGGTTTACGTTTTCATTTCAGGTTGTCCCAAGTTAAGGTTTACATTTTTTTTTTTGTCATATTTGGCCCACACAAAATAATTAATTATTCCATGTAGGGCCCACACACAACACTAATACAACTACCCATTTTACATTAAACATTATTTATCTTACCTCACTATACGTTAAAATATTATATCTCTTAATCTCCATACAAAAAGCAAACATCAATGTTAATGCGGGACGGAGAGAGTATTTATTTGTGTGTTGTGAAAAAATAAAGGGAAGAAAAGAAGGAAGAGGAGGAGAAAAGGTAGGAGAGATAACCTGTGAACCACGTTCACAGTAGTGTGTGAAGAGAGAGGGAGTGATACAGGATGTTTCACAGTAGTGTGTGAAGAGAGTGGGAGAGATACAGGATGTGGAGAGAAGGATGATAGGTATTTGACAACTGGTTGGCAAAAGAACACCACGTTAACACGTGACATATCTTTTGATATTATTAATGTCACGACAAAATCATATAAATGACAAAGAAACCCCAAAAAACTAACTCGTCAACAAGGGTTGAGAGAGACTCTACAAAAATTAATGTTACAAGATGACTTCAGTAACAGTTGTGATGGTTTTCCTGACGGCAAATCAAACTTTATAACCTTTATTTTTGTGATGGCTTTTGTGAGGGCTTTGGGCACTCACAAATTTTGTGAGGGTCACTCAAAAGTCATCACAAATTTTGTGAGGGCCAAAAGTTATAAAAAGAGATGTCACAAAATTTGTGAAGGCAAAAACCCATCACAAAACCCTTCACAAACTTTGTGAGGGTCAAAACTCGTTACAAATGCCGATTATGTTATATTAACATGAAATGTTATTTACTTATTTAATAATAATTATTATGACTTTATTTAAAGAATGTTACCTTTTATGTGTTTAATGACACCTGTTTGTAAAATTATTTAATCACTCCATTATATTCATTCAATGATAATTTGGAATAATAATAGTGGACATATAAATTCATTTTTTGAATAAAAATTAATAGATCATGCATCTAGTGAAAGTTTCCGTACGGTAGTTTGAATTCCCATAACCACACTCAAGTTTATTCTTGCAATAGACTTTTTGTAAAACCCGTAAATAAAAAAAATTGTTAATTAGCAGAAAAAATGAGATATATTTATATATTAATTAAATAGCTTTAACCTCATATACAATGGCATAAAAACATGCTCTGCAGCCGCTTGAGCTACCATTTTCTTCTGTCGACAAGGTTATAGTGATCTATCAGTTTTGGATGCTATCATTTTTTTATTAGTTTGTAATAAATTGTTTTCATTGTATTTAAGAGTAATAACACGAAAAGTATGTATTTAGTAGTAATAAATCCTTTTTTATTTTTTTATTTTTGTGACGAATGTTACGAGATTTTTTCCATCACAAAATCCATAAAAAAAATATTTTTTTTTATTTTGCGATGGCTTTTGAATCTCACAAATTGTGTGAGGGCATAAAACCTGTCCCAAAAAAAATATTATTATTACTTTTTTTTATGACGGTCAGGAAGCTACTCCAAAATTTGACGATCATGAAAACCATCGCAAAGGGAAGAGGTGACCAACTCATGGAACAATCAATTATAGCTCGTCGCAAATTCGATTTACCGTCAGGAAAACCATCACAATAATTTTGACTGCAGCTTCTAGGCCATCACGAAAAAAGCATCACTATCTAGAAATATTTTTGTAATGCTATGCATACATCACAACCTACTGTCTCACGCACATCACCATCAACTATTATACATTAATTTGACATAAATTAAATATACTCTACTTAAATTCCCAAAATAAATATAAACTTTATTAAATTTACTAAATCCATCAAACCATTCATCTACTTTTTTTATTTCTACTTAAATCCTAAAAAAATATCAACTTAATTAATTTACTCTCTATATACATATATTATAGATAATGGAAATGAAAAGCACCACCCTAATATATATAGAGAGAACTATGTTGTTTTTGTGGGTCTTTACACGACAGAAAACATGTCCATGCACGTTGCTATTTCTGAAAAATGTCACCATTGCAAAAAAGAGTAACGAGTGCTTCATATTTTATCCTCCCTTTCCATATGATCTTAATCAAAAGAGACCACCATTCTTTCATTCCTTTCTAAAAATAATTATCACTGTATAGTTAATTAGGATTAGCATATATATATATATATACCTTATGTATTTGTTAGGGTGTTTAAATTAAATGAATCACAGAGTTTACAAGAGTTTAAAATATAAACTCGATTTACAAGAGTCTTAACTCCTCGAAAAATATTACTCTTTAAAATGTTGTTTTTCTTCTTGAAAAAAAAAATCAATAATTTATCATACACATTGTTACATTTTATTTATTTTGAAAAGAACGAACTGTTATATAGAAAACTAACATTCATTTTACATAAATACGCAAGTTTACGCGTTACTTTTAACTTTAAAATAGATATATTACTTTTTATGATCCATTCTTGTCTTGTTGCCTTTTATGAGCTATAAAAAAGAAAAGAAAATCAAACAAACTTTAATTTGTGACACACTAATTAAATAGGTCCATTGTCAATAAAGACACAAGCTGCATCATTTATGACGTTTCTACGTTAATATATATTCTTAATTAATTCTACCTTTTGTAGAATATTCTTCATCTTCTCTCTCTTATGCTGATAAGTAGACCAATTTCCCATAACATGGACTCCACTATCTCCAAAAATAAATCAAATACATATAGATAGAATTCACTGTTCAAAAATAAAATATTTTTTAAAAATTTTTGCATTAAAGGTGTGCATATATGTTGATGAAGATGCAATATTATTCCTTTTTGCTGTGTAAGAAAGGGCAACTTTTCACATCAGCATGCCAGTGATTGTTGACAAGTTGTTGCCCCCTTTTGTGGTTTTTATGGTCACACATGAGATTTTAATAAGATTGCATTGCATGATCTTTATGCATACCAATCATAAAATACATTCCAAATCTTTTGTCTACCACTTCTTGCAAGCTAAATCTTATCCTAAATATTTACCAATGCTTTGACTTTTTACACATGACCGGTTCAATCCGTTAAAATTTTATGCAAAATTGTTCCACAAGATGTGTTATTTTAAACAAATAATAAGTAGTTATATTTGTAATAAAAAATTATATGATCGATTAAAAGCTATACTCCTATATAACACGATATAAATTTATGTGAGATCGTTATACATAATGTGTTTTTGAAACAAATAAGAAGTGGTTATATTTGTAATAAAAAATTATAAGATCGATTAAAAGCTATACTCTCAAATAACAAGATATAAATTTATGTGACACCGTTATACAGAATTTGTTTTTGAAACAAATAAGACGTGGTTATATTTATAATAAAAAATTATATAATCGATTAAAAGCTATACTCCTATATAATAAGATATAAATTTATGTGAGACCGTTATACAGAATGTGTTTTTGAAACGTATAAGTAGTAATAATATTTTTAATAAAAAAATATAAATACCATGATATATATATTTATATATAAATTTGTACAAGTGGAATATGTTATTTTTCATGAATTCATCTCATTTTACAATGTAATTATTTTTTATCAAGAGATACAACATTTCATCAATGTAATTATTTTTTATCAAGAGATACAACATTTCATCAGGAAATTTAAAGTAAATGAAAAAATTAGTTTAAAATATGCTTTGTTATATTAAAGTGTAATTGTTAAAATGTATTAGGGGTGTGATTAATAAAAAAATTTAACAAAACATTTCACCAATTGTATGAAATTTAAAATGAATGAAAAAGTTTAATTTAGAATTGTACTTATTATATTAATTAAAGTGTATTTTAACTAAACATGTATCAAGGTTGTGATTAATAAAAGAATCGTTTTTTTTTTTCTTTTTCTTTTCTTTTTTTCTTATAAAAAGAGACTTTGATTAAATTTGAAAAATAACTCCAAAATATACATTCTTTCAACGAGGAGACACCATAAAATATAATAAAATTTTATTTTAAAGTGATTTTTTATTCATCTTAAATTACCAATTACTAATATTAGTCTGACATAATAAATAAATGTTTATAGATTATTTGAAGATAAAAAAAAATAAAATAATGCCAATATATTTAAATTCGTGCAATGATTAAAAATATACTTTTTTAAATAGTAAATAAATTCTTTATTTATCTTGAAAATAATGACAGATCACTTATAAATAATTATTATATAATTAAATTGCAGTAAAAGGAATTTTTTTGAAAAAATAAAATAATAATTATTATATAAACAGCAGTGAAAAGAATTTTTTGAAAAATAAAATTAATAATTATTATATAATTAAATAGCAGTAAAAGGAATTTTTTGAAAAAATAAAATAATAATTATTATATAAACAGCAGTGAAAAGAATTTTTTGAAAAATAAAATTAAAAAAATGTCAGAAGTGGGATTTGAATCCACGCCCTCTCTCGAAGAGAGTCTGGCGCCTTAGACCACTCGGCCATCCTTACTTTTTCAAAAAATCAAAAAAATTGTTAATTTTATTATATTTATATATCTTTAATCTCTTAATTGGATCCGGGTAAAGATTCGTCTAACCTCCATTTCATGAGAAAGCGTTTAATTTATTTTTTTTTCCAAAAAAATTCAAAATAAATATTTTGATATATTCAATAATTGGTGCAAACAAAATATATTGATTTGATGTGTATTGAAATCCAATTTTATCTAATTCGAACTCCTGAATATAAAATATTAGTAACATCACCTATAAAAATAAAATTTTAAATTTGTATTGATCAACATTAAACAATAAATATTTTGATTAGCAAAGAGATGGTTGGTAATTCTTTTAAGCAACAGATCTCTCGATAATTATTTTAATCATTACTAACCATTTTGTTGGTCATCATTAAAATAATTTTGGTGGTAATCTTTTTATAAATAACAATGAAAATTATTTCATTACATTTTAAAGTTATTGTTATTGTGTTACTAAATACGATTTGATTTTTGTTAGTAATCTGTTAGAAAACTTCATCGGTAAAGTAACAATATTACCAACATTATTCTTGAAAAAGTATTATTCTCTAATATATGAAAAGTATTAGCATTGATAGTAAAGTAGTATTCTTTTCTCTAATGTTCTTCTCAAGATTGCTACCAAAATTATAGCAAACAGACTAGAAATTTCCTCCCCACAATTATTGACCTGCTTTCGTTCCTGGTAGACTTATTACTGATAATGCTTTACTTGTTTATGAAAACTTCCATTCCATGAAACATAACAAAGCTATCCATAAAGGTCTATTTACTTTCAAACTTGATATGAGTAAGGCTTATGATAGGGTTGAATGGGTGTTCTTAGAAAAAATCCTTTTGAAGCTTGGCTTCAATGCTCCACTTGTTGCTACAATTATAAGATGTGTAACCTCTGTCTCCTTTCCTGTGATGATTAATGGAGTGCCTTTTAAGGTGTTTCGCCCTTCTAGGGGTCTCCGACAAGGAGATCCTTTATTACTGTATCTATTTCTCTTATGTGCAGAGGCCTTGTTGGCACTCATTCGGAGAAATATTGAGGAAGGAACACTACATGGAGTTCGAATTTGCTGACGAGCACCCCTTGTTTCTCATTTGTTCTTTGCAGATGACAACATTATATTTGGAAGAGAAAATAGCACCGAGATTGGAGTTATAAAGCGCATATTGAAAGTGCATGAGAATGCCTCAGGCCAAATCATCAATCTGACTAAATCAGATATCATGTTTAGCAATGGTGTGGCTGATAATGCTGCTGATACTCTTGCAAATCAACTTGGGTTTAGAAGAGTTCTACAACATAGAGTTTATCTTAGCATTCCTACTAACATTGGTCAGTCAAAAGGGGCAATATTTAGGGCCATTGTTAATTGAGTCTAGAAGAAATGGAAAGATTGGAAGAGCATGACCCCTATCACAAGCAGGCAAGACAGTTTTGATAAAATAGTGGCTCAATCAATTCCAGTTTACACCATGAGTTGTTTCCTCTTACCTCAAAGCATCGTTGCTAAAATTGACTCAGCCATTGCTCGATTTTGATGGGAGCATAAAGGAATTGAACGGAGAGTGTACTGGATCTCCTGGGCAAAATTATGCAGACCCAAAGAGGAAGGAGGGCTTGGGTTCCGAAACTTCTCCTCTTTTAACAAAGCTATGCTAGCAAAACAAGGATGGCATCTTATCCAGAATCAGGAGACACTCTTGGCTAGAACTCTCAAGGCAAGATACTTTCCTAGAGGAGACATTTACTGAGCAAAAGTTGGTTACAATCCCAGCTACACTTGGCGTAGCTTGATAGCTGGGAGAGACATTCTACACAAGGGGCTCATATGGTCAGTTGGTAATGGTGAAACGGTCAGAGTGTAGAGAGAATTCTTTCAATTCCAATCAGGAGGACATCCAGACCTGATATTCTTAGATGAAAACTCACAAAAGATGGAATCTACTCGGTTAAAAGTGGCTACTTCACAGCATTGGACTCGGAACACCCAAGGGCAGACCCAATCCAAAACTCAGAGGATAAAATTTGGAACTGGGTCTGGTCGCTGACATCACTCCAAAAATAAAAAATTTCATTTGGTGCTGTCTCAAAGGAATTCTACCAACTAGCATAAACCTTTGCTATTGGAATCGATCTTTTTGGGCCCAATCTCCATTAAAGATGGTTTTCGAGGATGGAAGGACTCCTCCGACGTTATCAGAATGGATCAAAGTTGTAGCAAATGGTGAGTCATCTGAATTTCAGTATATTTTTGCCACGCTTTTTTGGAGTGTTTGGTATGTTAGGAATCAACTATATTTCCAAAAAAAATTTTAGATCAGTGCATTGCTATTCTTTTGCCCTAAGCCACTTGCAGGAATACCGAAAATAAAAAATGCCCCAATGAAACCCCTCGCCCAGTGTGCAACATGGTTGGCAACCACCTCAAGGCGAATCCATTAAAATCAATACGGATGCCTCTATCTTGGGAAGCTTAAGTACTGGTTTAGGTAGAGTTACTAGAGATTGTGGTGGTAGAATCATTTGGAGTTTTGCTGAGATGAGAAATACATGCTACACTGTGAATGTTGGTGAAGCCCTCGCCGTTCAGAAGGGGTTAGAGATTGCCTACGAACAGAAGATGAAGAATGTCATCCCTGAAGTGGATTCCCAAGTTTATTTCTAGCTCTCACAAAGCCAAGCCCGAACATGTCCTATTTTGGAGGTATCGTTGAAGAAATCATATCTTTTGGCTCTAAATTTGAGAGTGTCTCCTTTTGTTGGGTGGGTCGCTAGTCTAATTCAGTTGCACATAACCTTCTTCGTATGCCTTATCAATTGGCTATTTTTATTTTGGTTAATCTTCACTTCCCTTATCTATTGTGAACGATGTTGTTACCGATCAGTCAGTTGATTAATGAATGCACTTTTATGTTTTAAAAAAAATGTATTAGCACGTAGGGAAAGTATTCATATATACTTGGTTTTCATGTATCTTAATTTTACCAAAATTATTTTTTAATATGTGAAAATTTATTCTTTAAAATGATAAATTATTATTCTTTTAAATAAGAAATAGTAATACTCTCAGTCAAATTCTAATATATTGTGATTTATTTTACTCCTTCCGTCCGCTTTTAAGGCGTTCATTTTATTATTTTTGGTGTCCGGTTCAAATGTATTTATTTCTCCTATTTAGTAAAAAAAGTATACAATATAGTCCACCACTTCCCTCTTATACAACTACCCACTTTATATATAATAATAATACTTCTTAATCCATGTATAAAAAACAAACGGACACCTTAGAACCAGACGGTGAGAGTATTTATCTTGAAACACCGTTATACAGAATGTGTTTTTGAAACGCATAAAAAGTAATGATATTTTTAATAAAGAAAAATAAGTAACATGATATATATACTGACTGATAAAAAAGTGATATTTGTACAAGTGGAATATGTAACCTTGCATATTTCACCTCATTTTACAATGTAATTATTTTTTATCAAGAGATACAACATTTCATCAATGGTTGGAAATTTAAAGTAAATGAAAAAACTCGTTTAAAATAGTCTTTGTTATATTAAAGTGTAATCGTTAAAATGTATCAAGGGTGTGATTAATAAAAGTTTTTTTTTAACACAACATTTCACCAATTGTTTGAAATTTAAAATGAATGAAAAAGTAAGTTTAACTTAGAATTGTATTTATTATATTAATTAAAGTGTGTTTATAACTAAACATGTATCAAGGTTATGATTAATAAAAGAATCGCTTTTTTTTCTTTTTTCTTTTTTTTTTATAAAAGAGACTTTGATTAAATTTGAAAAATCACTCCAAAATATACATTCTTTCAACGAGGAGACACCATAAAATATAAATAAACTTTTATTTTAAAGTGATTTTTTATTCATCTTAAATTACCAATTACTAATATTAGTGTAACATAATAAATAAATGGGGAGGATTACTATTAGGTACAAAAAAACCCTTAATTACTATGAGATACAAACATATAAAAATATTATTACTAACTACAAAAATATATAGTGATATTACAATATTATCCCTACAATGTGTTGTACATAAATGTTGTGTGCAGCAAAAGTTCGTGTGCAGCAAAAGTGTGTGCAGTAAAAAAAGTGTGTACAGCAAAAAAGTGGGGTGGTCCGGCGGTTGTCAGGCGAAGCTCCGGCGACCGGCCGCTGGAGCTCCGGCGGTGGCAGAATTCCGACGTCCGGGGCGGCGGCAGTCCAGTGGTGGTCCGGCGGTGGGTGAGGATTTAGGGTTTGGGGTTATATTTGGTATTTTATTTTAATATTTTATATGTGAGAGTAATTATTTTAAATCAATGTATCTAATAGTAATTAGGGGTACAAAGTGTGTACCTATTAGTAATTATTTCTAAATAAATGTTTATAGATTATTTGAAGATAAAAAAATAAAATATTGCCAATATATATTTAATATCGTGCAATGATTAAAAATATACTTTTTTAAATAGTAAATAAATTCTTTAATTCTCTTGAAAATAATGACAGACCATTTATATATAATTATTATATAATTAAATAGCAGTAAAAGGAATTTTTTGAAAAAATAAAATAATTATTATTATATAAATAGCAGTAAAAATAATTTTTTGAAAATAAAATTAAAAAATGTCAGAAGTGGGATTTGAACCCACGCCCTCTCTCGAAGACCAGAACTTGAGTCTGGCGCCTTAGACCACTCGGCCATCCTGACTTTTTAATTATGATGTTAATTTAATTACATTTACAATATTCTATTTTCTTTCGGCGTCAACATCTCCATTTCATTAGAAAGCGTTTAAATTTTTTTTATTTCCAAAAAGGTTCAAAATATATATTTTGGTGTATATATTCAATAATTGGTGCAAACAAAATAGATTGATTTGATGTATAATGAAATCCAATTTTATCTAATTCGAACTGATATAAAATATTCGTAACATCACCTATAAAAATAAAATTTTAAATTTTTATTGATCAACATCAAACAATAAATATTTTGACTAGCAAAGAGATGATTGGTAATTTTTTTAGCAATATAGCTCTCGATAATTATTTTAATTAGTAATCCATTACTAACCGTTTTGTTGGTCATCATTAAAATAATTTTGGTGGTAATCTTTTTATAAATAACAATGAAAATTATTTCATTACATTTTAAAGTTATTGTTATTGTGTTAATTACTAAATACGATTTGATTTTTGTTAGTAATCAGTTAGAAAACTTCATCGGTAAAGTAACAGTATTACCAACATTAATATTCTTGAAAAGTATTAGCATGTAGGAAAAGTATCTATATACTTGGGTAAAGTAACAATTTTACTATAATTATTTTCTAGTATATGAAAAGTATTAGCACGTAGGAAAAGTATCCAAATACTTAGGTTTCATGTATCTTAATTTTATCAAAATTACTCTTTAACAGGTAAAAAATTATTCTTTAAATGATAATAAATTAATATTTTTTTAAAATAAAAAAGTAGTAATACTTTCAATCAAATTCTAATATGTTGTGATTTATTTTATTTATCTTGAAATGTGTAATACTTTACATTCAAAAACATAAAAATTCATCACTCTTAAAATTAATTTTTCATAATTATAGAATAATTTTTGTAAAATCAAGATGTAATATGATTCAAATTGATAAGAAAGAAAGTTTAGTACGTGTATATGATAAAGTATTTTAATATGCAGATGTGCACAATGTATACGGCTCTAAACGAATCGAGTCAAGCCAAGTTTTATAAAAATTGAGTCTAATTTGTTAAGTAGGAAACAAGCTCAAGTTCAGGCTCGCGTAAAAATTTTAAACCTTGTTCGAGCTTGGCTCAAGCTCATTTATTGAAAGCTCGATTTCAATCATAAATATGTTAATTTGATAACACTTTTGTGAGAACTTTTATTCGTTAATACCTGTAAAATTTCATTCGTGAATATGATGATTATGATAAGAAAACTCACCACAATCCTAAAATAATAAATTATTCATGCAACTACTAATAAAATTATTACGCCCTCCATTTCATCACAAGAGTTGCGTTTACTGTTTGGATGGAGAGTAAGAAATATAATATTTTAATACTCCCTCCATCCCCTTGATAAGTATCTATTTTACCATTTTGGTCCGTCCCATTACAAAGTATCCATTTCCTTTTTTAGATTGATGTGACCACACATGACCCCACACTCAACACTAATACAACTACCCACTATACTTTAAAATATTATTTCTCTCATCTCAAAATACATTAAATTATTATACTCCTTAATCCACGTGAAAAAAGTAAACGGCTATGTTTCAATGGGACGGAGGGAGTATGTAATATATAATATTTTAATGAATTGAGGATAATTGTATTAGTATTGTGTGTAGGCCTCAAAAAATATATTAATTATTTTGTGTGAATCTTATCTTATCTATTAAAAAAAGAAATAATTTTTTTGTGGGACGTCCAAATTAATAAAATTTACTTTTGTGGGAAGGACGGTGAGAGTATATTGTTTATTATTATTTTATAAAATCAAAGAAACTCAATATGTATAAATAATTTCAATATTTTTAATACTATATTTATATTATAAAAAATAATAATAAATTATATATATATATATGTATATATATATATACGTTAAAATACTATATTTCTTAATCCTCATACAAAAAACAAACGTAACTATTAGGACGGGATGGAGGGAGTACAAGATAATCACATCGGATTTTCTATGCCATTTTCGTGTACTATCTTTTGTGTCACACGTTATATAATTGACACGTAAGAGAAGAAAGAAATCTAATCATTGTCCTAGTGTTTATGCTTTTCTTTTTATAGTACTCCCTCCATCTCACGTATTTTTATCCAATTTTTATTTTGAGGTGTCTCAGGTATTTTTACCCATTCAAAAAATGGTAAAAATACACTCTACATCTTACCTACTTTTAACACTTTATTTCCAACAACTTTATTTACTTTTTCTCTCAAAATTACCAATTTATCCCTATTTTTCTAACATTATATATTAAGAAAACAACACTTCTTAATTTCCGTGCACGTACAAATAGGTAAAAATATCTGGGACGGAGATGTTGGGTTTGTCAAATTAAAAAGAAGATTTTTTTTCCTTTGTTTTTGTCCCACATCGGGTGGGAGAGCAAAGGGGGGCTCCTTATGCTATTTAAGGAGGTCCCTAGTTTTAATGTCAAGTGCACCAATCAAGTACACTTTAATCTTTGTATTTGATTCTTCTTAAATTCCTTTCTTTGATTCTCGATTGTGAGAAGGAAGAAAGATGTGGATTAGTCAAAGATTTATAAGAGTGTAGGGATTGGGGTCGGGAGAGAGAAATTATGTGTGATTGTACAAATTTTTCACATAGTGGTATTTTCTCGGTCCGTAGTTTTTCTTCGATTTTGGAGTTTTTCATGTAAATTCTTGTGTTGTGCTTTTTATGTTCTTCTTTATTTGTCCCTTATGAATGAGTGGGGATCTGTCTATCCCAACAAGTGGTATCAGAGCCCAGTTTGGGCGCTTATAAAGTTCTTAGTATGCTCTATGGTTGCAGCATAGTCTGACCTTCCACATCAGAAAAGACTTTATGAGAGGAAAAGGGTTATTCATTAGGCTCTGGGTGGCATGAAAGAAGTGGGAAAAGTTAGTGGCACAAGGGGGTCAGAAGAAAAGTCGGATGCGATGGCATCTCCTTTCTTGCGGTGAAATGCACCGGACTGTGGCGACAATGGCGTGGCAAGAGGTAGGATTTGCAGGACAGCATATTTTAGCGGAGTTCTTGGACCTGCAGCAATGTAAATTGTTGGGACTCCCGGTGATGGAGTTGGCTTAACAGCGGCATAGAGTTTTCCATGGATGTCGGCTCAAGGAGGTTTGAAAGGAACGGGATTTTTCGGTAATTACGGTGGTGTGGGAAAGCGACGATTCAACAATGAAGATGGCGACATGGTGGCGTGGTATCGGCTGGCGCTAGATCAGTAAAGAATAGCATGGATTCAACTGACAAGTGGAAAAAAGCATCGTGAATTCCGGAGGATTGGAATCGGCTTCAAGTGACGACACTTTCAGTAGAAAAAGGTTCGGACAAACCTGGTATAACTTGGCAGTAAAAGGCAGCGACGTCATGTCAGTACAGATGGATTTGCTCAAGGTGGAGCAATGGTGCGGTAATTATGGTGGAACAATGGCACGGTAATTGCTTACGGTGGAGTAATGGTGACGTTGGTGGTCAAGGAGGAGTTGGTGCGGCAACAACTCTGAGTGTTGAGTTAATATTATTGGGGATCCTTATGGCATGTTCAGTTGTCATTGAAAATAATGTAATAATATTAGCTGGTCCATAAGTTTGCACACGGATATTGACTTGGCAGGTGATGTAGGGTGTGTGGTGGATGTATATCAATAGCTGATGGACTTCAGGGGTAGCCAAGAGCTTGAAGTAGCACCATAAATATCAGCATGTATTTTTCGATATGTGTCACAGAAAATTCTTAGAATGGTTGATTCTAAGTGGTCTACTCATATGGTGGAGTAGGATTCTCGGGATAGAGAATGACTGTCGGTGAAGACAATGAATCTTCTTTTATTTTGACAAGGTGGAGATTGTTGGGTTTGTCAAATTAAAAGGAAGTTTTTTCCCTTTGTTTTCGTCCCACATCGGGTGGGAGAGCATAGGGGGAGGGGCTCCTTATGTTATTTAAGGAGGTCCCTAGTTTTGATGTCAAGTGCACCAATCAAGTACACTTTAATCTTTGTATTTGATTCTTCTTAAATTTCTTTCTTTGATTCTCGGTTGTGAGAATGGGAAGAAAGGTGTGGATTAGTCAAAGATTTGTAAGAGTGTAGGGATTGGGGTCGGGAGAGAGAAATTCTGTGTGATTGTATAAATTTTTCACATAGTGGTATTTTCTCGGTCTGTGGTTTTTCTACGATTTTGGAGTTTTCCACGTAAATTCTTGTGTTGTACTTTTTATGTTTTTCTTTATTTGTCCTTAGGAATGAATGGGGATCCGCATATCCCAACAGGAGGGAGTATAATTTATTTCTCTTTTCTATATATCATTCATTCAAAAATGTAGTATAAAAAATAATGTACCAAAATAACATAGAGAATCTAACCGTAAAGTAATAATTTCAAAGTGTTATAAGAGAACTAATTAAATCATAGTCTTTTAACACATATACGCTCTTCTTTTTTCCTTTTTTTATTTTTTATTTTATTTTATTTGGAATTTTGGGTGTGTGTGTGTGTGGCTTATGTGTCTTGTACATATACAAATACTTTCACCTTTACTTTATTTCATTTCATGCACATTATCCTCAATTCACAAGTGTACTGATTTCAACTTTAGCTGTATAAGTGTGTGTATATATGGTTGGTTGGATTCAATCTAACATGCTTCTCTCTCACACTATCTCCTCTCTCTCTCTCACATTGCATCCAACATATATAATATCCTCTCTATCTCCATCATATAAACCCTACACCATATTTTCTAACTTACCAACATTTTCAATTCAGATTTGTTTCTCCAATGTTCTCAATCCTTTTCTCATCCTTTAATCCTCTCCACATCACCCTCTTTTTTCTTTTCATCATGCCCAAAGGTACAATAAATCTTTACATTTCATAATTATAATGATTCAACATACGGTTTATTTTTTGTTTTTAAATAAATATATACTCCTACGTAATATGTAATAATACAAATTTAATCGAAATTGCAGGTAGCTTGAGTACTACAATCACTCTAGTAAACAGATGCGACTCCACCATATGGCCCGGTGTACTCTCCAATGCGGGTAGCCCGGGTTTAGATACAACCGGTTTCCAACTCCCACCCCGCGCCTCCCGTTCCTTCCAGGTCCAGCCGGGGTGGTCGGGCCGGTTTTGGGGTCGAGCCGGTTGCTCGTTCGACCCCACAACCGGCCAGGGAACCTGCGCCACAGGTGATTGCGGCTCCAACCAAGTCGAATGCAATGGCGGCGGCGCCACCCCGCCAGCCACCTTAGCAGAATTCACGACCGGCTCGAGCGCGCCGGATTTCTACGACGTCAGCCTCGTTGACGGCTACAACCTGCCGATGATCGTCGAGCCGGTCGGCGGTTCAGGAGCCTGTGGCGCGACCGGGTGCGTGACCGATCTGAACCGGATGTGCCCGAATGAGCTGCGGGCAGGGGACGGGCAGGCATGCAAGAGCGCGTGCGAGGCGTTCGGGAGCCCGGAGTATTGCTGCAGCGGCGCGTACGGCTCACCCGCCACGTGTCGGCCGTCGGTGTACTCGGAGATATTCAAGAATGCGTGTCCGAGATCGTACAGCTACGCATACGATGATGCCACGAGTACATTTACGTGTACTGGAGCTGATTATACGATTACATTCTGCCCTATTCGTACAAGGTATATAAATATTTATAATACTAGAAAATAATATTAGGAATTTTCAAAAATGGAGAAGCTAAATGTCGGATTGAATTATTATTTTTATTGATTAAAGTCCTAATATATACCTCATAAAATTGTCAATTTAAAACCTGAATGTATCACATATTGTATCGTATTTTTTCGATTTAAGGCCTAATTTTAGGTTTTGGATAGATAGTTTTATAAATTTTAAGCCTTTAATTAATAAAAAAAATTCAGACCTGAATTAATATATATAGTTTATTCATTTTTTTGATTTTGAATTGAAAAAACTCCAAAATAATATTATTATTAGTATAAAATAAAATGATTTAATTTAAGTAGGAAATTAAAAAATCAAGTGGAAATCCAAAATATTCTGATTCTACTTAAGAAAATCCTAATCTTGATACACATGCATGCATATATTCGTCACATTAGTTAAATAAGTATTATATTATTATTGTTTAGCGCATGCACCACAAAATTGATAAGTCTAATATTCTCAATTAAAAAACTAATTAATATGTTTGATTATGTCTAATTGATGTGTTTTCATACTTTAACAGATGGATAATCAATTGTTAATAATAGTATTAGCAGAGCTGTAAAACGAGAGTATGTAATCCTTTTTAAGTAGTGCATTTGCTTTTTATTCTGTCATTAAATATATAATCTCTCTTTAATCCCTTTTCTTTTAGATTTTTTATCACAGTCTCATGAGAATGATATTTCATGATCATTATTTATCAATTACGTAGATATTTTTTCTAGTAAACAAATTAATAAATTGTATTTGTTTTAGATGGATCAATCACAAAAAATTAAACATATTTTCACTTAAAATTATATAATGAGACAACCTAGCATGACACCAGATATAATTCCCCAATTGAAAACTGTTAAACTTTTAGAATGTCGAATATGATAATATTACTCATTGTACTAAAAAAATTACTGACTATTAGACTAACTCTTTGTGTACTAAAAAATTTAGTTACTATTCCCTTCGTCCCATAAAATCTTTCACACTTTCCTCATTTGTTTGTTCCACAAAACCTTTCACACCCCAAAAAAGGAAACATCACTTTATCTAATAACCTTAAAAGTTCCTTAAATTTCAAATTTGTCACTCCTTTTTCACACACATATCATTACTTTTATACTTTTTATTATCTAAAAATACTACAATACCCTCCAAAATCAATAAAGTTGGTCAAAAAGTGCACATTTTCTTAAACAACGTGGAACAGTAAACGTGAAAAGTATTATGGGATGGAGGGAGTATTATACTAAGGAGTAAATATTACTATTTGTACTAAAAAAATTACTGACTATTATACTAAGGAATAACTCTAAAGCCGCAAAACCGGTTAAATACAAGTAGTATTATCAATATATAATTTCATATTTATATAGTTGCCAAAAATATTTCATTTAACCTTACAGTATTTTTCTTCACAAGTTTTATGAAACCGTGTGACATGCAAGTAACTTTATAATTTCGTATTACTTTTGGATTGTTTAAAATTTAAAATATTTTGCTAAAATTAATCTGCAGTCAGAAATCTACGTCAACAAATGGAATGCCAACTTCACTGCCGCCGCCGAATGCCGCCACGAGCACAGCGGAGCCGTCGGATTCACCGCTGGAGAAGGGGCTTCCGTCGTGGTTGCCAACTTTTATGAGTGGAGGGTCACCAAATCACGTGTTGTTCTCTCATATTATTAGTATTTCTGCAGCAACAATCTTTCTATCATTATCATTTATTTAATATAATATTGATCATTAGAGATTCAACTTTATCATCAATTTTATTTCAGAGGTTTATTGATTGTAATTAGTTCAAGATTGTAAAGCTCAATTTTCCGAACAATTATTTTTGTATAGAATTTTTTCATGACTATGTTGACGATGTTAATCAATTTTATTTATTAATTGAGGTGAGTGAAATTAAAATAAGATCAATTGTTGGCTATTGATAAATTTTGGTGACGCTAGTTAATTTATCAACGATTTTATGTATTTGCAACCGATTCTTGTTTAAAAGAATTACTAATGCTTTGGGTCATCATTTTAGTTACTCCCTATGTGACAACGATAATGTTCACGTTTATTATTCCACGTCATTTAAAAATAAAATAAAAAACCAAATTTTATTATATTTTGGAGATATTTTAATATTTTAAGATAATAAATTAAGTGTAAATTAATATTATGGGTGTTAGATATACAAATCACAATTTTTAATTTTTCATTAACTTTGAAGTTATTTAATAAATGTCTTATTTCATTTTTTTTAATGTAAATGTGAATGTGATTATAAAATCAGGAAGATAGATGATGTGTGTAAAACTATCTTAATAGCATTTGTTTGGGTTTTACATATTACAACAACATCCCACAATTAAAAGGAGAGATATATGGAAGACAAATAATAAATTACAAGATATACATGATATATGATAGCTAATTTCTAGTTTCCTTAATATCCCCGTCAAACGCTGCGTGGAGTGCAAGCAAAAGCAAAGCTTGGAGCATAAGAATTTGAAAGCCAGACGAGGTAGGCTCTTCATGAAAATATCCGCCAATTGAAAATATGGAACAAAACGAGTTTCAAACTTCCCAGAAGACACCAATTCATGAATAAAATGATAATCGAGATCAATGTGCTTTGCCCGCTTGTGAGCAACCAGATTCTGGCTTAAAATGATGGCACTTTTGTTGTCACAAATTAAAAGTGGCCATGAGGAAGGCAACATGCGAAGCTCTTGAAAAATGTTCGAAACCCAAACTAATTCAACTGCAACATTGGCTATAGCTCGATATTCTGATTCATAACTGGAACGTGCAACTGTAAGCTGCTTCTTGGCACTCCAAGAAATAAGATTACCCCAAAAAAGATGGAGTAACCATATCACTACAAGAAAATTACCGAATTCCAACGGCGAAAAATCGTTGGAATATGCAAAAATATCGTTGGAATTCATGATTCCAACAGATATTCCAACGAATTTTTTTTGTTGGAAAAGTGGTCGTTGGAATGTCATTTATCCAACAATGTTTTCAACAGTTTCAAAAATCCAACGGTGAATCCAACAATATTTTTTTGTTGGAATTATTTTTATCTAAAAGTGATTCAAATATTTTTCCAACGGAATTATCGTTGGAATTCGAACTCAGTTCGAATTCGAACTCAGTTCGGATTTGAACCCTTGACCTCTTGAATATATCACCTTATCATTTACCAACTTAACTAATATATAATTTATATTATAAATTGACATTTAAATTTATTGAAATCTCTTTTTTCAATGGAATTTTCATTGAAATTTTTCAACGGCTTAACTTTAATTGGAATTTTTATTAAAAATTTTCAATGGTTCATCAAGCTATTGGAATTAGCATTGGAATTTTTCAACGGTTTAAATTTATATGGGAATTTTCATTGGAACTTTCCAACAGTTTTAGGTTTTATAGGAATTTTCGTTGAAAATTTTTAATAGTTTATCAGACTATTGGAATTAGTATTGGAAATTTTCAACGGTTTAAATTTCCATGGGAATTTTGCTGAAATTTTCCAACGGTTTAAATTTTCATTGGAAAATTCGTTGGAACTCTAAAATTTCTAACAGATTTGCTTTTCGTTGGATTTTTTATTGAAATTTGATAATTTTCTTGTAGTGTGTGTGGAATGACGTGTCTCTATACAACGTGCCCAATCAGCATCAGAGTGACCCACAATAGAATTCTCTGGATACTTCTGAAGAGACCGTAATGTACAGTGCCTTTCACATAGCGAAGAATCATTTTTACTGCCAGGAAGTGATCATCTGTAGGAGAGTGTATGAACTGGCTCACAAGATTCGCAACAAAAGATAAATCGGACGAGTGATAGTCAAATATTGAAGAGCACCGACCAGAGAACGATATAGAATTGGATCTCAAAACAGTGAGCTATGATTAAAAAGAACCTCACCAGCTGCCAAAGGAGTCTAGATTGGTTTGGATTTAACCAACTCAGCATGGTCTAAGATGTCATGAACGTACTTTGCCTGACCGACAAAGAGGCCTTTCGAAGTGTAGGAGACCTCAAGTTCAAGAAAATAATTAAGCCGACCAAGGTCCTTGATGGAAAATTCTCGATGAGTACGAGAGAAGTCCTGAAAAAATGATACCTTCCATTACAATAAAATACTCATTGAAATTCTTCTCTACCCATATCAAATCTTTTTATTCTTTCCTCTGCCAACATTCTTTCCACAACTAACTGTAAATAGGCAGGTTTTAATTTATAACCAAACAAGGAGTATACAAAAGAGCACCTCCCTCATTAACACACTAAAAAATAGAAAATAAGGATACATGGATAAAAAAACACATGAACTTAAGACTTATGATGATAGAATTGTTGAAAGAAAATTTGATAGAACAATTTACACTAGTATTGTTGGCGATGTTTTCACTTTCCAACAAACTTGAAAGCTTTAGTTGATTCTCACTCAGAATTATAAAGACAGAGAAGAATAATGCATCTTTGATTCATCATTTTCTTCAAAGATTAATTTTGAAAGGTGAGACTTCAATTGTTAGCAAGAAATAAAGTAAGCAAAAGGGTGATTGAGAGTTCTGCGATTGAGAGTTTAGGGAGAAAGAAGGGTTAAAATTTTTTAAGATTTTGATTTATACTTCATATTTTCCAATATCTAAATCTAAATTAATTAAAAATAAAATGAAATGGCAAATAGTTGTTAATATTACACACCAGACAAGTATCTGCATCAGATTTGTGGCGCATGTGCATTATCTCAACCATAAAAAGATTAATAGGCTCCTCAGGCTTCCGGATGCAGAGCACCTGCAGCATAAGAACAACACCTATTTAAATGTTAACTGAAAATTTACACTTGCATAAAAGAATACATGATAAAGTTAATATCATATATTGATTTATTTCTTAAACTAAGATGTGAAAGAAATCCAAGCATAACTAAACCACTTACAACATTTACAACAGTGTCCGTTAGTTGATTTGCCAATGCCTTGTATAACTGTACAGAAACAAGCAGGAATCTGATGTTCAATAACATAATTAAAAAGAGATAAATGCAATAAATAAAAGAGAAGAGGATGTACAATTTCTAAGAACAGGATCACCATTAACAAAAAAATTTAATCAAGACCCAGAAATTCTCAAAACTAGTAAATCGACCTTGAAGCCAAGACCCAGAAATTCTCACCTCTGCCAAACGCAAGCCCAGCGATATGAACAGGAAGAGATAAAAATTTAGGGATTTTACAGAATTGGGAAAACACCTTATAAAGTGTGAGAAGGGGGGATTTAAAACAATCAAAATCTATAATCATTTGAAAAATCAACCTGATGCATAGCGACTGTATTTTGATTTCGAAATGAACGAGCCAGTACTGCACCACTACCTATGCTCACAGGCGCCTCAGATTATCGGAGGGAACCGACCTGCACTGCTTGTTGTTGGAATGCAGCGCCAGAAACGAGCCCCTCAGCTCAAAGACACCTCAGATTGCCGGATAAAGGAAGGGCCCGACCTACGCTGCTTGCCGTTGGAATGCGGTGCCGGAAAAAAGCCACTCTACTCACATATGCCTAAGATTGCCGGAGGAAAAGGAAGGGTCTGAGCTGCGCCGCTTGCCGTGGAATGTTGCGCCGGAAAAAAAGCGTCGGGAAGGAGTAATTGGTACTCTCTCTAATTAGGGCACAGGAAAGAAGAAATAAATCTAAGTGTCAAATTTATATGAAATTTATTTTTAGTATTAAAATTAATTAAAAAATAAAATTAAAAATGGTTAGGAGTAGTTTGACAACGGAGGTACGACAACGGAAAAGAATATCCGTTGTTAATGTGCGCTTTTTTAAAGAAACAGCAACGGGTAGAGCTTTTCAGCTATTTTTTACACTTTTAACAACGGGTTTTGAAATCTTCGTTGTTATTCCAGCGTTGTTGATGCACAGTTTTGGCATAGTGTCACAATAATTTCGTCCACGTATAACAGAAAGAAAATGAGACATACCTCGTGAAAAGTAAAATAAGGATGAGTCACAACGACTCTGACAAAATCCCAGATTGAGAAGATAAGTGCTAAAGCGCTTAAACCAAGTAAGAGAAGCTTGTCGTAGACTATAGAGAGCCTTTTTAAGGCGACAAACGTGATCCGAAAATCGAGGATCCACGAAACCAGGAGGTTGGGACATGAAAACGGGCTTGTCAAGAATGCCATTGAGAAATGCATTCTTGACATCTAACTGATGGAGATGCCAGTTGTGTTGAACTAAAAGAGCCAAGATAAGACGAACTGTGGCAGTCTTAATAACTGGGCTGAACGTATGGTAAAAATAATACCAGGAACCTGGGTGAAGCCCTGAGCAACTAGTTAGGTCTTATGACGCTCAATAGTTCCATCTGCATGAAACTTTATTCTGTAGACCCATTTCGACCTAACTATATTGGTGCCCGGAAGACAACGAACCAGCTCCCAAGTTTGATTTGCCCGAAGAGCATCAATCTCCTCTTGCATAGTGGCTGACCACTCGAAAAATTTGGCAGCGGTCTTGAAACCACAAGGTTCAGATTCAGCAAAATGAGCAATGAGGAGAGCTGTAGAAGCAAGATCAACTGGGTAACGGGGTTTGAAAACCCCAGCCTTGGCACGTGTAATCATCGGGTGAGTGGACACAAGAGCAGGTCCGATTGAAGTTCTGCAGGAGCTGGCGGGTTAGGGATAGTAGGCTCAGTGGGGAAAATAACTATAGGAGTAGGGACCAAGTCATCATCAGGTAAAGCCAAACGCTCGTGCTGAAAATATATTTTTCGAATTAACATTAAATTCTAAAAATAAATATTAAACTCTATGATCAAATAAATCTTAAATCACAAGGTTCCATGAGTTGAGGGGGTAAAATAGGCCATCAACTAATATAATAAAATATTACATATAATTATTAAAATTATAATTAATAATAATAAATGAAAAAAAAAAGAAAAAAACAATTAACTAGAAGAAAAAAAAAAACAGATCATTAATTTAAGAATTATACTCCCTCCATCCCACATTTACTTGCATCGTTATTGTAGATACGAAATTTAAGAAAAGTTATTTTTGACTAATTTATTGACTTTTGGAGGTAATGCGGTCTTTTTAGATAATAAATAAATTATAAAGTATGTTATATGTATTAGGTGAGAACTATAAATTTGTAATTAACATGTACTTTTAAAGTTATGAATTTATGTGATGTATCCTTTTATGGATGGTACAATTTGACGTGGGACCGACGAAAATAAAAAGGGTGAAATTTGACGTGGGAGAGAGAGAAAATTAATACTCCCTCCGTCCATTGAAAATGTACCTATTTTACCATTTTTGTCGTTTATTATAAAGGTATCCATTTTCTTTTTCAGTAAAATGACCCCACATCTATCAACTACTGATCACTAATATAATTACCCACTAATTCACGTGTAAATGAATACGTTAATAGCAGACGGAGAGAGGGTACAAGAAAGTGATGTGGCGAAATTCACAAAGTCACCGACGCCTAAATGGAGAGGATCAATTCCTCTTAAAATATTATTGTACCCACAGAAACGGTAAAATATTGGGACAGATAATAAATTACAACACTTAAATAATGATACAAAGTGAAATTAGTGCGAGCTTAGAATTTTCAGATCTACAGAAACGGGCTTTTATAATAAATCTAGGGGTAAAAGACTTGTATAGCATGCAAGTGCCCACTTCGAGAACCAACTGACTCACAGTCCAATGGAGGCTCAATAACTTGACTTCCTCCTTCCAACATTTTAACCACCTATAAATTACATCAAATTCAAATGTAATTGTAATAATATAAATGACAAAAAATTATCCTAAAGAAAAGCTAAAACCATGAGTGTTGTACCTTAGACATGGATGGTCTCAAATCAGGATCTTGCTGTAGACACAACGAAGCAGCACATCCCATAGCATGAAGCTCAGAAGGTAAACACTGGAGTTTCTCTGACCCTAAGCGAGGGTCGAGTAACCGATGCTTGTGAGCCAATACATGCGGTGGTTCAGCTGAAGCCAAAGCATGGATATGTTCTAACAATAGTTGATGTTCCAAGCTGTATTGCAAGTCCTGCGCTCTTTGCCCTGTGATTAGCTCCAATAGTATCAGGCCGAATGCATATATGTCGACTTTCTCCGTCATTTCCCCTCCACTGAAATATTCTGGCGAAAGATACCTAACACAGAAGAGTATGCTCTTTAGTTACTAATAATGAATGCAACTAGTACTCTAGGTGTTTGACATACCATGAAGTTCCAACTATTTGGTTACTATTTGAGAAGTCCCACTCGTTGTGCAGTCTTGCCAGTCCAAAATCAGCAACCTGAGCAGTGTCATTGATAATATAAACTTCTGTTATTGACTGTATATAACATCAACATTCTAATAATTCTAAGTTTCAATACACTTATACTGATTCTCCCTATTCTTCAGCAAATAATAATGAACTCAAAAAGTGGGGATAGATACTCTACTAAGAAACTACATGCTTCTAGAAAACTGATATACCATAGGTTCGAAATCATGAGTTAATAGAATTTTGCTTGGCCGCAGATTTCTGTGGATTATACATCCCACTCTACAATCTTCATGAAGATACCGTAACCCTCTTGCAGTCCCTATAGCTATCTTCAAACGTGTTTGCCAATCTAGAACTGGATTCCCCTTTCCTGCAACTGAGGGTGTGAAATAAATTTTTCAATTCCATGAGTTACCATAATCACTTGATAAACATGAAAATATATATGATATAAGATAAAAAAGAACAAAAAAGATGCAAACAGAAAATTACCATGTAAATGAGAGTCCAAGGAGCGATTGCAGATGTACTCATACACCAATAATCTCTTCTTGCCTTCAATGGAAAAACCAATGAGCAACACAACATTTCTGTGCTGGGCACAACTCAATACGCAAACTTCCCTGCAGAAATCATCATCTCTTTGAGGGCCAGAAAACTTTAGCTGCTTCACTGCTATAATCAACCCATTCTTCAAAACTCCTCTGTGAACCAAACCAAACCGACCTTCTGCCAGAAAATTTTTGTGGGAGAAACTTTCAGTAGCTTCTTCTAGCTCTTTGTAATGAAACTGCTTTGGAGGCTCCCCAAACCTTGGAACCTTGGATTTACAAATAATACATAAGGGGGGAGGTATTCGTGAAGTTTTCCTTAAAGATACAGCCTCCCGGATGCTAGAGTTATACACATAATCTCCATCATAATGTTGATTCAGGCCAAATCCTTTGATGAGTACATTTTCTCTGTATTGTATTACATTTTCCATTCTGGCCGAGGTAGATCTAGTTCCAGAGATCTTGCTGAAGTTTCCATCTTCCAGGCCACTGTCATGTGAAGTGTGATCTTGAGCAATCCAGAATCTTTGATTGCTACAAGTTTCTGACTCTGGGGTTCCTGAATGATACACTCTTCCTGCCCTTAGATGGTCAGGTGTGTCAAGACTAAGAGGTGAAGAGTAATTCTTGTCTGATTTTTCATAAAGAGGATTGTCTCCTTGCATAACAAAGGTTAAAGACTCTTTGTCAGGACATGATAATGGTTTTTTGCTTGACCATCTTCTGGAAGAAGTTTTTGGATCCTGAGAACCACTTATAGGGGAAATATGACTAATGATTTGGTTCTGCAATCTCTTATTGTCCTTAACAGGCAAAGAAGTGGAAGCATACAAGTGTGTGTGAAGATCATTCGGGCTACCTAGATTTAGCCGAAGAACATATGGCTGTGAATTCTTCATGACAACAATATTGCAGCGCAATTCTTTTATGCAATGCTTTATCTCTTGCTTTAATTCTCTGTCTTAACACCAAGAAAACAGTGCAATTAAACTTCATATGGCATAGATGAATAGAGTACCCAATTGAAAACATAGTAGGCACGGTTAATTTGTAATAGAATTCAACAGATGGTTTGATTTAAACTAGAATAACCGACATTACTTGAAACAAAAAGTTTTAGTAAATCTTACAACAGAATGACTAAATTTATTGTGTGGCAGATATGGGTAGTTTCATGGTTTCATATCAAATGAAGCAAAAACGATATTTCTGGGTGCTTGAACTTATTTTATTATGTGAAGACAGACATTGTAACATTGGGGACTTTGAGTATAGTAACTTAAGTTTTCTTTGCTCTGCATGTAACACACTCTAATAACTATCTGATTTAAATTTATGTTAGAAAGTAACAGACTGGAACCACAAAGATCTCACTAGTATGTTCTTTTGAAATCACCACTCAAATTTTGCCGTTTACCGAAGTTACCGTATATATTTGGCTATATGCATAAACATAATAATTATTTCCAAGGATTCAGTCTATCAGAAAAGGTAATGACAGTTTATGTTTACTTGTCCAATACGACCCATTTTGCAGCACTACTCTTTGCTTCATCTGCCACAGAGCCCACACATATAGATGATACAATCTTGATCTGCACGCTGACCTACAACAAACAACCAACTTCTAGATTAAAAAATCGTAATTTATCATCTGAGGTTTAACTGGACTTAGATTAGTGAAGTGATTGTTTGCTTCCACCTTTATGGCATCTGCTAATAAATACTACAGCAGTAGAAAATCGCTATCATCACTAAATTTTAATTGGAAAGGGCCTACGGCATGCAGTCGTCCATCGAATGTATATCAACAATAAAATTACGTGCAAATGATCATGGTCTAAATGAACATGCAGGGGTTAAGGGTCCCCAAAATCTTATATATTCGCCAACAGGTCTCATACTCAACCACATGTACACATAGATGCGAATAGTTCAATGCTTGGGAGATAAAAATAATGTCTCAAATTTGGTCTTTTACCAAGTGGCACTATGTTTCCTTAGAAATACGGTTTCGCTCCAAGCTTGTATCAATTATCATCAACATTTCAAGCTTTGAGTTGTGTCTTAAATCGAAGAGGTTTCAATCAAACAACTTTAAATGTTAAGTTTCCAGGCCTTAATAGCCAATCCTTGACTATTTAGGCCCCTTTACATATGTAACAAAAAAGCAATTATGCAACATAAATAAATACAATAACGCGAAGCCGAAAATCCGTGGGAGAAAGATACTAATCGATTCTTGAGATACTCAATAATAATGCATTAACAAGCAATAGCTTTTCCGAGAGAACCGTCAAAATACACTCGGAGTAAAGACTAAATGAGCTCATTCAACATGTATGCAAGCTTAAAACTCTTCCATAATCATTAAAAATTTTACAGTTGAAATCAATTATCCAAGCACATTATGATAATTATTACAAATTCTACGTAAAAAGGGAGAGAAGAAATCAATTATCGTCCAGTACATCATAATAATTAATGCAATTGACAAGAAAAATTGTACATGTAAAACTACATTAACTAAGTACCTCGATTTTATCCTTAACTTGAAGAACCATCTGAGAACAAGACTCGGAGATCTGACAAAGTCGATCGGGAAGCTTAGCCGGCTCACAACGTCGATAGTTCCCTTTTAAACGAGGAAATCCCCAAAATCTGCTACCGCCTGTTTATTAAGCACAGATAAATAATCAAGAATGATTCATGGAACTAAGAATAAATTCAATTTTAAGAAGTTGAAAGGAATTAGTGCGGAAATACCAATTTTGTCGTCGGAGAATATGGCAACAAGAGTAATAGAGTCGCCAGGTCGGACGGCGTGGGTGAGAGCCCAAGCCAAGGCTGCTTTAGAGATGACCTTCGCTGCTTTGACGGCCACGACCACGGCCGCAGCGTCGCCGCCGCCGTGCGAGTTGGTTGGTTCTGGTTTTGGCGGGAACATCAAGTGAGAGGATACAAAAATGGAAATAATAATAATTGGGTGAAATTAGAATTGTTGGAGTAATACTACTACTTTATACTACTAACATTTTTTTTCTTTTTTCAACAACATTTATCAAGACAATTTTTGAGTCTCTTTGCATGACAAGGTCACAAGGGTATTTTAATTTTTTTTTATTTTCTTTTTAGAAAAAAAACTGTTAAGAGGGTTATTTTTCAAAATATGAAGAGTTAATCTTAAGAACAGAGTAAATATAAATTCTAAATTTGTTTGTTTCCGGTCTAATAATTCAAATTTAGGAATAAGAGATCTCTTGCCTATTTGTTTGTGGTTTTGATTATATAAATGTTGCTTACTTTTTGAGTAAACTTAAACATTAAAAGCTAACCTATTTAAATGTATTTTTATTATTCTTACATACATTTAAAATAAAAAATAGTACCATCCATATCAGGGGCGAATGCATGGGAGGGCCTAGAGCCCATTATATGGAGTATATATTATAAGTAAGTAATTTTATTTTCTTAATTAAAATCCAGTCTAAAAAAATAAACTCATCCAAAAGAATTCTTAATAAATATTCTATTTTAAATACTCCATCCGTTCCAAATTCATCTTCACCGTAGATATGGATTTTTAAAAAAAATCGCTTTTTAATTTACTTTTGGGGATAGTATGGTATATTTGAGTAATAAATAAATAAATGATCAATTGTGTTAGGTGTATTAAAAAGATGATGACAAATTTGAAATTAAAGTATATGAGATGGATGTTAGTTAGTTGTTTTTTTTATTTATGGAAGTGTAAAATTGAATTTGGGACGAACTAAAATGGAAAGTGTGAAAGTTAAAGTTAGAAAGGAGGAAGTACAATATATATTTGACTCCAATTACCATAAAAATTAATTTTTGGTCTAAGTCATTCATCATCTATTTGAAATAATTAACCCAACCACTTTAAAGCTTTTACAAAGTCTGTTATATATTCCCACCGCCAATGCAAATGTATCTATTTTACTATTTTAGGCGTTTAATTTAAAAGTATTCATATTTTTTTAGTAAAAAGTACATCACATAATACACCACTTTCCTCTAATACAACTACCCACTACACATATAATAATACTAATATTTTATTTTATTTTATTTTCTTAGCCCACCCCATCACTACATTCTAGATCCGCTACTGTTCCATACACAAAAAAGTAAAGAATAGGAAAATGAAACACGATACAATACCTTAGAGCATTTAAGTAAATGTGTAATACTAGCAAATTACCCGTAAGTATTAATTATATTCAATTCATTATTTTCATGTATTCATATTTTTATATTTAAATTAATAAAAATCATATTATTATTACTAAATATTAGTAAATGGGTATAATAAAAAATAAATAAATCACAATTACTATTAATGAAATAAGTATAATTAGTAATTAAAAAAAAGTTGAGTATAATATTGCACTTGCTTTATTATTCTTTTGTTCTTGGTTAAGTTAATTTAGAGTCTATATGATTTTGAAAATTTTAAATATTATAATAAATAGTTGAATATATATATTCATTAGCTTTAAAAAAAAAAAAAAAGAAGTAGTGATAATTAAAACAATGGGAGCATAACAAACAATTAGACTTACCCTTAATATATCGATATTATTCATCTTCACTAATTTTGTGTTAGTTGTGACAATTAGATAAATTTTTACATCAAATGGTGTATTTAGTGGATGAGCAATAGGGTTACCCTAATTAATGACACATAAATTGGTTATTCGATCACCTTACTCACCCATTGCATCAAATACTTAAAAATTACATAATGTAAATTCGCGATTAATTATAGGAGAGTAAAAATAGAGCAAAAAGAAGATGCAATCTTTCTAAAATTTGAATTTTAGCAAATAATTTTACAACTTAAATATGTGTGGGCGGGCAAAGGAGAGCTTAATTAAGTGTGACAAAAGCTAACTGTTTTATCTAAAGCCTCACCTTTAGTTGTCAAACAAAGTTAAAGTTATATTTTTTATGAAATGATTACTTTAATTCAAATTCGAAAATTTTACCTTTCATATACATAAAAACTATGTCCACCACTTGTGCAGATGTAAGATTCATAGCTAGATCTATCGTATTAAAATCATATTTAAAAGAAAAAAAATATCATTCAGCAAATGAAAAGGTATTTTGATTAAAGAAAAATATTCATCCAATAATAAATTTCATATTCCTTTTCTATTTTGTCTGTTTATATGTAAAGTCATATTTATAGTAGCATACACCGTCACACATTTATTAGTTAAAAGAAATTAGTGTATGAGTTGAACTATAATCACATGTAAAGTCACATGAAAAAATTTTGTATAAAATCACAAACGATATCGCATGAGGCGTCGCAGACTAGTGATAACGATGTCCAAAAAAATTTTTAATAAAACAATGGCATTCTTTTAAAAAAAATATAATGAATGACATTTTAAATGGTTTTTGGACATCTAAAGGTGTCATTTTTCATATATCCAACATAATTATACTTTGTATTTTTTTGTTTTGAAAATCAATTTTGATTTTTGAGACACCTGTTTTAAATGGTTTTTTTTTTTACACACACTTACAAACATTGTTAATATTATGCATACTCACCTCAACTAATATAATTTCTCTCTTTTTCTATACCCTCATCATTCCCACATCAGTTAATATTTATATTTCATTTCACTAATTGCACTAATTTCACATAAATTTTAAAACTTTACCCACCAAAACTCATAAATTATCATTATTTATAACTTTAAAAAAACATATAAACCTTAAACAATGTTAATGCTAAGATATAGATGTGAAAAAATTTAATGCTAAGATATAGATGTGGAGTTAAATTAGGTTATATTAGGTGAATCTGGACTATTTTAATCATAAAATTAATTTTAATTTAATCTTTATTATTAAATAAAATAAAATAATTAAAAAAAACTACCTACCACACTATATTTTGAATTTATTAACTTTTGCACCCAAAAATCACCGATAAATGAGTTTTCAGATGACAATACCCCACATAATCTAGAGTAGTTAGAGCATTTTTATAATTTAGAGAGCTTATGAGAAATAGGAAATATTTAAAATTTAAAAGAATTATATTTTTAATTTCCTCCAACACCATCTCTCTATATTTCATTAAATATCTTCACAATGTTTATTTATTACATTTATTTTTAACTGTATATTATATTTTTCCAGCCTAATATATTTTGTTATTATAGATGTAAAGAAATGAAATAGGAGTTTTTAATACCAGAATTAATTTAAGAGAATTATTTTCACTTTCCGAAATTTGAAGAGTGAAATCAATATGTAAATTGTTATTAGAGATGGATTTTTCAGATCTTTAAATTATTATGAATAAATTTTGATTTAGAGTGCCGAGACACTCTAGGATTTGGACGAGGCGAAAGACATGCGTCAAGGAGTGTCCGGATCCCATAAAAGATAAAGGGTGTCTGTCCTGTTCCTAAAACTTAAAAGGGATAGTTTGTTTATTTTACAAATCAACATCTTCTCACCCACCCACAATTAACAAGTCAAAGTCGGCCTCCAACCAATCACATCCCAACTAATTGCACAAATAAACTGCTTATTGTGTGATTATGTTTGCCTTGTTTTGCCATTCCTATAATTTTACTGATAAACGGTAGTACCAAACAGAGGAGCTTAGTTAGAACTTGGAAAAAAACAGACGTACAAACAGAACATAGGTTACTATGGTACACAGTAAGTAAAAAGACTCCCAAGGCAAAATTCTGGGTAGATAGATCATAGATTACTCTAATTCAACTCACATATCCAATCATTGCCCGATTCCCTTTTTTTTGAAGAGGAAGGGTAACATCGCAACTATGCTTACAACTCGTCTTTCAAATCCTCCTCTTCGGCTGTATCATCTTTCTTGGAAGGTTCGGTTTCCTTTTCACCGGATTCTGCCTCAGTTTCTTCCACATCATCTTCCTCCTCGACTGAAGCATCAGGGCTGATGTTCAGGCTGTTCTTCACCGTGCTGTAGATTCGAGAAGCAAAATCCTTGGGATCCGTGAGCGAAAAGCCGCTCTCCATGAGGGCTGTTTGGTATATAAGTTGAGCTGTTTGTTTTACACCTTCATCCTGTACAAAGAGAGACAATTAGAATTAAAAAGAATTCATCATCACAATGTACTTGATGTCACAACTAGGAGTAGCAGAATCACAATGTCGAGTCCAAAATGTACCTCGGGATCAAGTAGAACCCTTTCACGAAGCTCCTTGATGATTGGATGCCTCGGGTTAATTTCAAGTACCCTCTTACCACGCATATAAGCTTGCTTGTTGGCATCAGATAGAGTTTGTGATGCCATAATCCTTTCCATGTTTGAAGTCCACCCGTATTTCGAAGTCACTACTATAGAGGGGGAGTCTGCCAAACGGTTGCTAATCTTCACATCATCGACATTTTCACTGGCAAGGGCTTTCTTCCACCATTTGGTCAGATCCTTAAATGATTCCTTAAGCTCTTTGTCCTTTGAGCTTTTTCCGATTTTCAGCCCCTCTTTGGAAACGTTCTGGAATTTCATGTCCTCGTAATCCATCAGGTATTGCATCAGATATTCGTCTACTGGGTCCGTAAAAAAAATGACCTGAAGGAAATTTTGCATTCAGTACGAGGTAGCAAGGTTGACACTTGGAATTAGAAGAATGTCTACCATGTGCATTTACCTCATAGTTCTTTTTTGTTAGTCTCTCAAGGAATGGGGATTTCTCTAACTGTTCCTTGCTGGTTCCAGTGATGTAGAGAATGTCTTTCTGTCCAGATTTCATCCGTGAAATGTACTGATCGAGTGATGTTAGCTTACCTTCTGATTTAGTGCTGCAGAAAGCAGAACAAAGAACGATTTACTCTTTTAATTCAAACTAAGTCGCAAGAAAATTTATTATGTTCAAGCTTACGTTTCAAACCGAAGAAGTTTTGCTAATCGGTTCCTATTAGTTGCATCCTCAATAATTCCAAGCTTAATTGACTTGCCAAACTCATTCCAAAACTTTGTGTATTGACCCTTCTTTTCATTGTCTTCGCTAGATTCTTCAGTGTCTGCAGCAGGATTGAATTTTCAAATTAAGTCAGAACCTGGGTAGGCAGCAATTGAATTGGAAAAGTGGAAAAGTATTTTTAGCATATACAGTTATAGCCTATACAGAGTTGACCAACTAAATAATCCATATAAAGTTTGTTTATTTTCTTATTTCAGGCATGGCATACCTTTCTTATCAGTAGATTCATCAGGGTCCTCCTCAGCTAGCTTTCGGATCATATCAAGGGCCTTGCGGATAAGCTTTTTCTTGATTGTTTTCAAGCTGCTATGCTGCTGTAGCATTTCTCTTGACACGTTCAGTGGCAAGGTGTCGGAATCAACGAGACCCTGATCACATAGGTGAAATGGTTAGAACCCTGAGAGAAAGTTCAATGTCGTAACAAGAATACCACTTTCACGAGTTTGATGAAATGAAAATTACCAACAAGAAATTCAAATACTTGGGCAGAAGCTCGTCAAATTCATCAGAAATGAAGACACGTCTGACATATAATTTCAGGTTGGACTTCTTTGAATTGTAGTAGCTCTCGTACAAATCATGAGGAGCCTTAGGAGGAACAAACAATACAGCCTTGAATTCAACATCGCCTTCAGCTGTAAAATGACTCCAAGATAGAGGCTTCTCATCACCAAAGTCCTGTACGAAATGTTTATGACAACAATTAAAACACAAATATTTTCCAACAGAGACAGGAAAAAGAAGAAACAAAAAACAAACACCACCAACGGGACGCCAGTTCAAAAATGAAACACACCTTCGCCAAAGAGTGATAGAATTTTGTATATTCTTCCTCTGTTACTTCCTTTGGATTCCTAAGCCATATAGCTTTCATGTCATTCAAAAGTTCCCATTCATGAGTAGTTTTCTTAACTGTCTTTGTTTTGGGCTTCTCCTCTTTCTCTGTGTCTTCTTCTTCTTCTTCTTCCTCAGAAGATTTACTTTCAGCTGCACAAGTCACGTGATTTTCGTGAGAATGGAGAAAGAGCTAAATACATGAGAATATAATCATTCTGTCCGAGTAAAATCACTTATATAATGTTCACGGGACAAGGAAAATTTAGTAGAGATGTCACATACAGGTGTCCTCGTCATCAGTGGACTCATCTTCATCAGCAGGAACCTCCTCATCCACTTCTTTAGTAGCCCAAAGGTATATGGGGAAGTTGATAAATTCAGAATACTTTTTCACCAATTCCTGCAGCAAATAATTTAAGATTTAAATTTTCATCCTCAAACAGATAAAAAGAACACAGAAATAATATGACAGGGAAGATCTCCATAATAAAGGAAAATTTAATATTGCTCAGATACAACCATACAGCATAACGGCATCGTGTGTGAAAAAATTTCTAATGAGTAGACATTCAAGAATAATTATTACACTGCATCCATTATTTGACAAAGTTAGTTTTCAATACACAGCTCTGCCACTAAATTACATGATAAAGAACTATAGTTGACCCTGTAACCAAGACCAAAGAGAAAACAAGAAATGAAGGGTTCTCATGAGCCATTAATGCTCAGATATCACATTCTGAAATTCCGAAAAATCTAAACACACACCCTAAATTTCGCTAAGGATCAGTTCTCCTTGGTAATATTTTAGGTCAGGAAAGGAGATTTCAAAATAGAACCAGAGAGAGGAATGATATGTTAAAGCTAAATGCCCAATTTCACATCATCAAGGGCCAAAGAACAAGTTTTCCATAGAAAATGATGCAAAATTTAAGATATAAATGAGCCGGCTAAAAGGTTATCAGCTACAGCTATAACATTAAGTAATATTTAGGTGATCAACTAAAGCTGAGAAGAATTATACAAGTTTGGCACCTAATTAATGCAATTATTTCGTTTGTAAGGAGAAAAATCAAACTTATGATATAATCATGCATGGACAAACAAAATTAAAGGCATATTTAAACAACCATTATACGTAGTCAGTCAATTTGGGATTTTGGCCTAACTGAAAATTAGAGGAAGAAATTCAAAAGATTTAATCCAATTGGATATGTGCTAAAAAAAGTCATAGAAGTGTTCATTCAGGATATTGACTGATAGAAAATACAGAGATTCGTAAAATTCCTGGCATGTTAATGCCAGGATAGCTTTAGAACTCAGTCACAAAATAAACATGATTGTTATATGCTAAAGGATATCACATAAAGCACAATATAAAAGGAAGAACCTAATGATTCATCCAATCATAGAGTCACATTCCAAGAATGATACAAGCCTTGAAGATTTAAGAGTATTTAGAGTCAACCAACCTTCAATTTAAACTCATCCAAGTACTCCTGCGCTTCATCTCTGAGATGCAATCTGATTTCAGTACCACGACCAAGCGGCTCGTTCCACGTATCCTCTGAAATAGCAAAAGCTCCATCAGCTTTTGACTCCCATACGTACCTGCAAGTATAAACTTTTCATAATTAGTGTCTTCCATCCAGAAACATAATGACCTACTGCTGGAAATAAAGTCTGAGAAACATACTGTTTATCATCATTATGTTTGCTAATCACTTCTACATAATCTGCCACAAGATACACCGAGTAGAATCCAACACCAAATTGCCCTATTAGGTTAAGATCGCCACTTGTTTGCATTTTTTCCACAAATGCTGCAGATGAATATCATAAATATTAAGCTATGGTCATCGCGTAACCATCAAAAGACGTATTAAATGATCAGGCTTAATGGTTACCTGATGTTCCAGATTTAGCAATGGTACCCAAGTTCTTGACCAAATCCTCCTTCGTCATTCCTATACCTCTATCACGGAGGGAGAGTATTTTCTTCTCCTTGTCCAATTTAATCTACAGTTACCAGAAAAATAGCCATAGTGATTGAATAAGAACTTTCAGAAAAAAATATCTCTTCCATATAAACTTCCACTGGACAATGATCATGACAAGATGTCATACATAGTGGAAACATTTCAGTCTGGAATTTTCAATTGAAATGTTCGAAATTTAATATGATGAACAACATTAAATCAAATGGACTAATGAATTATGACGTTTGTCTTATGTAAATTAACTACAAAACTAATCTCTAGGCAATAACAAACCAATCTCCCAACAAAGCTTTTCTAGCTGTAATAGGACATTATTATCAAACTTTAAATACAAACCTGAATCTCGAGCTTGGCATCATCACCTTCACCCAAAACTTCTTTGTCAGTGAGTGAAAGGAACCTAATCTTGTCAAGAGCCTGAATTGTTTACAAAGTTGAGTATCAACCAGGAGTATTGCCAATAACTCATGAACAATAACAACAGCACAGAAGACCAAACTCACATCAGAAGCATTCGAGATCAACTCTCTCAAGAAAATATCTTTATTGCTGTAGAGAGAGTTGATAATAATATCCATGAGGCGCGACACCTCGGCTTGGAACTCGAATTTCTCCGCATTCGCCCGGAGAGTTTTTCTGGATATCGACTCAGCTTCCCTAAATCATAACCAAATAAATCACAACCTAAGTTGCCGAAGAAATGCTAACAAATTTCAATAATCTAAAATCCAAAGCACCTCTTAACCACATCAGAATCAGTAGATAATCCATTCGGAACGGCACCGATCCTCTCTTCCACCTTTGGCGGATCTACCGCCTCATCTAAATCGACTTCAGCATTCGCCTGAATTTTCCTACCTACAGAATTCAATCATATAAACCGAAATTTAGAGTTCATTTCAACCAAAACCACAGCTCAACAAGCGAGAAACTCAAAATTTCGTGAAATTGATTAAAAAACCGCGAAGATTTGGGAAATATGAAATCAATGAACTATAACCATATTACAATATTTACCTTGATCTGGAAGAAGAAACAGAAGGCATAATAGGAATAGAACGGAAGGGATCGTCCACTTCCTCATTATTTAATTTACTGGGAAATTCAGTGAGAATGTATTAGATTTGAATTGATTTCTTGAGCTTAGAGAGCGAGTGTGGGTGCTTATGTAGTGAGGATATAAAGATCTTGTGGACCATTGCCACGAGCATCAGCGCTTGGATTGGTTAGATTTTGCCATGCTGGAGAATCCAACGGCTGACGATGACTTTTTTGCCACGTGGGAGGATGTAATTGGGCAGTGCGTGCTTGTTAGACGTGGTAGCTCCTTTGCAGTGGGGTTCTGGAAGACTCCATAGGGAAGACAGAAGACCGGGAATTATAGAGTGAGGAAGAGCCTAGGGATTTCGTAGGTTAATGATTTCTATTGGTGGAAACACGCGTCAAATATTCTGTGCCTGCACTAATTATACGTCAAACGCACTACATGTGACCCATTATGAACATCCCCATTTACACGGGGAAATTTTTTAACATCGCACTCTCTATATCCATAATAATCAACTCACTTTAAATTCTATATAAATATTCAGAAATACTCCCTCGGTACCTCTCTTCCCGTCCGTCTAAAGGTTTTTTTTTTATTTTAATGGTCTTACTCAAAGAGTTCCCTTTTTTTTTTATACACATGAGTTCTACACTCACTGAAGCATCCCGAGCCTAAATTTTTTTTTTTAAATCAAAGTACTACTAATTAATCGAAAATATCATCACGAACTTACTTAATATTTTAATACAATATTTTAAAGGAGGAAAATATAATTTATAACTTTTGAAAATCATTTTATAATAGCGTAATAATATAATACTAATAATAAAATTTAATGTATACATATATACATATATTAAAGTTTACATTAAGAAATCACAATTTAAAATTTTATAGTCCTTGCATTTTTTATAAATATATAAGTAGAATTTATAGCGGGAACCACGGAGAATGTCATGTCTTGTCGCAATCCAGATGTCCCAATCATTGACCTGAAAATTTGTTGTTTGAAAATGTGATATTAAAATCCCAGTGGGTAATTTTGGCAGAATGTTAATCAGTAAATACATAATGATATGATTACTCTTTTTCATGACAACCCAAAAGTTAATCACTACCATGTTTCATAGCCCGTCGACTACTACCATTGTCACGACTCGTCAATCGTAACCATAAAATTCATGACTCATACGGCCACTACTATAAGAGAAGAAATAAGCATACTTCATATGCAAACCAACAATAACATCCAACCATTTTCAAACATTTTTACCCACTTTTGATTTACTTAAAATACCGTGTTACAACTTGAGTGGAAGAGTGATTTGACGTCCCGTTCACCAGCACTTCACCTAGCACAGATAATTTATTTAAAAACTTGTACCCATAATTAATTAAGTAGGAACGAAAATTTATCATTTTCCTGTTATATTATAAACATTATTTCTAATAATAGTGTGATAAAAAAATAGTGTAATGATAGTAATAATAATAATATTAGTATAAATTGGTACCATCATCTTATGATTAGGTCAGATGTTTGGCCTTCCTTTTAAATCATAAAATGATGATAATAATGATAGTAATAATATAATAGTGATTGAAATTATAAGAATTTTCATAATATAAATTTAATAATAATGATGCTAATAAAAGTGTGATAGTGATAATAGTACAATAATAAAGATTTGTATAATCATTTTATGATTAGGTCAGAGGCTTGGCCTTCCTTTTAAATCATAATAAAATGATAATAATAATATTAATAACGAGGTATAATAGTAATAATAATAAAAATATGCGTTATCATTTTATGATTAGGTCAGAGGCTTAGCCTTCCTTTTAAATCATAAAATAATATTTATATAAGCATAATACTAATATATTTTAATATAATAATACAAATAAGGTAAGATAATAATGATATTACTAATATTAATAATGATGAAAACTTACCAATAACATGCTTATAATTATACTACACACATATACTAAAGTTAGGGGTGAGGGGTTATGGATTTTGAAGGTTATATATAGAAAAATTTTCACCCAAAATACGCAGTATGTGTGTGGATGGACGTTTACTGCAGTAAAGAAACTTCATCACAATTTCTTTTTTTTTTACCTGCAGTTTGTACAACTAGCTTTTGAAAATAGGGTACCTATATTTATTTATTATTATGCGCATATATATATATATATATATATATATATATATATATATATATATATATATATATTCTTGTAATTATTATTACTCATCAATTATTATTATTATTACTATTATTATTATTTCTATATAAAAAATATTTTGCGTATCTTATGGTTCTTTATTTAAATTCAAAATAATATTCTTCTTATTTCATCGGTGCTAGGAGTGCGGTTGAATTTGGATGTCTTCGTCACTTCTTCCTGTAAAATTGTTTTAGAAGCAAAATAAATTATATTAGTGGCATTATGAAAATAGTATAAAAATAATTATAAATGTTTGGGGTATTACATTCACCCACTAATACAATTAAAATATGGGGTCCTGACTCTCATTAATGCAACACAGGGACACGGTCCGTGTCCCCATGTGAACACAACAATTTCCCTCTCTATTCTATCTAAACCTATGTATTGCTAGGGAATTTAAATTGTAAAGGGGCACATAAATGGCAAAGGGGCACGAATCTAAATTTGTGTGCCCGGGCGCACAAGAGACTCACTAAAAAAAATACTCCCTCCGTCCCACAACAAGAGTTATATTTTACTAATTAGGGCGTCCCGCTACAAGAGTTACATTTTCTTTATAAGTAAATGGGACCCACATAAATCAATCACTTTATCATCATGGAGCCCACACACAACACTAATACAACTGCACACTATACATTAAATTATTACATCTCTCAACCCACTACATATTAAAATACTATATTTCTTAATCTCCGTACAAACAGTAAATGTAACTCTTTCTATGGGACGGAGGGAGTATTCCTTAATCCACGAGTAAAAAAGCAAAATGCACCTTTGGTGCGGGACGGAGGGAGTATCACTTTTGTAATTTTTTTTTGACAGAAAATAAATTTCTATTTAGAGATTGACTAGGGTACAACCAGGTACCAAATTGAATTGGTGCCCCCTTGGTCCCCACTCTTCTTAATTAATGGGTAGGTCTTGCGTGAGACCGTTTTTCACTTTTTAAAATAGTTATTATCACTTTAGTTATAAATCATTATCATTTTTCGCTATGAAATGTTATCACTTTTTATTTATACTATAAATAAATTGTTCATGAAAGAACATTATCACTTTTTATTAATTTAATATCATTTTTCTTCATAAAAGTTATCACTTTCTGGCCGTCTCACGTAAAGAGTTAGTGAGACGGTCTCACATAAGTCTTTCCTTAATTAATTCATGCTCCTTCATTAATGTTATTTTTTATTTATTTTTTAATTTATTATATTTTAAATGACTATTATACCTAAACCCTAGGGATAAATTATACCATAAATCATAAGGGTAAAAATTACAATTATACCCTAAATCCTGGGATAAATTATACCTTAAATTACAAGGGTAAAATTACAATTATATCCATGTAACAACAAAATTTATATTTATTAAATAATAAATACAAAAGAAATTACAATGATAATCCGATATGGATTAAACTTGAGAATTGAGTAAGCAGCTTCTACTTATCCTCTGATTCCTCGCTTGAATTGACTTCTTGACTTTTTCAACTTTCAGAGCCGGATCTTCGGATGAAGCTTGTCCGAGCTCTGATTTGGGATTTTTATAACGTTTATCCAGAGGTGTCGAGCCTTTGTTCGTATCGAACGCTGACTTAAAATTTTATTGTGAAGTACGGCGCTCAATTTGGTTGAACGTTGACTTTACATAGACTGCTAGATGAACTTGATATGAAGAACGTCGGATCAGAGAGGCTTAGTACCTTGGTCTTCGATCGGAGGCTGTTCTTGATTTGAAGATGACTTGAACTTGACTTGAAGATCTTGAATGTTCTTGACTTGAAGATCTTGAGTATTCTTTGACTTAAAGATCTTGAACTTGATCTTCGACTTGTTCTTGATCTTGATCTTCAACTTGACTTGGTCTTGATCTTGATCTTCACTTGGATCTTAATCTTCACTTGACTTGATCTTTAAAATTCTTCAGGTCTTCAGGATTTTCAGAGTGTCTGGAATGAGAACTGAAGGCCCTAATTTATAAGTGAAGGAAATAAACACTTGTGAGATATTTTTTCCTTAAAAAGATAGTATGTTGGGCTTTTCTCCTTTAATTAAGCCTGCTGGACTGGACATGGGCCTATTTAATTTAATTAGGCCTGTTAGATTTGACTGGGGTCTATTTAATTTGAATTAGGCCGGCTGGATTTGAGTTGGGCTTATTTGATTTGGGTCAAGCCTACTTGACTTGAATTGAGTCCATTTATCTTGGATTGAGCCATTTGACTCGAATTTGGGCTCAAATAATTATATTAATTATCAAATATTTATTTATTTATTTATTTTAAGAATCAATTTATTTAAATTCATTAATAAATAAATATTTAATATATTTTTCTTCGCATTTATATTTATTAGGCAATAAAATTTAATTGTCTACAACCCCTAAAATTAAATAAATAAAAGAATAGAAAAAAAAGAAAAAAGAAAACAAACAAATAGTAAGCGGTAATTGAATGTACGAATTTGCGGTAAAATTGGGGTGTGGTTCCCACGGTCGCACAGATTCTGAAAAGAAAAGACGGTGTTATTGTAGTCATTGTCTTCTATTTAATTCAAGATAGAATCAATGTTTCCACAAGAATCAGGCAAAGATGATGATAAGAAAGATAAAATACCATTAAAAGCATTAGTTATTAAATTATGTGCTAAAGAATTTCCTTCCTGACAAGTTCAATTGAACCAAGCTTGCTCAAAAGAAGGGCGGAGAGAGAGGATGTCCTTCACAATGATACCGAAATATGAAAGATCTAGCATGTTATTCACCAGTGCATTGTAAAGGATCTGAGAATTTGTTTCCACCATCACCTTCTTAAGATTTTATTCTTTTGCAATTTCTAGCCCTTTCAATGCTGCGAGTGTTTCACTTACTTCCACAGAAAAATTAGAGTTTCTGAATTCAACAAAAGACTACTCTATCTCCCCACTATGCCTTCTTTCTATGCCTCCTAAACCAGTTCCAACACCCGCAGTAAACCGGTGCATCTGTGTTGATCTTCACAACATCACCATGAGGTGGTTCCCATTCATTTTGCCTCGGAGCAACCTGTGGCGCAGTGTTAGTGATATGAGACTTTGCCCGCAAAAAGTCATTCACGTGGCTATGTACCATTGATGAGACATATTTTGGGTTCAAGTCCTTATTCTGGAAATAAAAATTGGTGACAAATTCTTATTGAAATATCATCGGCTTCCCTTCAATAGAGGCCAGAATCCACTCAGCTAGAGGAGGAAGAGACATAGAGCTCCCAATATCCAGTTTTGAGTGTGATATCAACCATATTTTTCGAGTCCATGGGCAATCACGCAACAGATGTTCTGCCGTCTCAATATCTCCATTTCAGCAAAGGCACGTCTGGTCGATATCAACATAATGGAAAATTAGATTGATGCTTACCGGTAGTACCCCTTTGATGCAGCACCATAAGAACACTTAAACCTTTGGTGTAATATCGATTTTCCATACTTGCCCCCATTTCCTCTCTTCATTAATATCTGTGGACTGATCTGTTTGAGCTCCTTCCAATTCTGCAAAGTAGCCAGATTTTACTGAGTATACCCCATTTTTTGTATGCTTCCAGGCTAAATAATCTGGTGATGTAGTTCTTCGTAGAGGTATTTGAAGAAAACGTGCCACATCCGTATGAGAAAAGATACTATGAAGCCTGTTCGTATCCCAATTGCTTGCATCCTCTAGGAAGATATCCCACACCATCATGGTTTCTGATAAGCCATTTCTGGGAGTGCTAATGCGAGATAGAGGTCCTTCTTCAATCCATAAATTCCTTCATACATTTATGGATTTGCCATCCCCTACAACCCATATTAGTCCTTTCTCCAAAACCTCTCTACCCGCAAGAAGGGCCAAGTGTAGTTGGGGTTTGATTCGATCTTTGCCGAGTAAAAATCTCCTGAAGAAAAATATTGGGCTTTTAGTGTTTTTGTCAATAGTGAATCTCAATCACGAAGCAATCTCCATCCTTGCTTTGCCAGCATAGCTTTGTTGAAAGCCAAGAGACTACAAAATCTCAATCCTCCCTCCAATTTCTGTCTGTAGAGATTTGCCCATGCAATCCAATGGATTCGACGTTCCTCACCCTTTTGGCCCCACAAAAAAGGAAAAACAACAGTTTCGATTTTTCTAAGAGTATTTTGTGAAAAAATGAAGCAGCTCTTACTTTTGTAATATACTTTTAAAGATAATATGGTATTTTGAATATGCGTTAAAATAGACTAGCCGTTCAATTAGGGATGACAATTTGGCCCGGCTCATACTCGACCCGCCTTGCCCCGCCCCGCCACGTGCACGGGCCAGGGCGGGTCTTTGTCCTAGCCTCGCCCCGCCCCGTAGTAAAATATTAAAATTTTTTATTTAAAATATTTATTATATTTATTATATAATATAATTATTGATATATATTATATATTATACATACATTTTTATTTAATTTAAATAAAATAAATCATGTATGGCAATTATATGTAACTATTACAAAATACTTTATTAAAATATTATATATATCATTTAATATATAATGTAATAAAAAAATTTAAAAATAAAAATAAAATTTAATTATTGAATTTAAAATTTAAATTTACTCCATTTTATTTTAATTTAAAATGTTCTATTTGAATGTATTATAATTTATCAAAAAATATTTTTTTAAAAAAAGAAAAAATGGGGCGGGGGCGGGGCATGGGTCCTCAATAGCCGACCCGCAGTAGGGCACGGGGCGGGCCACCTAGATACCCGGCCCGCCCCGGCCCATTACCATCCGTACGTTCAATAACTCAACTCCATAAAACTCGATAATAATAATTAATACCAATATATTACTCCATCCGTCCAACATTAATGTATCCATTTACTTTTTGTGCATGGATTAAGGAGTATTATTATTTTATGTGTAGTTGGTAGTTGTATTAGTGGAGAGTGTGGATGATGCGCATTTTCTTTACACGCAAAATTAATCCCCAAGTATTAAGGATATCAGTTGCAGCTTAAGCAAGCGACCAAGTGAAATATCGAATCCAAAGGACGGTGTATTATCAATTTAATTATTTACTAATTAATTAAGACGAGTGACAATAATATTTGATGTATGGAATTATTAATCTACTAAATAATTAATTAAAATAATAATTTAAATAAAATAAACATTAGAAGAATACGAATGCGACTCAAGTAGGAGAATATGAGCTCTAGGATAATCCAGTTTCACTATTAATTTCCCTTTCGTGTATCAATGTCCGACTATGCCTTGTGGAATATGAACGTATCACTTAGCCATACATATTTACTCTATAGACACAAGCAAACATGCATATAACACGTGTGAATAACTTTGGAGCAAGAGATATAATTTCATCCTCCCTTTCTAGATACTATCAGTATCAATTATTTCCCCTCTAGGATTGGTACTCTAACTCGATATGATCTCCCTTTATAGGTATTATAAAATTGCCATCTTTATCCTACTTATTAACCCGAATTTAACTCAGTTAACAAGTATTTATATAAGATAGTTCTAATGAAGCTTTGGAGTCCCCTCACTTAGAATCATAACATGGAATCATGCTCACCAGTGAACGCACTCAATCAATAATCAAGATATGTATTCAAATTCTACATAACAGTTAATGATGCACAAAACAACTCTGAGTATGAATTAAAAATGCATAGTCATACATAAACTAAACCACAAGTAGTGTTGTACGGAGTATACACACGAAGGTTCAATTAATTCATAAAAACCTTCAAAACTCTAGATCTACCAAAACAGTTCTAGCCCATGATGTTGCAAAGAACAATCATGGGGGTTGGATAGATCTTATCCATATGTCTGAAAAATACAAGATAAATTAGGAAACAATAAGAACCCTAGATTTGGGCGTCGTCGCGTCCTTCTCCGTCTTAAATCCTCTTCTTGGTTCCCCTCTTAATTCTACAGATGAATCTTCAAAGTGATGGATGGATGGAGGAAAGAATGTGGATGATGGTTGGGGGGTGATCCTCCCTTGTCGGGTGTAGGATGATTGTGTTGCTCTCTAATCCAAAATACATGCAATGAGATGTAAAACATGCAGACACACTGAGTAGTGTAAAAACATGCACAAATTCAAAAATTCTCGCTGGCAGCAGCGCGACTTCACGATTTTGAGCGTAACTTCCACATCCGACCTCCGATTTGAGTAATTCTTATACTCAACATAATTTTATCTTCCTTGGCTTTCTATCTATATAAAGAAATCACAGAAACTCTAATATTTGAATGTATAAAAAAGTCATGCAAAGTGGAATAGTCGTACTGAACAGGAACAGTTTGCGCGACGTCACCATTTGGATCATAAATTTCTCATTTGGAGTCCGATTGAGGTGTTCTTTATGCCAAAACGATCCCCTCTTCGTAGCTTCCAACTATGTATCACACTTTTAGTTTTGAGCTCCATGAGAATACAAAAAAATTACACAAGTTGGACGTGCGTTTTCCAGCATTCTAGCACAAGTTGCACATTTTCTCCAACTTTGCACTTTTGATCCTTTTTCCACCTAAAACACAATAAAACACCTCAAGTGCACCTTTTTCTCATATATATCAAATATAAGATACTTGTGCTAATATATAACAATAATTCATATAAAAAAGGTGTTAGATTGGACAATATAACACGCTTATTTTCACTCTCACCAGTGGATCCATATTTTATTTATTTTAGTGGAGGGTGTGGGTCTCATATGTCTAAAAAGGAAAATAGATAGATTAAAGGTGGACGACCCAAAATAGTAAAATGGATACATTAAGGATGGATAGAGAGAGTACATAATTATAGTTATATTATATTAATATAATAATTATTAAATATAATATTAAATATAAAATATGTCAGCTCAATTAGGCTCGAAAAGTTCGACTCTTTCTGCTTAATAAGTTGACTGAGCTTGAGCTCGGCTCAGTTATTTTTTAGTTGAGCTCGCTTGTAGACTCGTTATCGAATCAAGTTGAGCTCAAGTATGCACTATTCGGGCTCGCTCGACTCGTTATCAGATCGAGTCAAGCTCAAGTATACGCTATTCGGGCTCGCTCAGATTGTTTAACATGCCTAATTTTGAATAATAAATACTAAATTGTAAAATATATTATGTGAAAGATTTGATGATAAATTATTAAGTTTGTTGTTGTTTTCTTTTATGAAATATATGAAGATAAATTGGGATAGGAAAAAAAATTTTGAACAATGTGAAGTTGAATTAAAACGCAAAAATTAATAATATGCAAATCTATTTGCACATAAAAAAAAAACAACAATAAATAATAAGTTACATATTAAAACTCATTAAACTCTAACATACCATCATCATAAAATAATATTACTAATATCTATATAAATATTCCATTATGGTCCCAAATTAAATGGTTGCTTAAAATAGGAAACAATATTATCAATTATTAATCCCTATAAATGGTAGCACAAAAATACAAAATAAGATTATATTTCTCTTTAATTTACGTAGAGTTTCCTCTACATTTTAGTTAATTAATGAAATATCTTCTTGAATCAATTTTTAAGGACTTATTACTCTAAAATAAAATTATAAAATATTATTATTATATTATCTTTATTTATGTGATTTGCACTTTTTTTTTACATATATTACATTATTGCACATTTTTTCTGCACGTTGAATTGTTGCACCTTTTTTTTTTTCGAACAAAAAAAAAGTACAATAATGCAAAATGCAAAAAAATTGTGAAAAAATAAAATAATTTTGTCTATTTTATTTATTATTAGCAGGTACACTTTTGATCTTAATATTGTCTATTAAATTTATATGCAAAATTAAAAATTCTAAATATATGGACCTCTATCAATAAAAAATGATAATAAAGAGATGATGCTACATTTTGTTCCACTTTCATTAACAACTACTATGGGCCGTGGCACGTTGATGCTTTAAGAACCTAATGGGCCGGACCCAGTGAAAAGGGTCTGTTAGTCCAATAAGCAAATGGACATAAACGGCTAAATAAAACCCTTCAATTTCCCTCTTCCTAATTCGGAGTCCATCTTCTTGTCTTAAACCCTGAAGCCTGAAGCACAGCTGCATCACCTCCAATGGCGAAATTCGTGTTTGAGCCACCGAGCGACGAGGATTACGATCGTGATGAGACTGAGAGCGAGTCTGAAGCAGAGGAAGAAGAAGAAGAAGAAGAAGGTGAAGCAGAGCCTGAAGAAAAAGTGCGAAAGAGCAAGAAAACGCAGTCGCCATGGGACTTCTCGACGTACACAGAATCTCTCGCCGATGAACACTCTCGACGAAGAACTACTTCAGTTGACTTCAAAATCAGTAAAGCTCTCGAGCGGCGCCCTATTGCGACCGCCGCCGAGGATAATGACTCAGATGAAAATTTGGATTCGGAACCCCACCAAGTAATGCCTTTTGTGTTGTTAATGCTATTTCATCTTATTGAGGCTGTTTTGTCGTCGACTGATTGATTTCATGGTTAATTGTTTGGCGCAGGAGGATTACAGACCTGATGAGGAGGACGATGATGATGTGCCAACAACTAGTGGAAATGATTCGAAACCATTTTTTGCACCGGTGGATGGTGTTTCTTTTCATGCGGAGTCGTTTCTTGACCTACATCTTTCTAGGCCATTGCTTCGGGCATGTGAAGCCTTGGGTTATAGTAAACCTACTCCCATCCAGGTTTCAAGAATGAATTTTCCATTATAATTTATTCAAGGTAGATCACTTAGTTTTATGCCGTAAAGCTATTCTGAGTCGTACTCTCCTTCCCCTTTTGATAGGCTGCTTGTATACCATTGGCTTTAACTGGACGCGATATATGTGGGAGTGCTATTACTGGTTCTGGGAAGGTATTTCTAATTTGTTTTCACGAGACTCCCCGTTTGAATTTGAATATCCTCTTTTATCAATAATCCACTCCATCCCCTCTTAAAAGATGGGGAGTTCCCGGTGCTGATCTTGCGCATAGTGGGGTTGAGTTTTCTGAGATGGCATATCAATTATATTTTTTTCTATCCACTTTTTAAGCACCTTAGATTATTTGTCTTGAGCTATGATGATGAAAATTTGTGCTTGTATTGTATCTTTTTGTATTGATAACAGACAGCTGCTTTTTCTTTACCTACATTGGAGAGGCTTTTGTACCGGCCAAAGAATAGGCCAGCTATTAGGGTTCTTATTCTTACACCGACTAGGGAGTTGGCTGTTCAGTAAGTTCTGCCTTTATATGGAATTTCTTGGTGCTAATATGCTGATGTCTATTGCTGTTTTCTTTTCTTATTCATTTTTGGTTGTTGGAGTGGACTGAAGTGATATCTCTGCCTCACATGTGATTCTTCTATTACATATTACAGGAGTAGTATTTATTTCATTTTCTCTTTTGATCACAAGATATCCTTTTCCCACAAGCAAATATCAAATCTTCAATTTCAATGTTTCTTCATTGTCTTTGATGCAGAATGGTTAATTTCATGAACACTACAGGGATAACATCTGAAATTATCAATGGAAATTTGAATAGGGCTTGGAAAGCATTAGTGAAATTGTGAATGAATGAGCTATAATGTAATCACAACATGTAGGAATGAGTGTCAAAGTTTGAAGTATTCCTTATGTTATGATATGAGCAGACCAACAAGAATTACCATAGCATGTACTACACATATTAGATTTTATTAGTCAAGAGTGACTTTTCCACTTTAATCAGATGTATTTTCATATCTATGTATTTTTTTTTTCCTTAAATATTATGAATATGATCCTAAACATGTGCAAAATTACCCATTACCCCCACTTCGATATTGCTTGCTCAATTCTTGGCCTACTATACTGGTTTTTAATTTTCTTAATGCTATTGGGATGCATCTAAGAACAATCATGGAAGTATATTATTTATTTCTTTTTGTTTCTTTTCGTCTCAGTTTTTTTAATAGTTCTAATGTTTTTACGGGATTATATGATTTATTTCTTCAGGATACACAGTATGATTGGGAAACTTGCTCAGTTTATGAGTGACATCAGATGTTGTCTGGTTGTTGGTGGTCTTTCAACTAAGGTTAGTGTGAATTTCTCTGTTTTATTGGGTTGAGCTTGCATGGTATCATACTCTATATTCTCTTCAACCCACCTCTTTTTAATATAGGGATATAGGTACTGTTCTTCCATTTGAGAGACTTGAAATTTAATTGGGAATATGTGTTGATTTCTGAGATATGTTTAAGAAAGAAATTATATCAATACGTGGAGATATCCACACTGAAATACCTAAAAAATATGCAAATTAAATCCCTGGGTACCTGGGCTAACTTTTCCTGAGAACCCACTTCCCCTGAAGTTGGGTTGTACATGCCGTGCATTCCCTGCTTGTAAGTTAGTTCTTGGAAGAGTTTTAGTGAGTGTTTCTACAGTTTGAGACTTTCTGTTGCGTAGGAGTGTTAACTAGCTAAAAAAATGCCCTTCCCAACCTTCTGAGTGATGAGATGGCAATCTATTTCAATGTGCTTGTTGTATCATGATGAACTGGCTTCTTTGCAAGGATACACATTAATGCATTGCATTCAAATATACAACTTTTATAGTTGGTAAATGTCTGCGATGTCAGCATGTCACAGTAACCTTGGACACAGTGGCTCCATTGGGATATACCACTCAATGGATGATTGAACTTACTGCTTTGTAGCGATTATGTATTAGGCATCTAAATGTCAGGAGAATGTATGTTGGGGTATGCGTGTCGCGTGCATCTATATTTTGTGCTCACACTCACAGAAAACTGGTGCAACTAACAAATAGACACATGCATGGCTGATAAATTATTACCCACTCTTTTTTCATTAGATGTCTAACACATTACTGTCTCTGAGTAGTTATCTAATTACATGACTGCCACTTAGCATTCATTTTCCTAATGCATAATTACTACTAATTAATGCATGATGATTTTTATTCTTAGTGGCCATAAAGCAATGCCATAAGTAAACCTTCGAAATAGGTAGCATGGATGAATCATGTGCAATGTGTCTCTGTCCGCATAAGGTCCATTATGCAAATGAGTAATTCCTTGCAAATATTGTTAAACGCAAATATTGTCAATGCCTGTTCTAGCATCAAAATAATATCAATGTTGTTGGACTGTTTGAAAAATTGTTGTAGTTCTATGTGAGGAAGGGTTACTGAAAGAACCTGTTGATCCTTTCATTCAAGGATGAAATGATTGTAACATGTTATCAAATACTTGGTGCAGTCTTCAATTCATGAAACACTTGCTGAATCTGATTGCTTATATTTTGTAAAGTATTTCTCCACCTTATAGAAAGGATTTTTTTTTTTTTTTTTTTTATTGAGTATGCTGTAGTTTTTATGTAATCAGGTTTCTTTATTTCTTATCCAACTAGCTGTTGCTGTTGTTCCCACTGAAAGATGTTATAAAATGTAGAGAATGCATGGTGAATGGAGCATTTTTTATTTTATGTTTCTACAAGGGTGCTTGTGAAGTACTACTGGTCAAGTGTCAACTAGAGTACTTAACTCTGAGAGCTGTATGAATTTGAAAGATCTCTTTGAGGATGTTCTTATAATTTTGTTTGTTTCTACCATGTAATTTATATTTGCCTAAACTGACACAAGATGATAATATGATATTAGGTGCAAGAAGCTGCACTGAGAACATTGCCAGATATAGTTGTTGCAACTCCAGGGCGTATGATAGATCACTTACGGAACTCTATGTCAGTACATCTTGATGAGCTTGCAGTTTTGATACTTGATGAAGCGGATCGACTTCTTGAGCTTGGATTTAGTGCTGAAATTCATGAATTAGTATATTTTCAAACTCCTTTCTTTTTTAGGTGACCTAGCTTGTTAATTCCATTCTTTTCTGAACTGTGAGCATGTGGGAAATTTATTCCTGAAATGATTTTGCTCTAGAGAGAATTTGAGGCATTGTTGCTTGATTATTGTCCCTAAAGTTTCCATCTTTTAAGGCCCAATAGAAGCGTTCTGTCCTACCCAAGTTATTACCATTGTCTCCCATTGAACGATTCTGTTGGCACCGTGTAGTTCACTCTCTGACTTTTAGGTTCAGTGTAGGTTGCTGGAATGTATTAGAGATATGTTTGTATTGGATATGGGGCCAGTGTCTGTCCTGTGCATCAAATATCAACTTTTGAAGTGTCTGCATCATAGAAGTTTGCAGTTTATTTTTTATTCTATTTGGTGAAAAGAAAGAAAAATGAGGCCAGGTTTTAGGTTAAAGCCTGCAAGTTGAATTTATTACTTTGAGTAAAAATTTGCTGTAGTAGATTGTATAGAATTGTGAAACAAATTACTTGTGTTGGCCACATTATCTTGAAGCAGTTAAAGTGGGACTGAAAATGTAGAACTCAGAAATTCCACCAGCTTCTATTTAAGTAACTCTTGCAATACTTCCTTCTGTAGCAGTCAAGTCATGCACATTGTGTGTCCTTTGTTTTTGCTTGTATTCCTGTATTAATTCCTTTTTTGCCCCCCCTAAAATCTATTTTATTTTAAACTGTCACTATTTTGATGTGGGACTGCAATTCATCCTCACTTCTTCAGGTGAAGTTGTGTCCTAAAAGAAGACAGACCATGCTATTTTCAGCAACCATGACAGAGAAAATTGGTGAGCTTATGAAGCTCTCCTTGAATAAACCATTACGCCTTTCAGCTGATCCATCAACAAAGAGGCCAACAGCTTTAGTTGAAGAGTATGTCATTTGTAGCTCTTGCTATTTGATTACATTTTCATGGTCCTTTGTGTTGTAAGATCATTGTAAGCTGTTTGAAGTATCCCACGAATGATTCATCTTTTCCACTCTTCATAATACTGTGTCACCTTGTATGCAGAGTGGTTCGCATACGTAGAATGCGTGAAGGAAATCAGGAAGCAGTTCTTCTTGCATTGTGCTCCAAGACCTTTACATCTAAAGTTATTATTTTCAGGTTCTCTGTTTTAAATGGAATTGATCGCTTTATTACTGTTTTCATTTGCCTAAATTCCTGATTTTACATTGTTTCCATTATGTATCTATTCACTTTATATTATTGATGCTACTCCTTTCCACTATAAGGAATTGATTTGCTTATATAAATATGAGTTAGTTCTATAAGGGTAGATTAGTTAAAGGGGTATTTAATATATCTGCTCCATAGGGTCTCCAGAAATAAAATAATCCTGCAAAATTTGGGTTAGATGTTGAATCTCTGATGCTGGATTGTTAGCATCACAGGTTTTGTAAATTTTACGAATTGTACTTCTTTATTTGAAGTTTTTACGGGTTTCTATTTTCTTTGCCCTATTCAGCTCCTTCCTGTTTGTATATTTGGTAACCTGTATTTTTTTAGTTGCCAACTTTCAAGGTTAGAATGACAGATGATATCTAGGATCACTAATTATATTTTAAATTCTGCATGATCTAAATATTCTGTGTATTTTTGTAGATTTTTGCCTAAGACATTCTATTTTCTTTTTTAGTGGTACCAAGAATGCAGCCCATAGATTGAAGATTTTGTTTGGGTTAGCTGGCCTTAAAGCAGCTGAACTTCACGGAGACCTCACCCAGGCCCAACGACTAGATGTTAGTGTCTCCTAGCATCATAACTGTTTTTTTGTTAAGTTTGTGTATGGTTCCATATTATATCTTAAGGATTGTTTTCATGACATGTGTAGGCCTTGGAACTTTTCAGGAAGCAGCAAGTGGATTATCTTATTGCTACAGATGTTGCTGCTCGTGTAAGTATAAAAAAAGTTTTAACAATTTTTACAGATACCCTTAAAAAACCAGTTCTTTGATATATAACATTGATATATTCTATGTCAATGGTGAATTGATGCTGATATTGCCATCTGTTATATTTTGTATTCAGGGTCTTGATATAATTGGTGTTCAGACTGTCATTAATTTTGCATGTCCAAGAGACCTTACAAGGTAAATATAGGTATCCCTGGATTGGTTTTAAAATTGTATATTTAGCTAGGAGTGTGTTTCTAAAAGACCTGACTGTGATTTTGCCTAAATTTGCCCTCATCTGGTGCTAGTCCTCTTTTGGCTCACTTGGTGCCTGGCAAGTTGCACCTATAACAAAACTATAAGACTTAATGCTTGTATTTATTACAGAATATAATTTCGCAGATCTAGGCTTCTCAATCTCATTTTTTGAACATTATTTGTGGTTATTTTCAATTGAATAATTTATACTGCAGTTATGTCCATCGAGTTGGCCGAACTGCCAGAGCTGGCAGAGAAGGATATGCTGTTACCTTCCTGACTGATGATGATAGGTCTCTTCTGAAAGCTATTGTAAGTATCTAAACTCATTTAAATTTCAATTATGTCGGGTATCCTGTATTTATGTACATTCAGAAGCTTGGGAAGTTCTGTTTCTTGTGAATTTTGAATTATATGTTGGTTCTTTTTCTTCAACATAAGATTCATGTTGTTAATATGTTATGGTTTGCATGGTCTGTTTTCCTTTCCATCCCTTGCAGTGGCTAGGTCAGCCTTCTGCATCAGTTTGTGTGCAATAAAGTTATATTTAGAAATTAAGTGCACAAGAGAACTTAAGAAAGACAATTATATCACTTAAATGGTCACTTACGAGTTTGCTTGTAGGTTACAACTTTTTTAAAAGATTACAGGTAAACTCCCTACTCTTGTATATGTATATATGTGTACACAATTTCACCTAACTAATAGACGATGGGGATTGTTTTGGTCAAAAGGTGGACCTCCTGATTCCTCTATTTCACTACAGATTGTAGAGAATGCTGACTTTTCTGAAGCTTTGATAATTATGAATGACTGAACTTATTTCTTTTTGTATCAATTTGGATTACACAATGCCTGTAGGATCAACCTAGAAAGTGTTTGGCATTGACCCCTAGCTTTCGAAGAGAGATAAGTAATAGGACAATCACAAAATTAGAGAAATTTTATTTTTTAAATTTTAAAGCAGATTTATTGCCTTGTGCAACTCTATTTTTATTTCCTACCTTCTATTATTTATTCCATAATTATACTGTATCATTTAGTAATAGTTACCTTCAATTCACTAACATCTACAAGCAAACATTTTATTCATTTTTCTTGAAAGTTGAGAGAGGACTAAACTGAAACAGATGGATACACTGAGGAATATGCTTCTCCTAGAAATCTTTTGATGTAGGTGTTCTATTATGTTACTTAGCATTCTCTTGATAGTGCAGTTTAGGATATCCATTTATTTGCGTCAGTCATTCCTAATTTCCTTTGCTCAATTTGTCTTTGCGTTATATTGTGCAAAAATTATTTATCCTGGTGTCTTCAGTTTTCTATCTCTATTTATTTGTGTTTGGTGCTTAAGTTGATTTAATATAAAAAATCATCATAAACTCTAAACTCTTTAAAGCATGAGTTGTGGGCATCAAGATAGACAATCTTATCCTTCAAGTTAATAAATTTCTGTCCTTGCGCCATAATGATCACTGATCAAAATTTTTATGGTCAAATAGTATGTTTTTCAGAAAATTTTTCTGGATCTCCTCTGTTAGTATGCTTGAGTTGAATAACCTCTCGAACCATTACTGCAGGTTAAAAGAGCTGGTTCTAGGTTAAAGAGCCGTATTGTAGCAGAGCAATCGATAAAAAAGTGGTCTCAAATAATTGAGCAAATGGAAGATCAAGTGTCCTCAATTCTTCAAGAAGAAAGGTAATTGCTTCATTTTTGTCTCAGATTTTGCACGCAAAGTATGATCTATACCACCATTCATTGTCTTTTAATGTTGCAGGGAAGAGATGGCGCTAAGAAAGGCTGAAATGGAGGCTGCAAAGGTTTATTTCTCTGACAGTTTTTCGAGTTTTGAACACTTATTAGCTTTTTTTTGTTGCAATTAAAAAAAGAAGAAGAAAGAGAACCATCATTGAGAGCATTCTGCCATACTGGAGAGTTCATTCCTACAATTTAAACCATTTTGTTTGAAATTTCGGCTAGCCAGAGAAAAACTAAAATAAAAATTGATAATATTTACTGTATTTATCAGGGAATAACAGACCAGATCTTCTCTTTCCACATGACAAGCATGTTGACGCATGCGAGTTTGTTTTGATAGGAAGTGTAAACAGGCATAGACTAGTCCTACAAAAAAAAATACCACAATACCATAAAATCTTACATTGATACTTATTAGAGGTCTCCCTTGGGGCACACTTGAGGTGCAAGGGGCTTGAAGGTTAGCTACCGGCAAGAGGCAGGCAATATTACAGTGGGGTGTGCCTCCTGAATACTAGTGCTCTCACTCCCTTTTAAAAAAGTTTTTTTGTTTCATTTAGTTGTTTATTTATACAGCTTTGCTTGTTACATATGTTATCTTTCCTGATGAATTCTTTAGTTTATAGGTTCTACATTTTACACCGTAGAACTAAAAAAAAACTAGACGAGATAAATGATTAACATATTATTACCATTATATAGTTAACACTTTTTTTCCACGTCTCATGTTCAAGTGGCTTGTGCCATGGGTGCCATGCTCCTCTGGCATATAAGGGGCCCCTTGCACCTCAGATATCCCTGCCCCTTTGACAACTATTCTTTAGATATAGAATAAGTTAACACTAAACCTCTTCTGTACTTGTTTCCTTCATTGCTTGTAGGCAGAAAACATGATCGCCCACCATGAAGAAATTTATTCTCGTCCAAAACGAACCTGGTTTGTTACAGAGAAGGAGAAAAAGCTAGTAGCTAAGGCAGCAAAGGTAATTCCTCATTCTGGTATATTGCATTCACTTTCTTTTTAGCTCATAAATCAAACTGCCTCTGGCCATATGGCCCATATCATCTGCTTAGAAGTTGAGATTTATTATGAAACTTTCTTTTATGACTAATATTAAATTTGAGATGTCTGCCATCATGATAGGCATGGTCATTTGATTCTGGTAGCTTATCATGATAGGAAATCCTCTTGGAGTGATTAGTTAGTTTCTACTTTATTTTCTGAAATTTATAATGACTGAAAATTGTGTCCAAATGACGGTGCTTTTATGTGAAAGAAGTAGCCTAAAGCTTGGTGTTACTGTTAGTGGATCATCTCCCGCTTCATTTAATGAACAGCCTGGAGATCAAATTCAGTTGCTAGACTTCTTACCTTATGTATACTTGACTTTTTCTTCATTTCTTTGGAAAATCTCTCTTTCATTTTGAAGAGCTGCCTATCAAGGTTTAATGGATGAGAGTTTGATCCATGAAATTATAGTATCACAGAATGGGAAAGCAAAGGCGACCGAAGCTAGATACATGTTGACTGTTAAAGAGAAAACTACATTATTATTCAAAATAAACCTACGTATATCTTATTATGAGTGCTCTGTCTGTCTGTATGGTATCTTGTTATTAGACAATTCTTCTGCTAATACCTAGTTTTATTCTTTGCTAACTTATGAGTGGTACTGCTAATGGCTTACTAGGAAGCTTTGGGAACAAGGAAAGGTTCTGGAAATGAAGCAATCAGTGCTGAACAAGCAGAAGATTTGAAGATGAAAGAAAAGAGAAAACGAGAGCGCGAGGTTCTTACAAACAGCACTTATGACATATTTCATTTTTGTCTAGACAAATGATTCATCCGAAGCTAAAAATTTTACAGAAAAACATGCCAAGGAAAAAAAGAAGAAAGTTGGAGGCAGCTAGAGAGATGTTAGAGGACGAAGATGAAGTCAAGGTGTATATCCTTTCATTCTTTTTAGTATGATCGCAGTTCTCTTATATATATATATATATATATATATATATATATATATATATATATATATATATATATATATATATATATATATATGTTTTATTCTCCCTCCATCCCCACTAAAATTAGTTGCATACCCTTTCTGGAAACCCCTCTATAATGCAACAATTACTTTGTTGAAAACCATGTCCACTCACATTTAATCATTTTTACATTAAATATACACTTTTCCTTAAATCAGCTGTCTTTAATTAAATTTGGTGGATGGAAGGAGTATAATTATTTCGATAACTACAAAATCATGAACGTGATTTTTGTACTAACTGTGGGGTAAGTTTGTGTAAACAACATTTTTGAAGTTTGTAATTGGATTCTATTACTACAGTCTTAGAATGGTAATGATGAATTTCTAGTTTCTATCACATGGCTCTACCTTTGGGAGCCCACTAGGTGGAGCCAAGATGACTGGTGACGAGCTGGTTCCATGCCCACGCAACAAGTCACTGGATAGTTCGTTTGTTGTAGACAAGCCATCTCAAAGAACAACTCCTTCAATCATTTTGTCCATTTATATTTTCTTTTTGAGTGAATTTGGATGTACTATTGGTTAGTTTTAGGAATTTCATGTTGCTCGAACTGTTTCTAACGACAAATTTATGAAACGACTAGGGTGGAGAGAAAAACAAACTTTCTCTCGTCGATGTTGCATATCGTAGGGCAAAAGCAGTGAAGGCTGCAAAGAAGGCCGTTGATGCTGGAAAGATTGTTAAGAAGTCCGTTAAAAAACCCAAGCGTCCTGGCCAAGTAACCAAATCAAGACAAGAAGAAATGCAGGAACTTTTCCAGAATGACATGAGTGAGAGAAGGCAGAAAAGAACTCTTGGAGGTGGTGGGAAGAGGAAGTCCTCATTCAAGAGCAAGTCAAGGTATAAACATCATTTGATGTTTCGTTAACTTTGAATTTATTTTCTCATCTTGGTACACAGATTTAATAGTATCCATCTAAGAACCACTTGATTCTCATTTGCTAAATTGCCTTGCAGATAGAGAGTTTAGTTTGGTAGAATTATCATATCTCCTTGCACCATTTTATTTATAGGAAAAGAAAATGTATTTTTAAAAAGATAATTATGCTCTGAATTATCATATCTCCATCACGTGAGCTGTGTATATATCTTTATGTTTGGAACGTTTTTATGATTATGCTACTCAGGAATGTTTTTATCTGCTCATTTGAACGTTTTTATAAAATATTATATAAGCATAATGCATTATATTGACTGCTCATTTGATAAGCATTTGTTAGTAAGCTCTGTATCTCTGTTCATGTTTGGAACGTTTTTATGATTATGCTACTCATCAGGTACAACCGACGCAAGTGACATGAAGGATCTCATATTTCACTCGATTCAATGCTGCAGAAGTTTGATTCACTTCCATCAATTTTGGATTTGATTTCACCCCACTGATATATGTTATAAGCTTTGAAATTAACGTCAGATTTTGTTTTTGTTTTGTACACCAGAATATTTTTGTGTTAAGAGGATCCAAAAGTTATCTCCCTTTGTAGCCTTGTAACAGGGAATGTACACATTGAATTTATTAACGAGGATTTTCAATTAATTTGATGATTCTTTAGTTTATTTTTTGCATGAGTTGTTTTGAGTTATTAAGCTTAAGAACTACATTACTTGCCATGTTTGTTTTGAGATTTGAAAATGGGGTTTCTGCTTTCAAAATTTACATAGGTTTTAAATCCACTTTATATTTATAATTTTTATTAATCTTTAACTCCATTTTTTATATACTGACTCCTCAAGTAATACAAATGTCTCTCTTTTCTTGCATAAATTAATACTACCTTTTAAAGCATATTACCATGTACCTCTATGCATTGATTTTATTTAAAGTTTCAAACCCCACATAAATCTAAAGGTGAATTGCATCATGAACCACTAGAATAAAATATACCATTTACAATAGTGAAAACTATAATTATGTCCTAAAATTAACATTAAACCCTAGAATAAATAGTAAACCTTTTGCTTTGAAGTTTATGTGGTGGTGTAAAAAACCATGAAAAGTGATAATTTACATTTGTTTTGAGCTATGGTATGACATGGTTTTAACTTGAGACATCGATGTTCAAAAGGTGGATGGTCATGTATGTAATAGGATATTAACTAACGTGTGAGAGAAGTGATGAGGAAAAAGATTAAAAAAGAGAATATTAATAATTGAGTAGTGTATAGATAGTGAAGCTGCATTAATCGATATGCATAGGTCAAGTTTTAGAAATCAATATGATGGCACCACACATTTTTATAAAGACAAATAAATAGCATTAAGATGAGATGGTCACAAGGTGAAGTGAATAACATAAAAAAATTGACCAGTATTTCCAAAAATGAATATCATCCATAAATCTAATATCTGTGCTAAGCAAATAATGATATTGGAAGATGTAATATAACAATAATAAAAGTAAATATTTACAGATGGAGAATGAGTTACACAATTATGAGAAAGCAGAGTTGTGTGTATGTAAGCTGTATTGAAATGTGAGAATAATACAACTATTTTACGACTTACCCTGTGCGGAATTCCTCCTATAATTCAAAAATTAAAAGCACTCAACAATTAAAACTAGCTCTCATCCCATGAGTTGGATATCAGCAGCCAGAATTAAATTCCCAATCCTTATTCGGTTGGTTTCTACAAAACCCATCCTCCAACTATGTCAACGCCGGATAGTCCGACTCGCCCCAGAAGTAGCGATCCCCTCGGGTTAACTAATGCTATAAAATTACTAACCTGCTCTGGTTTACACTAATCTGATCCCAAGAAATGATCACCTGAATCAACTCTGTTTCCAAGGTGGTGTATATTGCTTGTAGGGGTAATGCTCCCATCCATTTTCTGGTTCTTTTCGCTTTCCACCGATGAGTGAACCGAGTGAGGACTGGGGATTGGGCCTTAGCTGCTCGTCCATGGACCTAACCTGAGCAGAATTCAAGAACAATCCAAACCCTGAAGGATCTTTACTTCCACTTTCCACTAACATACCAGAGTTCAGATCAAAGCTGCTCCTCGATGGCCCAGCCCCATTGGAAGTGGTTGAGCTGTTCATGTTTAACACAAAAGGTGACTGAGAGAAAGCAGTTGGCAAATGTGATGCAGAGCCAACGATCTGTGGGATAACATGCTGTCCTCTTGAATCCACCATCATGTATGGGATGACGCCACCAGATCCATATATGGAGGAACTAGGCATAGAAGGCCCAGGTGCAATGTTATTGTAACTGTAATCTGATGAATGGGTATATGGAAGTGCAGATCCAACCCCTAAAAAGTTGCCTGCTCCCCGCAAATTAACATCAAATGCAAGCTCTGGGGTTAGGCCATTTGGTACTGGGGGAGTTCGACTACGATTGACCTCTACTCTTGTGCCCATAATAGATATTACAGTCTCATCTAAGTTGGCACCTCCAGTGAAATTGAAATTTTGCGCCACTGGACTTATAAAGGTATTAGCAGAAGAATCATTGAGATATGATGGCTGATCATTCAAATCAATATTTCTTATAGGCTGCTGTGATGACAGTGAAGAATGAGGTCTGCCATGTTGGGGAAAGAACTGCCCGATTTGCCAATCTAAAATGGGACCACTATCTTCACTTGCATGGTTCAGGTCCAGCGCGAGATGGTCAGATTTTCTTGAGTTTATTTCAGCAGAAGATTCTCCTGCCCTTGGATCAGTGCTTTCCGCTACATTCAAATCAATATTAAGGAATCCTTGTCGTTGCTTTGAACTGCTACAGCTTGCCCCAGTGGAAGGATCCCTGTCAAATTCAGGCATTCGACGAGGTGATGCAGGACGGAAAGCACTTGTTACAGCTGAACCTTTCCAACCAAGACTCCCCTCAAATTGCAAAGGAACACTGGGCAGTGCAGGAACTGCTGCAGCTCTCGAAGCGGAAACAACAGAAACAGGTGCAGAAAATTGAAGCCTGGGACGATCAGAATCTTCCAAACAAACTTCTAGATTCAGATCAAGATTACCAAGGCCTTTCTCATCGACTTCTTTAGCAATCTCAGTTACTTGAGAGGTTGCCATATCTTGTGCGCCATTTGCCTGCTCAGCATCTAGGTTCTCAGAACTCGTTTCAGATTCTTCTTGAGTTGGTGAAGATTCTTCTGATTTATTTGCTTCATTTACTTCCTTCTTAAGTGAGCCCTCACCGTAACTGGATTGTTTTGGAGTCACGGAATCCGGGCTCTTTGGCTGCCGCGTATTGCCTTCTAGTAACTTCTCAGAAGAACTGCAACTTGGTTCTCTATAATCCACAAATTCTCTCTCAACTTCTATCGCCACCTGCCTAGCAACTTCCAGAGGATCAACAATTCCATAGTCTATTTCAATGTCCGATTTCTTGGGAGCTATCATTAGTTTCTTGCTAACAAAAAGATTATTTGATCGACCATTGTCACTTCCATGCAAGCTAAATGTGCTAGTCTTCCCATCATCCTTGAGACCCCAAGATCTTTGTAACATGAAAGCTCTAGAAGTTCTGTATTGATTTGCACCATCACCCTCATCCTTGATGCCCTTTCCATCAGAGTCTGTTGTCCTTGAGTCAATACACGATACAACTTCATCACATGAACTTTTATCCCCAGCAGCGGAGTTCATTTGTGAACTGAGTTCGGTTGCAGCTTTCTGCTCCTTCATATCAGGACTTGAATTAATAGATCTGCCTTTTGACATCTTAGATTCTTCCAGTGAGACTACTTTATCTGACAAACTTTCACTTTTCAGGGACTGCTTAGTATAATTTAATGTTTCCAAGTGATCTGTGAGAGTTTCAAGGGTATCTTGCCCAGTAACAGCAGGGCTACAAGGTAGAGAGGCAGAACTAACAGAAAGGCATAGAGGAGGCTCACACGTAGGTTTCTGTAAGGATGGTGAGCTAACATGATGTAAAGATCTCTCATCCCCAATTGAAGGATTCAAGACTTTGTCACTCTCGACTTGACCAGGATGAGAAGTTGTAGATGGCACTCGTTCATCATTGGTTAATTCATTTTCCTTTTTGGTAACAGAAGTCTCTTGAGAAATAGAAGCATCACCTGGAGAAGTTTCGCAACTTCCCTCGCCTCTATCTGTATCATCATTTTTTCCTACTTCATCAACAGTAAAAGCCCCAGATTTATCAAAATCTGAGATAGATGCTTTACTGTCTGACTTGGATTTCCAGTTATCAAACAGTGCTCGAGCTTTACCCTGAACCTTGGGACTATTGTGCTCAAGGAGATTCTGGACCGCTGTCCAGATTTCAGAGGAAACCAATATTTCATTTTCCACATCCAGTTTTTCAACAGCCTGTAGTAAATGGGTGATAGATTCTTCCAAAAAGCTGTCAACTTTATCGTCGCCAAACTTCTGGGCATCCTTTAACCACTTAGAAATGAAGTGCAGGCCATCTAACTGAAGAAAAAGATCAAGACAATCCTTATTCTCAGTGGCAGCTATAGCGCTAGCAACTGCAGACCACTGCCTCGTAGAGTCAGCTGCATTCTTCACAATAGAAACCCTTTCTTTCTCCATGACAGCAATGAGTTCCCTAACCCGTGATGTGGTCGTAAGCCCATTATTCATCTCAGTTAAGGTGAAGAAGTCTTCAAGAGTCATATTTGTTACAAGTTAGAACACCGATAGACTACTGTGCTTCTACTCATCTTGTTGGCTCTGAACCCTGAAAATCTCAAACATATTAATGGTCGAAGACATAAGAATTTTCCAATCTCATAAAATCATAATGTCCAAATCATCAAAATATTAAGGACCATTTGCACTTTTTATCCCTGAAACAATCCTTTAACATAAAAGAAAGGAAAAAAAAAGAAGCCAAATTTGCACAACAAGTTGACCAACCTGATGAATGGCAAGATTTCATTTCCTTATGTTGTCAAAGATTTCAAAAGTCTCTAAGTAAATAAAAAGCTTGAATCATCATAAACTGGGAAGCTGGAGTGGTCAGGGAATACATTTTGATCTTAAAGCAAGCTAAGGATCTTTTAAAATGGTTTTTCATATTGTCAAATAAAAAATCTACTACTGTATACGAAACTTAAGAAAGTTGGTACACATATTTGATTGGTAAACTCAAGTTGACGAATGACGAGGAACGAGAATATTTTAATTGTACAACACCCAACAAACTTTTCCAATGATGCTCATATTACTATATTAGCATCAAGAAAATTGATAGATAGATATTGTACATTGGCAAGCAGAAATTCCACCGTGAGAAATCTCTTATTCTCCAAATTAAAAAATTTTTGGAAAGATGGAAATTACTCAATTTAATTGAGCATACTCGACAGTTAAATCAAACTTATCAAGCGGCATAAAATTTTGTGCTCCTATATGGAGCTCTAACTCATTCTATACTAGAGAGCTGTTTCTACATTTAGCACGTATGATTATAACATAACTCAACAGAACACAATAGGCTCTACACACACACACACACGCACACCCCTCCCCCACAACAAAAATGGCTGAAGACATCGTTAATATCATGAAGCATTATATATATCTACTACTCAGTCTACTCTATGTTGAAACTTCTGTATGCTATGTTGATCATCTCTCAGTAGTAATGGCAACTGGTAACCCAAACCACTCTAACATTGGGTAGTATCACCGGAATAGCAATAAAATAGATATGTAGGGATGAACTAGTATTAAATTTCTTCATATGCTATTACCAATGCCAATGAAGTAAAAAGCAATAGCATACTTGCACAATCACATGGATAAGGACAAAGAGCAAAAGAAGCAAGCTTGACTACCAGGAATTGGACCATTATGTATGATATTCTCATACAACTGAAACATTATTAAAGGATAAGATCGGGTAACTAAACAAATTAATCCATATAATGTAAACCAAACCAGACAAGATTACATAGACTTATTCTAAAGCACAAAAAACAACTTAGAATAAGCATATAATGAAAAGACATGAGAATAAGTGGCATAAACATAAATAATGCAGTTTTAAAAATTTTGGTTATGTATTCTGTATGTTCACTGTTAGGGATGAGAAATATTGAATCCTAGCTTCCTATTATTCATGGGAGAGAGGCTTACAAGAAAAACTAAAAAAGGGGCCTGCTGGGCACTTTTGCCAACCACTGCAATACTATTCAATAATTGATACACAAATATAGGCCGAAAACAAACTACTTTGAGAAAAAGTGTCAATGTACAAGGAAGATGCTAAACATGAACCACTCTTTTTTTTTTTCAGAGATAATAATTATTCAGGCCAGATTTTAAGTTATGATCTCCAATTTCATACATACAATGTAAAATTGAATGATGAGAAGATAAGAAACTAGTAGTTTTCAAATTTGGAAGATAAACAACAGAATCCTCTAAGGAATAATTGTGTGCTGTAAATTTCATACAATCAATACCAAATTGAATGATGAGAACATAAAAAATTAGTGATTTTGAATTTAGGAACAAAAACAACAGAATCCTCTAATGCATGATTGTGCTGTAACAAACCAAAACTAAAAGTCAAAGCTTCATAATTCGAGTGGATGAAACTATAAATTCAATATGCAACAACAGTAAAGTTAATGTTATACAGAATCACTCATTTTGGGGGGAAAAAAACAGCAGAATGCCTACAAGATTCCAAGAGAATCAACAAGTTCGAAATTAAGAACATAAAATAAAATTTTCTCAGGTGTCAAAGTGCTCCAACGAGAAATTCTAGATACACCGTAATTAATTTAATTTAATAAAAAAACCACAACAAATCTAGGGCTTTAGAATAGAAAAGCAACAAGTCTGGACAAAAAGAAGCAAGAAAACCAGCATATACATAAATTTACAACAACCTAACAACACTAACCAAGGTTCAGCCTTAATCGAAAACCCTAAATCGTGTTCAGCCTTAACACTCTTTAGGCGTGTTCAAAACGCCTAAAGAGTGCATATATCAGGAAATAATATAGAAATTAGATGAAGATTATGGTGACAGAGAAAAAGCAAAATTAAAAACGCATAAATCTAGAGAAAAATTCTGCCAAACAATTCAAATAATTCTGGGAAAGAATTAGAACCAACCTCAATTCGAAATCAGGAAAAATCAAGCTCACGATTTCATAGCCTCCAGCAGGACCAGCTTCCCTTAACTTCCACCAAACCCTCCAATTTTCCTACCCTGAAGCCCGAATTTGCTTTTCTGTCGATACTCGTTCAAAGAAAATTTCGAAAACAGAAAATTGGCGAAAAATTAAGAACCAAAGATTGGGTTATGCTTAAACCTAACTTTTGTTGTTAAAAGTCTAATGTTGTGTTCTTCTTCTTCCTTTTGCTACTGAATTTTTCTTTTCTTCTTGGTCTATTTTAGTTCACAAGTGGGTATTAAACACATGCAGCGTGTGTGGCTTCATCTAATATGACCCGATTCCTGGCCGGGTTTGGATTCAGCATATGGCCCGAAATCCCTTAAATCACAATACAATATTATTAGACGGTCAACCAATTTATTTTTTAAATTTAATATTTTATTTTCTAATCTGACTCGATATGATGAAGATTTTCTGGAAGATATTTTTTGATTTGTTGTTAATCGACTTTATAATAATACTCCTGGCAGGCAGCAATCAGTATCCCTTTTAAAATGTTTGTAGCAAATAAATTAGGCCGCGGTTATTCGCATACATGATTTTACTTCATACATCCAATTATATCTACTAACACAAAAATGATATATGCACATACTAGGAAAATATTACATTACCCTTAATAATGAAATACACTCATATACACAATCTCTTGCCTCCCACTATCCCACATTTAATCTAAACATTAAATCATACACCCACCTCACTTGGCAACCACTTCACTTCTCACTTTTCAAACTACGAAAAAAAAGAGGAAAGAAGAGAAGAAGGGAGGAAGAGGAGAAGAAGGGAAGATCAGCCTCTACTACCAAACATTGTGAGTGAAATGGCGGGAGGTGTACCATTATTCATTAGCAACGTTGTTAGTAAGTCATCCCTTTCATTTTTTGTTTTCAAATTCTAGGGTTTAGAACTTATGTTGAAATTATGCCAAATTTGTTAGGTTTGTTATGTGAAATGTTATGGGTATGTTGATATATGTTTTTGTTGGGGTATTCGATCGGGGTAGTGCGAAAAAATTCCCCCATTGTCGTCGGAAATCGACCAGCGATGGCCAGCCCTGGTTTGGCGGCATTTGGAGGTCTGTTTGACCATGTATGGTCGAAATTTGGGCTCCTCCCCATCGGCCAGCACTTGTCGACAACTTGTGAAGCTGTTCGACCACTCATGGTCGACTGGAAGTAGGATTTTCGGCAGATGGTGGACGGCCGGGAGGAGAAATTTCGGCAGATGGTGGATGGCGGAAAGGAGAAATTTCGGCAGGTGGTGATCGGCTGGAAGGAGAAATTTCGACAGGTGGAGGTCGGCTGGAAGGAGAATTTTCGACCAGCTTTGGTCGAACAGAAGCTTCTTCAGCGGCCAAAGATGGTCGAACCGAAGCTTCTTCAGCTGCCGTACATGGTCGAACAGAAGCTCCTTCAGGGGGTTTTTCGATGAGCCTTGGTGGGTTATTAGAGGATTTTTCGACAACTCCCCATCGAACAGAAAGTTTAGCGACTAGTCCTCGTCAACTTTTTTTGTTATTGCATATCATATACTTTGTTTGTTTGTAATTGCATATCATATAATTGAGCTTACTTTGTTTGTTATTACATATTAGTTATAGTTGAGCATATTTTGTATGGTAATACATATTGGTTGTCACATATATTAGTATGTTTGGAATGTTATTACATTGTTTGTTTATTCACTTATTAGTTATCACATATATGTTGTTGAACATGATTTCAATTTTTTTCGCAGATAGATATCGCCGACGTAATCCCCCCATCGCATCCAATAGACGAAGAGGGATGAGGGTTGAGCACGATGCAATGCCTCAAGATGCTCCACAACCACAACCCAATCTAATTCCTCTACCTGAGCCAATGCATCACGACGAGCTAGAAGCACAACCTCAACCTATTCACGACCCACAACTTAGTGAAGATGAAAGTGATGGTGGCGAAGATGAAAGTCAGGGTGGTGAGGGTGATGAGGCCTCAAGTGAGGGTGGCGAGGCCTCAAGTCCGGATTATGATTATTCAAGTGAAAGCGATCATGATCCAGATGCTGATGTGTTGATCAATTTCAAAATCACGTGGCACATGAAATATGGGAATATGGCCATGAAAGACCGGTTATTAAAGTGCACAACCACGTGAATAAAATGCTTGAGTGGAGCTATGCGGAGGATGCATCAACTCGCAATTTCAGAAGCTTATTCCGTAGTGCTGGGTTTTGCAAGGTGAGGCAAATCTCCTACTGCAAACCAAACAAAAATCACATTCTTGCATTTGTTGAGAGATGGCATCCGGAGACGAATACATTCCACATGCCATTCGGGAAAATGACCATAACACTCGACGATGTGTTTTGTCTTACAGGATTGCCTATATCCGGTCGTACAGTTGCCTTTCAGCGAGATAGACAGAGGGATGTAGTTAGAGAGGCACTGGGCACTATCCGTGATCACTCTGTGACCATAGAGTGGTTTCATAATACGTTCAAGGACGACGTTACATCTCAGTATGATGATGAGCTTGAGGGCTGCGTCAGAGCATACCTGTTGCACAAGTTTAGGACGACATTATTTCCCGACAAGAGTGGGAATGGGGTTCATGCTTCTTGGCTAGAGTTCCTTCGCAACTTGGACGATCTCCATAAGTACGCATGGGGAGCTGCTGTGTTGGCCTATTTATATAGAAAATTAGGGCTTGTATCGCAAACAGAGACCCGGTAGATAGCCGGTTACACGACCCTATTGGAGGTACTTAATTTCTATTTTATATCAAGGTTTTATGGTTTTATAGTTTATGTTGTAATGATGATATCCATTCACTTTTAATATTAGGCTTGGATATACGAGCATTTCCCATATTTGTACAGGCCTCCACCTAATGGGAACTACATGGAGAGCTACCCACTGGCCATGAGATGGGGACCTAAAGCTCACTCTGCTCCCTCAATTCAAATCATTAAAGCGTTGTGTGAGCGGATTGATCGCATGGATGAGAGTGAGGTAAAATTTATCAATTCATTTGAACATTTAGAATGTATGATTTATTCGTTTTATCAAGGATTGTGATTTTTATTGATTGCATTTAGGTCATTTGGAATTCGTCAACGCTAGACACCTATTTCCGAGGCACGATGTCACCTTTTTTGAAGGGTTACTGTCGGCAGGTGACATTGTGGAGCCCTACATGCCAGATAGGGTCCTTCAACAGTTTGGGCATGTGCAGACCATTCCCCGCGTGCCACTAGCACTTATGTGATTGCGCACTGAAAAAGCTACAGCAAATAGTAGAGGTGCATGGGGTACGCATGCTGACCTCTTCGAGAGATGGAGACAATATATTCTCACAGGTGAGGATAGGGGTCGATTGGCTATGCCGAGATGGGAATCTACGCCGGGCTACCTAGAATGGTATTCAGATAAAGGTCAGCCCAGAGTACAAAAACATGGGAGAGGAGGTGCTCGGATGTTTGAGCCACCACCCCCTGCTGTCCACCTTTTTGAGAGGGTCTCCACCGCCATCGGAATTATGAGGCCAGTAGTTGATCGATGGAGATACGGTGTGTCCATTCCGGGAATGAGGCTATTCTGGCTATGGCAAGCACCTACACGTGCCTCAGTAGCATCAATGCGGACAACTTTGGCCCTCCTCGTGTCCCATGATCATTCAAAAACATTGTAGTATTGTTTGGAGTAATTGAAATTTTGTTTGGGTTGAAACTTTGTTTGGGTTGAACATTGTGTGGGTTGAAACTTTGTAGTATTGTTTGGAGTAATTTGAAGAATTTGAATCGTACAAGAATTTGCAGGCAACTTTACTTCCTACAACTATTTCACGTGTTATATTATGTGATATGTGAAGAAACTATTGACTATGTTGGATTATAAACACACAAATAAATATTAAGAGTTGATTTCAACCCATTTGACCACAAATAGTCGAGAATATGCCTACTGTTCGACCATACGTAGTCGAAAATTTTATAAAATTTTGACCACTCATGATCGATAATTTTCAACAATTTTGACCACTCATGGTCGAAAATTTTCAAAAATTTCGACTAGTTTGTCGAAATTTTAGAAGAATTTCGACCACCTCCCGTCGACAGTTGTTAAAATTTTCGACCACTAGTGGTCGAAATTCTCTAAAATTTTTGTCCAGTAGTTGTCGAAAGTTTGTATAATTTTCGATCAATTTTTGTTGAACAGTGTCAAAATTTAAGCAATCTGCTGGTCGAACATATTTATTTAACACTCATTGATGTCACATAATCATCCATAATGCGAATAATGAAAGATAAAACATAATAATCCAATACATATTCAAACATAGTGATAAAATAAGAAATACGGAGACGAAGTATGTAATCACTCGAGATAAATTATTTCCTTGCTTCTCTGAACAACTCCCGATGATACAAGTAGGTCATATGCATCTACTCGTGGTCTCAAGAAAGACTCCCAACTATCAGCTTCTGGTAGATGATGGGTTGTCCATTGACTGGTAATAGGTGGTAGCGGGCATTCGTCGGATAAGAAAACCTAAAAATTTTATAAATCATGTTAGAATATAATGAAATAAAACTTAAAAGCTTAAACAATAATTACTTGAATGAAGTGATTATTGTTTACTAGACCTATTGCAATAATTTTGGGAATTGGGTTGATTCCACTCCGCAAGGGGAGAAATGTGGCACAAAATTCATTGCTTATATGTATCAGAGCTATGTTATACTTGGATGCGGTGACATAACTAATGCGCATTTTCTTTGCACGCAAAATTAATTCCCAAGTATTAAAGATATCAGTTGCAGCTTAAGCAAGCGACCAAATGAATTAGTGAACCCAAAGGACGGCATATTATCAATTTAATTATTTACTAAATTAATTAAGACTAGGCAATTAAGTTTGAGGATTTAATCTAACAACTAAAAGATTTAAATTAAATAACAAAAAAATAAAGGCACTTAGAAGAATACGAAAGTGAATCAAGTAAGAGAATAGGTAGCTCTAGGGAAATCCAGTTTCACTTCTGTGTGTTGATGTCCGACTCTACCTTGTGGAATATGGACGCATCACTAAACCATGCATATCTACTCTATAGACACAAGTAAACATGTGTGTAACATGTGTGAATAACATCGGAGCAAGAGATATAATTCCACCCCCTTTCTAGGTACTATCAGTATCAATTATTTTCCTGGCCAATTGGTACTCTAACCTGATATGATCTCCCTTTATAGGTACTATAAAATTATCCTCTTTATCCTACTTAATAACCCGAATTCAATTCAATTAATAAGTATTCATATATGATAGTTCTAATGAAGCTTCGGAGTCCCCTTACTTAGAATCATAATATGGAATCCTGTTCAGCGGTGAACACACTCAGTCTACAACCAATATATATATTCAGCCTCTATATACCAATTGAAGATGCACAAAACGACCGTGAATATGGATTAAGAAAGTACAATCATATATAAAATAAATCCACAAGTAGTGTTGTACGGAGTTTACACACGAAAGTTCAATTAATTAGTAAAAACCTTCACAACCCTAGTTCTACCAAAAAGGCTCTAGCCCATGATGTTACGAAGAACAATCAAGGGTGTTGGATAGATCTTACCCAGATGTCTAGAAAATTATAAGATAAATTAGAAAATAAAATAAACCCTAGATACGAGAGTCGTTGCGTCCTTCTTCGTCTTGAATCCTCCTCTTGGTTCTTCTCTTGATTTCACAAACGAAGCTTCAAAGTGATGAATGGATGGAGGAAAGGATGTGGATGATGGTTGGGGGTGATCCCCCTTGTGGGGTGTAGTATTATTGTGGCCTCTCTCCAATCTAATATAATGAATAATGATATGATCTACATCTCCTTTTATACTTGTAAGTTCTCCTTATAGGCCTTGGATGGGCTTTTACTTGGACATATGTCAAATTTGGTAAAAAAACCCGAAACTACCAAAAATATCACCAGCGACATTCTGCTCGACCAAACCTCCAATGGTCGAGCAAAGGCTCCTGGTCGAGCAATGGTCGAGTAAACCTTCTGTAAGAATTTAGATGTTTTACTCGACCAAACTTCATTCGCTTGACCAAGATGATTCTGGTCTAGCGGACTCCCGCGGTCGAGCAAGCTTGCGCCGTCTCACTGTTTCGCACATAACTTTCACATCCGACCTCCGATTTGAGTAATTCTTACGCTTACGTGATCCTCTCTTCCTTGGCTTTCTATCCATATTAAGAACTTATAGAGAATCCAACATTTGAATATATAAAAAGTCATACAAAATGGCACAGCCGTTCTATTCGGCACAGCTTGTGCGGCGTCATCAATTTGATCATAATTTTCTCGTTTGGAATCCGATTGGGGAGTTCTTTACGCCAAAACAACCTTAACTTCTGTGGATTTCCAACCATGTATCATACCACCAGTATTGATTTCCACAAAAACACAGAAAAATTGCACAAGTTGGACATGTGTTTTTCAGCATTCATACACAAGTTGCACATTTTCTTCAACTTTGCACTTTTGATCCTTTTTCACATAAAATACAATAAAACATCTCAAGTGTACCTTTTTCTCAAATATATTAACTATAAGATACTTATGCTAATATATGACAATAATTCTATTAAAAAAGGTGTTAAATTGGACACTAAAACATGCTTATTTTCACTCTCAACAATAACCCAATTCCGGAATGCAAAACCAATTATCTTTTGGGGCAAACTCAGCGTCACATTGAAGTGATTTTAACACATATACTACAAAAAAAAAAATTTAGCAACGGAATTTACCAACGGAATTCAATCCATTGGTAATTACCAATGGATTAGCAACAAAAATGATATTTTTGTTTTAGCAACGGAATACCAATGGATTTATTTTTTATTTTAGCAACGGAATTCAATCTGTTGCTAATTACCAACGGATAAGCAAAGGAATCATTATATAAATTACCTACGCAATTATTAGGAATTGATTACCAACAGAATTATTTACCAATAGAATTGAATTTTCGTTGCTAAAAATTTATCAATCACCACTTTACCAATAGAATTTTACCAACGAATTCCGTTGCTAATCCGTTGGTAAGTCAATTTAATAATGGAATTAAGGCTTTTACCAATGAAATATTCCGTTGCAAAAAAATAGTTGTTTTGTAGTGATACTCCACACGATCGATCTCATGAACATTTTGGCATAAACTTCTGCATGAGCTTTCAACTCATTGAAAAGATCAGTCCGTACCCGATCCCAACCCTCCTCTCAATAATCAAGCAAATCTACGAGTGAACGAAACCCGCAATGACCATCTCCTTTCACATTCTTTGTGGACATTATGCATCTCGTGAAATGTGAAGACAATGCATCAAGATAACAACCTTCATTATCCATAACTCGTGCGCGGACATTGCGAACAATCTTATAAAAAAATGCCACATATTTGTTATTAAGAGTGACTCAACTTATAACGAATGCGCTAAATAGACACAATATGTACCTTTTGTTTGGCTGGTCGTTTCTTGGTTGTGAATTGAGGAGTAGGGGAGGATAACAACTATCAACCAGTGTGTTTTCAGGTAACTCGAACGAACTAGAATCCCTCTTTGTCAACGAAGCATTCTTTTTTGAGGATTTTGGCCGGCCCCTAGTACGTGTGGCTATACCTGGAGCAGTCAAGGATGTTGTGGAGGAGATGACTGTCTCTTGCATCCTATGCCACATTAATTCAGCATAGCCGTCGTCCGCCTCATCGAAGTTTGACAAGAAGTTGTTCATGAACTCCACAATTTTCACCCTTATATCCGCCTTTCAATTTCCACCAACTCTCTGTGGCTTCATATCCAACTTTCTCCAAAAATCGTCAATACTTTCCAATGGGATAGACACCCCTTTGTTAACAAATTCAGACAACTTATGTTTGCAGGGCAAACCTAAAGTGTAACGCATAACACAGCCATACAAAGATGCATCCAACATACCTTGGCCAAGACAAGAAATCTCATCATAGATTAGCTTTAGGGCGGTTGTATATAGAAGCCCATGGAGCTATTGGAATGGCGGAATACGAAATTTATGATGGACCACGTTGATGCTCTTCTCAAAAGAATGTTTTATTGCAGTGTGAGATGCCTCCATCAACGTGTTAACTTCTGTCCAACAATTTTCAAAATCACATTGATTTGTTTGTAATTGCCTCTTTAATGCTGAGTGTTGGCCTTCGGCGCTGAAATAAAATAATAAATATCTATAGTTTTTAAACTAAAAATCTTAAGAAGAATTTAATATATCATTTACATACCGGCTAGTCGTGGTATTTCCATAATGCTTGATGGCATTCGTATTCACAGAAATAAATTTCTATTTGTAGGGCTCTACCCAGTTGTTCATAGCATACTCAACGCCTCAGGGTAATCATGAAATTCATGCCTAAACCTCTTTACCCCTTCCGCGAGTAGTTCATCACTATCCGATAACACCACCAAACTCCACGCATGCATGAATCCCTCCTATTTATCCTTTGGATGGACAAATTTTTTACAATTCACCGTAATGTTCTTGTTTATATGCCACCGACAAAGGAAATGACTGGTACCGAGAAAGACACTCTCATGGCATTGATTAGAGCTACCTCTTTATCAATCACAATTAGGGAAAGCAAATATATTTTACCCATTACATCCCTAAGTGTTGTAAGAGCCCACGAGTAGCTATTTTCCTTTTCCTTCTCAAGAAATACAATTGCCACACAAAACGTCATGCCAGTTGAAGTGACACCAACTATCTCAAACAAAGGCATCTTGTACTTGTTCGTCTTGTATGTTGAATCCATAAGCAAAACTTGAGGAAAAGTACGCAACAAATCTATGTTTCGGGGATGTGCAAAGAATAAGTCTCTAACATTACCGATTTCTTTGCAGCTTTGGCTGAGAAAATAGTATTTGTGTTTCTCCAACTTCTTCACCACATATTGCAATTGAGAGCGACCACCACGATCAGCAATTCTGTTTTTTAGCGACAATTGTATATAGTTTGTATTGTGGTCTTGTTACCGGGGAATTTATGTTTTAGAAGCTCTATCACATTCTTTGGATGGATATCTTGGAGTATCATATCAATCACAAATTTTTCCTCCGCCTCCTTTAGCCTCCCCGCATAGGCATGCCCCTCCAAATAATTGCCAATCGAGTGGTTATGAACACCGTTAACAACCTCCAATGCCCATGCTCCGCCCTTCTCTAATTCTCTACCCCTAAGCAAAAATGGGCAATTACACTTCTTCGTACTCGTCTCTCTCTTTTTTACCTTCTTCTTACTTTGACCCTTCTCCTCTCGTTCCTTTTTTGGATCCAGCTCCTTATATCGGTTTACTTTGGCCTTAAACTCTCTATACTTTCCACCACGTTCACAACCCAAAAATAACATTTTTTTTCCTCCTCCTCCACCATTACCGGAGCGTTTCACTACAACCACTATCTGATTATCTAAACCAATACTTCAAGCCCAGTTTATCAAATCCTCTCTTGTATTAAACCATTAATGGGTTTCAAATAAGTCTGTGTAATCCTCAACCATACAAACATCTGTACTAAGCTCATTCCCCAATAAGATGACACTATAATTAGTAGAAGGAAATGATTTCTATGTACAAAAGAAAAGGGTTAAAACTGGAAAACAAGTATAGTGCTAGAAAAATACACACTGTTCGACACAAAATTGTCGAAAAAATTGGAAAAAATTAGCTGATTATGGTCGAAATTTTTGACCACCTATGGTCGAACGTATCCAAAAATTTTGATAATCTCTGGTCGAACACATTCAAAAATTTTGACTCTGGTTGGTCGAAAAATTCAGCGACGGGAAAAAAAATGCGAAAAATAATATTTTAATCGGTATAAACATGTAGATATACATACATTTACGTCCTTATGTGTTTTTTCTTATGTCAAGATGACCGTGTGAGCAAATGTGAGTGTTTATAGATGGGGAGAAAATTTAGGGTTTTGAATGTTGGAGGAAGAAGATGTGAATGTTTTATGTGAATGTGATGTGTGTTTATTTATGTTTTTATTGAATTGTTATTGTTAAAGTGTTTGGAGTGTGTATGTTGTAGTATTTATTATTTTAGGAATAATATTGTGTTAAATATGTGTATGTCAAAAGGATAATTTAGTAATTTAGTATATGCAGTTATAAATTTAAAATTTAAGTGGGTGTATGGAAGTAAAATCGTGTGTGCGAATAGCAGCGACCAATAAATTATTAGTCATGGCTCAATGCTAATGTCTAAGTAAAGGTGTACGCTATTTGGTTAAAATTGAAAAAATCGATCGAATCGAGCAATTTAATTTGGTTTAATATGTTTGGTTCGATTTTGGTCTTTATTTTTTTAAATTTTGGTAATTCGATTAGAATAGAATACATACATAATATAACGTATAATTTTAAAATCTTATAATCATAAATCAGCAATCATTCGACATAAGAATAAAAAATCATAACAAATACATTGTAGACAGACAACAGAAAAACCAAACACTCTCTGGCAAGAAAGATGTAGATGACGACTAGTAGCGCTAACTAAAAATATAAAATAATGCAAATAGTGATTACAAATTCAAAATAACGCAAAAGCAAGTTCTACTCGAACCAGAGAATCAAGAAAATTAGTAACCCAAATGAATTCACTTGATAAGAATTCTGATAGTATCATAATTAAATCATAAAGTTTGCCGTTTCAGAAATTCTATGATGAATTAATAACACAAATGAATTCATAAGAAATTCAATGAACAGATAAGAAGAGAGGGTCCCTTTTATGAGCAATCACAGTTTGAAGAATTGTAGATGATATGGTTTCGATTTCAAGCTCGTGTATAAAATCAATATTGTGTTGTTCAATTAAAAAATATTCACATTGAACATGATCGGTAATATTTTCCAAATTCGCCATCATAATTTGATCATCTCTTTTTTGTTGGGATGATTTTCTTTTCCTCTATATTTAATCCAACATTTTTTGTTGATCGGTGTTCGATAGCATGATAGTACCGTGAATTTTTTTTTTTGCTTCCTCAAACATTCCATCTCTTCTTGTTGTCATTGTCTTCTACTTCCTCCGGCCACTTACAACTTACAAGGTAACTATTTTATCATTTTGGGCGTCCACTTCAAATGTATCCATATTTTCTATTTAGTAAAGAGGTACACAACATGACCCAATACTTCTCTCTAATACAACTACCCACTCCGCATATAATAATAATATTCTTTGATCCACGTGCAAAAAATAAATGGTTACCTTCTAAGTAGCCGGAGGGAGTACTATTTTTCTTTTGAGTTCACATTTTTTACCCCATCTGATCGGTACGAAAGAGAACCACATAATTATAAATATTAATTTATAATTAAAAGTTTTGATAATTAATTATAATAAATAATATAATTATTTAAAATTAATAAAATAATAAATTTAATCACCGATAAACCGTTGTTGAGGAATATCACCAAATTATCAAAATTTTGGTGAATTATGAAATATAAGTATTTATTTAATTATACTTTTATTTTAAATTAAAATTTTAAATTCATAAAATAATTTTGGTGATTATATATTTCATTAGGAATGATGTTTATAAAATATAATGACACAACCCACCTTACATAACTTATAATTCAAATACTAAATAACATAAACATCATCAGTATAAAAACTGCATATATTTTTTTCTCACATAATGTATTTAAAACCAAAATCATCACACCAGTTCAACGTGCGTAACTGGTTTCTGACATCACCTCAATCCACCCAAACTTATCACAATACTTATTATATTACATAACAAAACATCAGCAGAAACAAAATAAACCCACGGCCTAGCCCAACAGGTCATCATCTATGTACATCCGCTCAAAATTCTGTAGGAGCTCCACAGCTTGCACAGTCATATCACAAACTCAATCATCAATAGGCTCACCTACAATGCACAAACTAGTGAGACAAAAATCTAAGTAAGTAGAAATTATGCATGTCAGTGAATGAAAATGCATTCATTTTTCTATCGCCTATTTCCTAGTCTTTATAGTTGGTCTCTTTTATTTTGAAAATTATTCACATTGCGGGATCCCCACTACACACTTATGATATGTACCCAAATGAGTTCAATAGGGACGATTTTTCCAAATCCCGAATATATAAAGTGTCGAGAATAATTTTTCTGAACCCTGACAGAGTGTTGGGGACAATTTTTTCGAACCCCGAATAAAGTACTGGGAACGTTTTTTTTCGAATCCAGAATAAAGTGTCGGGAATGATTTTTCCGAACCCTGACAGAGATGCATATATAGTGGCCGCACACACCATTAGTATCTTATTAATTTTGGAAAAAACAATTTTCATGATTATGCATGGTATGCAACCAGGGCAATTAAATATGCATCATAAACCATTTACGACATCAATATCAATATTTAATCACAAATAAAGCAACAACTTAACTTCAATTCACACAAATCCACTTTTGGAATAACAACTTCATCTCGAATCACATAGATCCTTATAACCAATATCTTCTCAAATTATACAGATATATTTTCAACAGTTTCCAATCACACAGATCTATATAGGACAATGATATTATTTCAAATCACATAAATTCACAACTTGTATCGCAAATTTATCACAAATAATTTATAACTAATATTGTTGGATATGAACCCTACTTTCCCCAAATCACATAAATCCACAGCTTGTATCGCAAATTTAATCTCAAATAATTCATAACGTAATTAAACTAATTACAAATAATTCATAACATAATTATCACATATTAATCACAAATAATTCACAAACAACATATTTATGCATTGTAGTTGGACTTCTACTTACTTGGATTCTGAAAGTAATATAAACCTCGTGAAGAACTATAACTAATCACGTCCTTCCCGTTCCGGCACTCCTCTTTCTTCTTTCTCTTTCTTTCTCTCTTTTTCTTTCTCTCACCTTTTTTTGGTTTGCTAACTCGTCACTGTTTCTTTTTAAAATTAATCCCTCAAGTGAGGGTATATATATAGTAAATTGGAGATTGGTAAGAACCCACATGTATGGTAAAAATTTTGCCACGTAATAATATTTTTTTTAAAAATAAATTAATAGCTAAGTGAATACGTGTCCATTTAATAACCTAATGGTGTTGTGTGCTATCAATTCACCACGTCCACTGTTCCTTCAAAATTAAGTTTTCATTTAATAACTAAGAGGTTATATGTTTACATATGTGTGCACCTTTTATTGCCACTATAATTATTACTACTTAATAATTAAGAAATAATATATTTATACACATAAGACAATTTAATTATATATATCCAAATTAATGCACGTAAATATTTATGTACACATATATTTACATATTGTTACCATTTTTATCACGAATGTCTCAAATAAAATGTAGAAATAATTATCACATAATTGCCACATTATTATCACATAATTACCACATAATTATCACGTAATTGCAAATGCACATAACACAGATTAAATTATATTGGCACATGAGTAGTGAGAAGCTCGGGTATCACATCCTCCCCACCTTATAAAAATTTTGTCCTCGAAATTTACTTACCTGAATAGCTCTGGATACTTAGCCATCATCTCATCCTCTCTTTCCCAAGTAGCCTCCTCAACTAACTGGTTTCTCCATAAAACCTTTACTAACTGTATCTCTTTATTCCTGAGCTTCTTCACTTATCGTCGCAAAATCTCAATGGGTATTTCCTCATAACTCAAATCTTCTTTCAACTCAGCTGGTTCCTGCCTGAGAACATAAGACGGATTTGAAACATACTTCCTCAACACTGACACATGAAACACATCATGTACTCTAGACATCGAAGCTGGTAACTCCAACTTATAGGCAACATTTCCGACTCTCTCAATGATAGTGAATGGACCAACATATCTTGGACTGAGTTTCTCTTTCTTTCCAAACCACATTATCCCCTTCAATGGAGATACTTTCAAGAATACCTGATCACCCACTTCAAATTCTAATTCTCTTCTCCGTTTATCTGCATAACTCTTCTGCCGATCCTGAGCAACTTTTATCTTCTCTCATATACGGATAACAGTTTCTGACATTTCACGGATCAAGTCTGGACCCAAAAGTTTCCTTTCTCCAACTTCATCCCAGTGTACTGGAGATCTACACTTCCTCTCGTACAGTGCTTCATATGGTACCATCCCGATAGTGGACTGGTAACTGTTATTGTACGAGAATTCTATCAGAGGCAAAAATTTACTCCACTGACCCTGAAAATCTAACACACATGCTCTGAGCATATCTTCCAAAATTTGTATCGTACATTCAGATTGACCATCAGTTTGTGGATGGAATGCTGTGTTGAAAGATAACTATGTCCCCAACGCCTTATGCAAACTCTTCCAGAAAGCAGACAAGAATCTTGTGTCTCTATCTGACATAATGGTAAGTGGTACTCCATGGAGTCTAACAATAGCTATGTATAGCGATCAACAAAATAAGTAGAGTAATTAGGAAGAAAATGAGCTGACTTAGTTAGCCGATCTACGATAACCCAAATGGCATCATGACCTTTTACTGTCTTTGGCAAGCCGATGACAAAATCCATAGTAATGTTCTCCCACTTCCACTCTGGAATAAATAAAGGCTGTAAAGTTCCTGCTGGTCTTTGATGCTCAGCTTTGACTTGCTGACAAGTCAAATATTGCTTCACATATCGAGCGACATCTCTCTTTATCCCTGGCCACCAATAATGTGATTTCAAATCTCTATACATCTTTATAGCTCCTGGATATACAGAGTACGGTGTTGATTGAGCTTCTGCCATCACTTCTTTCCGAATGTCTTCCACTTCAGGTAGACATAATCGACCTCTATAACGAATTACACCATTGTCTGTTACTTGAAAGTCAAAAGACTTTCCAGAGCTGATATCATTCTTTATCTTATCAAGCCACTTATCTGCCTCTTGCCCCTATCGAATCTTATCCATTAAAGTTGGTCGAAGTGTCAGAGCTACCATCTTTGCTTCCAACGATCTTTTCTGAATGATCTCCACACCTATCCTTTGCAAATCAAGCAACTTTGGTTTCTGATTTAGGGTCATAGCAGCTACACTCTGTATTGTCTTTCGGCTTAATGCATTAGCAACCACATTGGCTTTACCCGGATGATAATTGATAACACAGTCGTAGTCCTTCACCAGTTCCAACCATCTTCTCTGCCTCATGTTCAACTCTTTTTGAGTGAAGAAGTACTTCAAACTCTTATGATCAGTATAGATTTCACAACGTTCCCCATAAAGATAATGCCTCCAAATTTTGAGTGCAAACACCACTGCAGCTAGCTCCAAATCATGGGTTGGGTAGTTCTTCTCGTACTCCCTTAACTATCTCGATGCATACGATATCACTTTCCCATTCTGCATCAATTCATACCCAAGACCATTCTTTGAAGCATCACCGTAAACCTTGAAGTTTCCTGTCTCCATAGGAATAATTAAGATAGGTGCTGATGTCAATAGTCTATTCAATTCCTGAAAATTATTCACATGCCTCCATCCATGTGGACCTCACATTATTCCTAGTCAACTGTGTTACTGGTGAAGCGATCTTAGAAAATCCTTCAACAAACCTTCGATAATATCCCGCCAATCCAAGAAAGCTACGAATTTCAGTGGGATTTGAGGATTGTGGCTATTCATGGATTGCTTTTACTTTACTTGGATCCACTAAAATTCCTTCTCCCGATACCACGTGTCCCAAGAAAACAACCCGGTCCAACCAGAATTCACACTTCTTGAACTTCGCATATAACTGCTTCTCCTTCAGAATCTCCAACATTTTTCTTAAGTGCAGAGCATGATCCTCCTTGTTCATAGAGTAAATCAGAATATTATCGATAAATACAATACAAACTTATCGAGAAAATCCTGAAATACTCTATTCATCAAATTCATAAATACTGTCGGAGCATTTGTCAAACCAAATGGCATCACTAAGAATTCATAGTGCCCGTACCTTGTACTGAATGCAGTTTTCGAAATATTCTCCTCCTTAATCTTCAACTAATGATACCCCGATTGCAAATCAATCTTCGAAAAGATAGTTGCACCCTGTAGTTGATCAAACAGATCATCAATGCGAGGCAATAGATACTTATTCTTGACTGTAACTTTATTGAGCTCTTGGTAATCGATGCACATCCTCAATGTGCCATCCTTCTTAGGGACAAAAAGAACTGATACTCCCCAAGGTGAGAAACTAGGTTTGATGAACCCTTTGTCTAGCAACTCTTGCAACTGTATCTTCAATTCCTTCAGTTCAGCAGGTGCCATTCTGTATGGCACTTTAGATATAGGAGCAGTTCCCAGTTGAAGCTCAATAACAAACTCTATTTCTCGGTCTGGTGGCAAATCTGGAAGATCATCTGGAAATACCTCCAGGTATTCCCGAATTACTGGTACATCACTGAGGACTGGACAATGATGTCCTTCAACATTCATCACACTCACCAGATACCCTTCACAACCACTTTCCAATAACCGATGTGCTTTTTTTGCTGATATCACAGGAAATCTGAAGTTCTTCTTGATCCCAACAAAAGTGAATGGTTCACTCCCCAATGGCTGAAAAGTGATATTCTTCTTTTGACAATCTATTGTAGCACCGTACTTTGACAGCCAATCCATACCCAATATGATATCATAATCATTCATACTTAACACAATCAAATCAATGAGGAGTTGTCTTCCTTCAATAGGAATAACACAACCTCGAAGAAGTTGATTGGTTTGCTTTGACTCACCAGAAGGTATCATTACTTCATAATTAGCTTCTATCAAGTTAGATGTTCCACCCAACTTCCTCACATACTCAGTGGATATAAATGAATGTGTTGCTCCAGAATCAAATCGCACATATATAGAAGTGCCAAAAATAGAAAATTTACCCATGACAATTGAGGGATTTGCATCTGCCTCCTCCTGCATCAAAGTGTACACCCTAGCTGGAGCTCTTTCCTACTGTCCTTGCTTCCCTTTCTTAGGATAAGTAGTAGTTACATGTCCCTTCTCTCCACATATGTAACAAGTTTTCAGAGGAATGCAACACTCTCCACCGTGTGGTCTAAGACAATTAGGACATATAGGTAGTGGTGGCGCAGGTGGCATCTTATCTTGATTGAATTTAGGACACTTGTTTGGTTCTCCTTTTTCCTATCCCTTATCCACTGAAATCGGCCCCTGAAATGGCATCGGTCTCTTATTATCTCTCCCAAACTGCTGCACTAGTTTCTGCTGAAATTGACGTATGATAGTCTACGCTTGTCTGATCCTCATCTCCGCTTGTTCAGCAATCTGGGCTCTTTCTGCAACTTATGAGTATGTGGCTCCATGCAGTCCCACCATACTCATATCTCTGAAAAGTTCAGGCCTTAAGTCTTCCACGAACCTCTCCACTTTAAGTGCCTCTGTACTCATCATATGTTCCGCAAACCTCGATAACTGCTCAAACTTACGAAGATAATCTGTAACTGACATGCCACCCTACCTCAACTGTATGAACTTGTTCATCTTCATTGCTCTCACTGACGCCGTAAAGTACTTGTTCCTGAAAAGCTCCTTAAACCTTTCCCAGGTCATAGTCGTAACATCCTCAATACTTTTAATTGTATCCCACCAGTGGCCAGCACTTTCTCGTAACATGAAAGAAGTACACAACACTATGTCTCCACTTGGAATTCTACTATATTAAAACATATTTTTTACCATGCATAACCAATCCTCTGCATCTATGGGGTCTGCTGCATCCTCAAATATTGGAGGGCTCAGCATTCGAAATCTCTCACAAACCATTTCCACGCATTCCGCCTGACGTCGTTCTTGATTAACATTCACCTTTGGCTGTCCACCCATATCTCTTTGTTGAATCAGTTGTTGTATCTGTTGGGACTGGCGCTCTACCAGTTCCATCAGTCGAGTAATCATCACATCACGATTATTTCCTTCAATAGGTGCTGCTTGCTCAGCAGCTCTATCACCTTCAGAACTTTCACCTGTAGTCCTTACCATTTTGTCTACTAACTACGAGTCTTACACCACATGGCCAATATAATTTATAAAACACATAACAACACATAATGAAAATAACACTTACACGCAAGGTTGCGCTCCCAAGGAATGAGCTTATGTACATAGACAGTCTGCAGGATCCAAATCGTGCTCTGATACCACTCTGACACGACCCACCTTACATAACTTATAATTCAAATACTAATTAACATAAACATTATCAGTATAAAAACTGCATATATTTTTGCTCATATAATGTATTTAAAACCAAAATCATCACACCAGTTCAACGTACGTAATTGGTTTCTGACATCACCTCAATCCACCCAAACTTATCACAATACTTATTATATTATATAACAAAACATCAGCAGAAACAAAATAAACCCACGGCCTAGCCCAACAGGTCGTCATCTATGTACATCCGCTCAAAACCCTGTAGGAGCTCCACAGCTTGCACAATCACATCACAAACTCAATCATCAATAGGCTCACCTACAATGCACAAACTAGTGAGACAAAAATCTCAGTAAGTAGAAAATATGCATGTCAGTGCATGAAAATGCATTTATTTTTCTATCGCTTATTTCCTAGTCTTTCTAGTTGGTCTCTTTTATTTTAAAAATTATTCACGTTGCGGGATTCCCACGACACACTTATGATATGCACCCCAAATGAGTTCAATGGGGACGATTTTTCCAAACCCCAAATATATAAAGTGCCGAGAATGATTTTTTCAAACCCTGGCAAAGTGTTGGGGACGATTTTTTCGAACTCCAAATAAAGTACTGGGAACGTTTTTTTCGAACCCAGAATAAAGTGTCGGGAAAGATTTTTCGAACCCTGACAGAGATACATATATAGTGGCCGCACACACCATTAATATCTTATTAATTTTGGGGAAAACGCTTTTCATGATTATGCATGGTATGCAACCAGGGCAATTAAATATGCATCATAAACCATTTACGACATCAATATCAATATTTAATCACAAATAAAACAATAACTTAACTTCAATACACACAAATCCACTTCTGGAATAATAATTTCACCTCAATCACATAAATCAATTTATAGAATACCCACTTCACCTTGGATCACACGGACCCCTTTTTGGAATAACAATTTCATCTCGAATCATACAGATCCTTATAACCAATATCTTCTCAAATCATACAGATATATTTTCAATAATTTCCAATCACACAGATCTAATAGGATAATGATATTATTTCAAATCACATAAATCTACAACTTGTATTGCAAATTTATCACAAATAATTTACAAATAATATTGTTGGATATGAACCATACTTTCCCCAAATCACATAAATCCACAGCTTGTATCATAAATTAATCCAAAATAATTCATAACGTAAATTAAACTAATTACAAATAATTCATAACATAATTATCACATATTAATCACAAATAATTCACAAACAACATGTTTATGCATTGTAGTTGGACTTCTACAAATAATTCATAACATGTTTATGTACACATATATTTACATATTGTTACCATTTTATCACGATTGTCTCAAATAAAATGTAGAAACAATTATCACATAATTGTCACATTATTATCACATAATTGCCACATAATTATCACGTAATTGCAAAATGCACATAACACAGATTAAATTATATTGGCACATGAGTAGTGAGAAGCTTGAGTATCACATATAATTGAAAAAAATGTGAATTCTAATTTTTCAGTTGAATCTCAAATCGTTTTTTCCATCAGTTTAATGTCCAGTTTGATTATAAGAACACTGGATTGATAATTTATAGAGGAGGTCGGTAGATGTGCATGGGAGATATTTGGGATAAAAAAATTACCCCATAAGTTTGGCCATGTACAATTTTTGACCCAAAAAAATAATATTTGGGCATTTGTCTCACTATCTTAATAATTGCGCCAATATTGTCCCATTTTTGTCAGAATTTGATATTTTCTCCGAAATCGATTACGTGTATGTCACATGATCATCGGACTTGGCATTTTCTGGCGGAAATTTTTTTTTTTTTGCCCCGTAAGTTTGGTCATGTACAATTGTTGCCCCAAAAAATATAAGATTTGGGTATTTGTCCCAATATCTTTATAATTACACCAATATTGTCCTATTTTCTCAAAATTTGATATTTTCATTAGAATCGATCACATGCGTGTCACGTGATTATCGGATTTGGTATTTTTTGACGAATTTACTGATCTAGCGACAGTGGCATCCACATCAATAACAACAATAATAATATTTTATTAAAAATTTAATTTAAAAAATACCCTCCATCAATGCACTCAATTCTCACGTGCCCTCCACGTACTTCCACCATCTTCACAAACTCCCTCTTTTTGTCAATTAGAGGATCTCTCATATACCCTCTCACCACTATGTGTGGCAGCCGTTGGATCTTCCGCTCGCACCACCCTACTAACGTCACCAAGCTCCCCATCATCATCTACTTTCACGGCGGAGGATTCATATTCTTGAGCGCCACCACTCCATATTCTTCCACGAGTCATGCAACTATGTGGTTGCTCACGTTCCTTCCCTCATCGCTTCCATCGAGTAATACCTAGCATTGGAGAATCATCTTCTGGAGGCGTACGACGATCTCATGGACAAAGTGCAGTGGGCAAAAACCTAAACACTCGTCGATCGTGATGTCAACCCTTCGATCGAAGAATTCACTGAATTCTCTAGGGGTTTTCTAATGAAAAGCAGTGTCACCAAAAATATAGTTTACCACGTGGGATGCGTGCACTTGATATTGATATCTAGATCAAAATTAGAATCGCGAGACTGATAATGAACCATCCGTTCTTCAGTGGGGTGCGAAGGACTGAATTGGAGCTAAAAAAGCCAACAACCCCATCCTTCTCTGCATGGCTCCGATATTATGTGGTTGCTTGCACTGTCAGAGGGTACGGATCGAGGCCATGTATACTGTGATCCGTTCGTTGGTGGTAGGTCCTTAGAGGAGAAGATCCGACAGTTGCCACCCATGGTGGTGAGAGGTACACAGGGGATCCCTGATTGACAAGAAGAGTGAGTTTGCGTAGATGGTGGAAGCACATAGAGGGCACGTGAGAACTGAGTTCATCGATATTGAGGGTATTTTTTAAATTAAATTACTAATAAAATATTATTATTGTTAATGTGGATGCCACTGTATCGCTAGGTCAGGAAATTCGCTGGGAAATGCCAAATCCGATAATCACGTGACATGAACGTGATCGATTCTAGTGAAAATGTTAAATTCCGGGAAAAATTAGGCAACATTGGCACAAATATAAAGATATTAGGACAAATGCCCAAATCTTATCTTTTTTGGGGCAAAATTGTACATGACCAAACTTACGGGGCAAAAAAATATTTTATCCCATCGGGAAATATCAAATCCGATGATCAGGTGACATGCACGTGATCGATTCCGGCAAAAATATCAAATTCCGACGAAAATGGGACAATATTGGCACAATTATAAAGATAGTGGGATAAATGCCCAAATGTTATCTTTTTTGGGCAAAAATTGTACATGGCCAAACTTATGGGGCAAAAAAATATTTTATCCCGAGATATATTTAAAACATAGGGATGCATTTTATAAATTTAAATAGAGTGAGGCTTGCGTGCGCCGGAGGCACACCGTGCGCCTTTAGAATTTAGTATTATGGGTAAGAGTATATTATTTTGTTCTAAAGTGTATACACTTTAATTAATAAAGGTACACCATTTTGTTCTAAAGGGTATACACTTTTCATTAATATTTTTTTATTTTTTTTCACAAAATAAAGGGTACACATCTTTATACCAAAGGATATACAATTTAATACAAAATTCTAAAAGCACACGAAGTGTGCCCATGCGTCCGGGTGCACACAAGTTTTTGCCATTTCAATATGAATTATTATAAACCAAAAAACAAACATAGTCCACCGTCAAAAAGTTCTAACTAAAAGAATAAAATGGTAATCACATTTTTATACGTACAAATTAAATACTCTCTCCATTCCAGCGTATTTTTATCAGCTTTCCACTTTGAGCCATCCAATATACTATTTTTATCCATTTTATTAATAGTAAAAATACGCTATGGAGTTTATTTTACTTACTTTTTACATTTTATTTATAAATTTCAATAACTTTATTTTTTTTTACACTTTATTCATCAATCTTAATAACTTTATTTATTTTTTTACACTTTATTCATCAATCCTAATAACTTTATTTATTTTTTTACACTTTATTTATCAAACCTAATAACTTTATTTATTTTTTCTCTCAAAATTACTAATTCACCCTACCTTTTTTTTATATCACTCCCTCCGTTCCACCCAAATAACACTATTTTACTATATTGAGCGTCTCGTCCAAATTGCACAATTTTTTTCTTTTAGTAAAAAGTGTCCATCCCACATACTATTTTTCCATTCCATTAATGATAAAAATACGCTGTGGAGTTTATCTTACCTACTTTTTACATTTTATTTATAAATTTTAATAACTTTATTTATTTTTTTACACTTTATTCATCAATCCTAATAACTTTATTTATTTTTTCTCTCAAAATTACTAATTCATCCCTACTTTTTTTACGTTACTCCATATGTCCCGCCCAAATAACACTATTTTACTATATTGAGCGTCCAGTCCAAATTGCACTATTTTTCTTTTTTAGTAAAAATGGTCCACCAATGGCCCACTACTCATCACATCTTTCTAATACACCTACCCACTCTACATAAAATAATAATATTTCTTAATTTACGTACAAAAAATAAATGCACCTATTTGCTCGAGACGGAGGGAGTATATATATTAAAGAAATAATCCTTTTAAATTTTTGTGCCCGTACAAATGGGTAAAAAGACCTGAAATGGAGGGAGTAATTTAATTGTAAAAGAATTCATTCATCTAATAAAACCAAAAACAAAAGAGAATATGCCCTTATTTACAAGGATAATACTACTAAATACATATGGAGTACTTCCTTCATCCCAAAATAATAGTTAGAGTGAGGCTCTTGTGCCTCCGGGGACACCGTGCCCCTTTACAATTTAAATTCCTAGCAATATATAAATTTAAATAAAATATGGAGGGGTAAATTTGTGTTTCCATGGGGACACGGTGTGTCCCCTGGGGCGCAGGAGGTTTTGCCTAATAGTTATAATAAATATGATATTTTAATATATAGTTAAATAAAAGAAATACTATTTTAATATAAATTGGATAGATGTATTAGTATTGTGGGTGACTCATGAAAATATATTAATTGTTTCGTTCTATTTACCGAAAAAAATAATAAAATGTAAATTAGTGTGGTATGAGGAATTAGATATTTTGAAAAAGGAGACAAAATATTATTGTTCAGATATTATGTACTCCATATTAATATTGTATCACAAAGACACAGTCACACAAACTCTAATTTGTCATATCAACTTTAATTTTTTAAAACAATGTGACAGCTTTGTTTCGAGAAAAAAAAAAAAAACAATGTGACAGCTGAGCAGAGGTGAACAATTTTGTAATGGAAGTGGTGCAGTTAATATGGCGTCCAATATTTTCCCGTTTCGTATTTAAAAGAAACAGACAGTTCCCCCCTCTTCTTTAATTTCAAATTTCAAATAGCCATTAACGGCTCCTTCAAGCTTCACCGACGACTATGGAGAAGGCTACTCCCGGCACCGTCACCCTCCGCCGTAATCCGCCACGTAGAGCACGTGCTACGCCCTCCTCGGCCATCCCCCTTCGTGAACCCCTTTCTCCCTCATCTCTTGCGCGGAACATTTTCTCTTCTGAGATTTTGCACAACCCTAGCACCGTCGATGAAAAAAACATCGCCTCTTCGACTAGAGATCTGTCAGAAAATCTCAGAGTGTTCTTAAGAATCCGTCCCTTGATCGTTCACAAAAATGTTAAGAGTATCGTGGAACCGAAGAATGCTTGGCCAAAAAATGCAAGGATCAAGGGTAATTCAAGACCTAAAATGAAGAAGAGCAGTGAAATCTGCGTGCAAGTGAACGAGGATTTTCGATCGGTCACCGTGTCAACTCCTCAACCGTTGCAAGAAGTGAAGAGGATCAAGTCTGAAGTATATGAAGGGTTCTCGCAAGTGTTTGCTTCTGAAGTATCTCAGGTTGATTTGCATTGTTAGTAGTTTTTTTTTTCATTGTTTTGATCAACTTTAACCAGAATGATATTTGTATTTTGGTTTGTTAGAGCGATGTGTACGAACAAATGGTGAAACCCTTGGTTGAAGATTTCCTTAGAGGAAAAAGTGGAATGTTGGCTGCCATGGGTCCTAGTGGTTCCGGGAAGACTCACACCGTTTTTGGGACCACGAGGGACCCTGGGATAATACCTCTCACCCTTCGTCACATTTTTGGTGAAAATGGAAGTACGGGAACTCACAAATCTAGGTAAAGTTTCGTATATGTAATGTTTCCAGTAGCATAAAACATAAGATTGTTAGACTTTGTTATAATTTGCTTACGTCGTATCTTTGGTTAACACTGAAGGCAGTTATCGACTTCTTGTATGCTAAATATTTTCTAAATTATCATGTGACAGGGTATTCTATCTGTCAATGTTTGAGATTTCTTCTGAGAAAGGAAAAGGGGAGAGAATGACTGATTTACTACATGATGGAGGCGATGTAAGCTTGCAACAATTGGTTGTCAAGGGACTTCAAGAGGTTTTGCGTTGTATTTTTCAGTTCTAAACATTTTTCCATTTCTCAGTTGATAATTTTTTTGTTTCTCTTTTGAAATGAATGACAGTTAACAATTATTTGATCATTTGGGTTGTGTTATATAGGCTGTGGTTTCTGATGCTCAGCAAGCTGATTCTTTAATTGCGAATGGAATGTTGAAACGGGCAACAGCTATGACAAATTCAAATAGTCAATCGAGGTTTGTGTTAATCTATTTATATTTTTTGTTCTCATATCCACTAAGGGAGTGTTTTGTTGACACCTTTCGGATACAAGTGATTGGTATAATGGTATGGAATGAAATTTCGTATTAAGAGGAATGGTGAGGAATGGAATGAAAGGGTTGGTTCCACACCTCCTCAAATATATACCCTTCCCCTTTCTTGTCTTTGTAAGTCAGTAGAGGCAACTACCAACTGACAGGATAGTTCTTGATATAAATGTTGGTACAATTCACTCTCTTATTGATTCTAAGCTGCTTTTTCCAGTGAGTGTCCATTTACCATTTTCTTCGGTCCATTATGACTTTGTTGTGACTATTAAACTGTTGTGCTTGTTATGACTTTGGAATCCAGTCTAGTTAATCTATTTTTCACAATTAAGTAACTTAATGTGGAAATTGATAACTTTCTCCCTTAATTGTGCTTTATCAAGTGATAGTTATGAATACGGCATTGTACGAGGCACCTAATTTAATTGTTCTGTAGGAAACCAAAAATGGATATTTTGTCCAGTCATTGTTATCTACTGATCTTTGTGCTTTTAATTGAAGTATTAAACTGAAAGCAGTGTCGTAATTTCACTAAATTTTCTTCAGGACTGGTAGATGTGAACTGGCAATGCTGTGCCTGTAGTCTAATCTTGGTTTAGTTTGATTTTCTTATTTCTCCTCCACTTGTCTTTTAAATCTTTCTTTATGGCCTACTTCACATGTGCTTAAATCTAGCTTTGCTTCGCTCTGCTTTCAATAGTGGCTAGTGTTCACTTCTAAAAAAAATCTTGTAGTCGTTCACAATGCATCATTAACATCCGGCACGATTCAGCACAAGATGGTGAAGTTGATGGTAATGCAACCAGCGGTACGTTGACAATTGTGGACCTTGCTGGAGCGGAGAGAGAAAAGAAGACTGGGAATCAGGTATGACCATTTTTTTACCACAGGAATCTTCGGTGTCACAGAGTTTACTGTGTAATGAGAAATATTTCCTTACGCTCTGTATAAATTTACCTGTATATATTGGAGCTTTTTATGCATATGATAGAAGTAAGCGCAGATACATTTTTTTGGTGTAAGTTTAGGTGAATATTATTATTGGTTAATATTCTTATGAATTACTGGACTGTTGAGTACTGAATTGTAACATTCATTATGCACTTTTTAAATAATCACAAAAAAGTACTCAGGACTTAGCATGCATTTTGTTGTACCCTGAATTGCATTTTGTTGGATGTTATGGAGGTTTGGAGTTGATGTTATTATTCCACAGGGTGCTAGATTGCTTGAGAGCAACTTCATAAACAACACGTCAATGGTTTTTGGACAGTGCTTGAGGGTATGAAAGACAACTTCTTTTTTTTTTAGTCTTATTTTGCTGTGTTCTGTTTTTAACCTTTAATATTGCAGCTATGGATGAGCACAATTTCAATACCATACTGCTTCACTTGATTAAGAATCTTCCTTTTCTGGTTATTTACTATCATTCTTCACTTCCAGTCACTGTTGGAGCACCAGAGGAATCGAAATAAGCCATTACCGAAGCACTACAAAAACTCCTTGGTAAGTAAGTACTAATTAGCTAATGCTGACTTTGTGTCATCGGATATGTTTCCTAAATTTGCATATGCATTCTGTACTGATTTCAGCATTCATATTGTAATGTTTTGATCAGCTAACCAGGTATTTGCAAGATTATCTGGAAGGCAAGAAGAGGATGGCGTTGGTGAGCTTCTGTATATTTTTTTGGGCCATGCAGCAATTTTTGCTGTTTTTTATTCTCAGAATAAATATTAGAATTGTTTTCCAGTTACTGAACTTTGTAATCCTGCAGATTTTAACAGTTAAACCTGGAGTAGAAGATTATCTTGACACGTCCTTTCTGTTGAGGCAGGCTTCACCATTCACAAAAATCAAGTAAGAATCCTTGAATGATCATTGCCTTGCGGCATTTTTGATATTTCTCAAAATAGTCACAGCATTGTGGAACTGAATGTAGGTTTAAAAACGTGGAAGGGCAAGTAAATACGACTTGCAACAAGAGGCCAAACCAAGCACTAACTCAAGTATTGCAGCTTAAGAAAATGAAGTTCAATAACAGTGGAGTATCTTTGGTATGTGATTCAGCAGAGTAAAGATGCTGATCTATAAATATTAACTTTTCTTTTACAGTTTAATTAAATTTGATAAACCATAAAATTGATTTAATTGTTTTCCCCCTTGATGAGGTTGCTTTCATATACATATTGGTAGGCCAACTTAAGAAAATGAAGTTAAAAATAGTGAACCGTTTCTTTTATTATGGCATTTATAGTTCTTTTTAACACCATTAAAGATGTCAGGCTATTGAATATTTATTTTTTATTGTAGTAGTATTTTTCGATGAGTTTAGTCAAACCTTAAAGTCTATCTTTCCCTTTCGACGCTGCATCTGTCTACATAATTGGATTTATATTCCTTTTCACTTCTTACAGATTGATGAAGGAAATATTATTGAAAGCGGCTCTGATTTGAATATCCACAAGGGTTGTTCTGGTACATATCTTTGGTTAATGACACTTATTACTTCTTATTTGCTTCTAATGGTATCAATCCGTGTATTAATTATTCCTCTCATATTGGAAATTCCTAATGTGATTATAATTCTGTTACAGAGATTGATAGGCAAGTTTTTAAGGGTTACCCCAATCAAAATGTTGAAGGGATTTGTGATGAAAACTATAATGAGACTAAAGTTCTGTCAGAAGAGTTTCTTGGGCTGGGGATTCAAGATAAATCCTTCCTGAAGGGAGATGGTGGAAAATCTAATGTTATAAAGGATCGGGAATATGGAATTCTGCAAGGACTATCAAAAGCTTTGTGGACTGTTCTGAAACAGTACAAGGAAAAACTTGAGGTAATTGCTTCTTTGGAAATAGTAGTATTTTCATCTGTATATTTGGGTTATAGGTCATCCATTACTACATGCTTCTTGGATTTAATTAATGTAATCTGGATTATATTTTCAACAGGGCACAGAAATGGAAAACTGCAGTCTCAAAGATAGCTTAACCAAAGAAATAACAAGAAACCTGGACCTTTTCAATGAAATTACTAGACAAAAGATGAGGCTCGTTGATCTGGAAAATGAACTAAAAGGGTTTAAGTCTCGATGTACTTGTTGCAGAAAAGCTCACGCTGATGTCTTTTCAGTTATCATGCATGATGCTAGTTACAATGTATCACAATATCAAATGGCTGATTTGTCAGAGGTAAATTCAAGAGCTATAAAATTTTGCAGTTTTGCTGTAAGATAACTTTAAGGCTCTGTTTTGGTTATATGTCCTAGAGAAAAGTTTCACCTTTCTCCATTCGCAAAATGCTCACACATTTGCAAATAATGGATTTTCCACCTAATGCAGTCCAATCTAATTGTATTATCTTTTCCTAAATAGCTTTATGGTTATTTACATCTTTTGGTGGCTGTTCTAATGATTTCCTGGAATGGTTGGGATAGAGATGGCACTTGTACAAATCCATCTCATTGATTCCATAATTTTTTAACACTGCAGTCAGATTGTATTTGAAACAGTATGCTTAACACAATGCAATGGACTTATTATTTCTATTTTGTTATTTTATTAGAGTCTCTTAGGATGTGACTATTTATAGAAAATTTTCATTTTTCATTTTTGGTGAATAGTGATGATATTTTTCTTGTAGTATGAAAATTTTGAGTGTTAGGAAAGAAATGTAATTTATGTGACATGCATGATTGAATATGATAAGTAAAATTTTCTTATATGAATACACACCTGAACTCATCTTTTTGTATTTCACTGATTTTTATGTTCTGTTCACAAATGGTCAGACTAGAGATTCAATTGTGACCTTTGCATCTTGTTCTGCTGAATCTGAAGACCATTACGCACGGGTACAACTTTTACGCTAATTCATCAAGACAATCATATAAGTTTTACCCTGACAACTTTTTTATCTTCTTATGGTAGAATTTTGTTTATGATCTGAACATATAGCACTTACCTGTCACAGTGTAATAACCAGCAACTTGAAGACCTCGTAAAAAGTAGTGATGATATTGAAAATACTAAATCATTAGAAGATACCAGCGAAGTGGATATTTTCTCCAGTAGTCCAGGGCTTCCAGTAAGTACTAACAGCTTTCAAGATTTGATCTTCCATGAAGATATGTGTGTAGTGGACATGCCTCCCATAATAAGCCAATCAACTAGTCTGTTGGCTACTGTTTCCCCATATACGAGTCACAGGCCAGAACAAGATGTTGTAAACAGACTTGGATATGTGAAGAATTTGGAACCAGAGAGTAAATGTGTATCAAGTGGATCTTCACTTGCTACTTCTCTTGACTGTGAAGAAAGTGCTAAGAGCACTCAACATTCTGTTGATCTTAAAGATGCTGAACAAGAGCCAGCACAGCTTGAGAACGGTACGACAGGTTCAAGTGTGCATACATGCTTATCTAGTTTTAATGATTTTGCTTCTTTATATGACGAAAATAGAACTAATATCTCTGCCTAATAAATCTATGTATAATAAGCAATTGCCAATATTGCAAACTCAATACCATTACACTCAGTGCCCATGGAACAAGGTTTTCGTCCCTTGTTTGAAACATGGGCAAAGTAAAACATGGGCATAGTCATGCTAAGCTGTGATGCGGATCATCCTTGTTTGAAATGGTGTCTTCTGATTTCCCTACTACCTCATTCAAATTGATGATCAAATTTCATAAAATATCTTCTCTCTGTCTCTCCCACGCACATACATCAAGTTATTTTCAAATAATTTTTTGGACAATATTTATGGCACTCCTTTCATCTGTTGAACTCTACTGAGTTATGTTAAATTTCCATATAATAACCTGTCAGTTGTTGAGGACCGGGTTTTTCCCTTTTCAGCCCATCCACAAATTGCCCTTGGCTCTTTTGAATGTCCTTGGAGAGATAACACGCTTTATCACGTGGATGAAAAACTATGCAATAATGGAGAGAGAGAGGTTAGTTTGAATTTATCCTAGTTCTTTATTATTTCATTCTACCCCAACAACTTAATGATATTAGATCTTCATACTGTAGAATTGTGTTCATGTTCTAAACATATTACACTCATCTGTCATGGTTTATTCCACAGCAGCATGAAGACCTTGTACAAAGTAGTGATGATACTGAAATTACAAAGGGCTCAAAAGATGTCTGTGAACTGGATAACAGCTCCAGGAGTAGTCAGATGCTTTCAACATGTACTAATAGCTCTCAAGATTTCTCCTGCCATGAAGATATGGGCATACAGGACATGCCTTTCAGAAGCCAGGGTACTAATCTGTCTACTAGTGGGTCTCTCTTCACAAGTGACAGTGCAGATCAAGCTGCCATCAACATATTGAGACATGTGAAGAATTCTGGAACAGCGAGGAAATGTGAATTTAATGGTTCTTCATTCGTTACTTCTCTTGACTGTGAAGAAAGTACTAAGAACGTTCAAGATTCTGAAGATCTATTAGATGTTAAACAAGAGATAGATAAGCCTGAATATGGTGAGACAAGTTCAACCTTTCAAGTGTGCATTTATGCTTATATAGCTTCTCTAATGTGCTTTTACTAATTTATATACCAGAACCTCAATAAAAGTTATAGAATTCACATGGATGCAATTCATGTAGCCAATATTGCAAACTGAATATACTTTACTTTGTGTCTGTGGAAAAAGGTTATTATTGTCCCTCATCTCTTACTCTAGGAAACATTTACGTTGACTGACATCTCTTTCTTGTAACATAAAGTCACTCTCTCTTTCTCATCTAAATCATGATCAACATTCTCCTTATTTGTGACATAAAATATCTCCCTCTTACATTTATTTTCTTTCAAATATGTTTTGAATGCTATTGGGATTTTTTTCCCCTTTCATTTCCTGCAATTATCTCAGTTACATCAATTTTCCAGATGATGATGGCCAGTCATCGGTTGAGGACCGGGTTGTTCCTGGTGCAGCCCATTCACAAACTGCCCTTAAATCTTCTGAATTTCCTCAGGCTCAGGCAGATAACACATGTAATCATGTTGATGAAGAACAACGCAATAATAAAGAGAGCAAGGTTAGCTTTATGTATTGAAAACTTCAGAATTATGTTTTCTTATTGTTCATCCTGCATTAATGTGCTTTACTTTCCTGATATTTCATCATTGTGGCAATGTCTGACTGAGTATAGTTTATCCAGTTACTAGTCAAGCTGTGTTTCATTTGCCATAATGACTAAGAGATTGGTATTTGGATTTGTGTCTTTCCAAACAGCCAATGCTTAGCCTTTGCTTACCATGGGGGACATTCTCAAGAATTTTCTTCGGCACAATTAGTCAAATTAAAGGTGTAACTTGTATATCAGTGATAGTTATGACGATATATCTATTTTTCTCTATGAACATTGTCTCTGTTATTTCTGAACATTTTTGAAATACTACTTCGAGATAATATTAAAGGATGTTGATGAACATTTTTGTTTTAGGTGAACCACTGGGGAAAAGTTAATTGCAAATTACATTTTTGTGCTCTTGTTGCTGAAGCTGTAATGGAAAAATATTTGGGGCAGTTATAATTTTTGCTGCTGTTCTAGCATATATATTAGGAGGTTTCAAGAACTGCTCTTTCATGCTCCTAATATTGGCTTCATTTGTTTTTCTCTCCTACAATAAGAAACAGTATTCAGTATCACCTGGGTGGTTGTCTATGTGGCTCATATTATCTGTCTCTATAAATATGTATGCCTCTTTTCTGTGAATGAAGATTCCTCTTTTATATTATTTTTAAATCATTCTTGTGATGAGAAAGCCATTCTTCTCAGTTTTTCTTGCATGTATTCCAAATAAGATATTCTTCAATTGCACATTGCACTTGCCCTTGGTGTACTGTAAGGCATAATTTGATATCCAAATATTGTTTCCCATCCCAGCTGCTGCTCTTTTTTATTTAGAGTCAAAATATGTACCATGTAGCACCATATTGAAGACTATGGAAATTTAGATAGGATTTTCACATTTCTATATACCTTACCAAAAATTAAGTTTGTTTAATATATTGAAGACTGAAGTACACATGAAATGATTAGACTACAGATTAGGTTCTTCACTATAAGTTTTGGATCCCCTTACTTCCATAAATCTTACAGCTGTTGCCTACGCAATTGTGTCTTATTATTCATATGCATACTTATTGTCGCTTATTAACTGATTAAACTGTCTCTTATTTTGGAGCAGCTGGAACCCCTAGTCACAAGTCTTCCGGAGGTGGGATTAGATGCCAAAAACGAGGTCAAAATTGTTCCTAAAGTTGTTCCATGCAACAATGTTCAGCCTAAAGAGAAACCAAAAAGGTGTTGATGATTGATTCATGTTATCTTTCTGCAAGTCCTTTCTGTATGTGATATATAACTTATATCTTTGCACATTAACTTGCTTTTCGATGTTTGCAATTCATTGCTGCCACTAATTTGGCAATTCGTTCAGGAGACTACAACCAGCTTCATCTGTGTTGTTAAAGGATCTCAGTTTGTTGAGCATCAATGATGAAAACGACAACAAGCTAAAGGTGCAACTTAAATCATTCAAAAAATATGTTGCAGAGCTTATCATTTCCCGTTTGCATGGAAACATCTATTTATAAACTGTTATACATTATTTCAGGGAGGTAGGGTTGGGAAGAAAGGGATCATGGATGACAAGAACCGAACACTAGGCAGCTTATCTCTTCTTAATTTGCTTACACGTTAACTTGATCGATGAGAAAGTTTCGTTCTCTAATTTTTGTTGTATATGATCTCACGTACAGGCATGTGTTGGAAACATCTGTTCATTGGAGTCACTAGAGTCACTCTACACGTACTTAATCATCATTTTGTTGCGTAGAAATCGTTTCATCTAAATGCTTTCCTTATTAAGCTCTGTACATTCCATTAAACTAGAAATATGGTGATCAATGGTGGTCCTCTTCCCTTTGATTCGAGGTCTTCCTTTAATTGTAATGGTTCTTTCGGATGAAATTTACAGAGCTAAGAATGTCTATAGTCTGATCTTATTGCTTTTGTAATTTCAAATGTTAGCTTGCTGAATTGAAGTGGGGTTTGATGAGATTATGCCCACAGAATTGAAATTTTGAATAAGCTTTTCAGTCATCTGAGCACACTACTAATTTACTCTAATTTATAAGAGATTATGTATGCCTAATTCAAAATGATCTACCAATATTTTGATATGCTTTTGGCAATGAATTTTATGGAAACGGTGACATTAGAAGTTTAGGTGGAATTTAGTGGTTTATGTATTATTTTATTATTAGGATTTAATTGGTAAAGCATAAATAGTGTATCCCATCATGAGAGGTTCCACGAAGATTAGTGGAAGAGGTAAATATTCACGCTGCAGCTATATTAGAAGTTTTTTTACTCTCTCTTTTATCATTTGGGCCTGTAGTTTAAATATACATTATGTATTTTCTTTATTGGTTGGTAAGAATTGATTGAATATGATTGGGTATTTATTAAGGAAGAGTTACCTGTTAATAATGAGACCGAATGTTTTTATTTTATTTTGATCCATTTTGTATTTGTTTTTTAAATTAAGGAGTTTGTGTTTAACTTTAATTTTACATTATGTGACCCAGGGACTCCTCACTAAGGTGAGTGACCCAGGTTTGATTCTACTTGAGAACGAATAAGTGAAGAGTAATAAATGGTGTACCCCACCATTAGGGGCCCCCACCGCCCCTGCCCTGGGGATTGGTGGAAGAGGTAAATCGCAGGATGTGCCTCAAGTGGCTTATAGGGAGGGCTCTAAGTGAAGAGTAATAAGGAAACCTGGAGATAGGAGGATGTATAGGTGTTTGATGAACTAATTACTAATTATACTAACAATTAACTTTGTTCGATAATTTTTATTTTATTTTTTACATTATGTGACACATTTATTATTCTTGATCATATATTATTTTTTATTCAAGATTTTACTTTCTCTGTTCCTACTCAAGTTCACCTTCCCCATTATTATTTATCCTCAAGAGTTGGCATTCCCATAAAAAATAATGTCATTGCTCAATAACCTCACCGATGCATTTTAATTTTGAAGTTGACATACACACTTACTACACACAATATATTTATAGTTTATTTATTATTTAAAAAAATAAATTACCCTTATAAAAGTAAATTAGAGAGTGACTATTACGAATTGCTAATGAGATATTTAAATTATATGGTTATCATATTTTTTATTAATTGAGTATACATTTCTTTCTTTAATTGTGATATTCGAACTTCTCACTTGCCAATATAATTTAATTTGTGTTATGTGCATTTTATAATTATGTGACAATTATGTGACAATTGTTTATATATTTTATCTGTCTTTACAATTTTATTTGAGACATACGTGATAAAATTGTGACAATATGTAAACATATATGTGCATAAATATTTATGTGCCTTAATTTGAATATATATAATTAAATTATTTTATGTGTATAAATATACTATTTTTTTTAAATATTAAGTATCACACGTGTTCTCGTAATAATAATAATAGTGAGAAAATGTATACGTATGTGTTTTAATTTGAAAATGTATTATACATTAACTATTAAGTATAACACGTATATTCGTAATGGATAATAATAATAATAATATATTATAAATAGTAATTATTATATTTAGTAAATAGGAGAGGCGGTGGGTTTGCTAACCTTACTTTCGCCTCTTTGCCTATAAATACACATATTCATTTGGGAATTGAAATAGGAGTCCAGCGAAAAAAAAAGGAGAGACAGGAAAGAGGGAGAGGAGAGAAAGAAAAAAAGAGGAAGGGCTCGTGCCGAAACGAAAAATAAGAGATTAGTTGTAGTACTTCACAAGGTCTATAGTATTCTTTTTATTTGGAATCCAGGTAAGTAGAAGTCCAACTACAATGCATAAACATGTTGTGTGTGAATTATTTGTGATTAATATGTGATAATTATGTCATGAATTATTTGTGATTAGTTTAATTACGTTATGAATTATTTGGGGTTAATTGGTGATATAAGTTGTGAATTTATATGATTTGAAATAATATTATTGTCCTACATAGATCTATGAGATTGGAAACTGTTGAAAATATATCTGTATGATTTGAGAAGATATAGGTTATAAGGATCTGTGTGATCCGAGATGAAGTTGTTATTCCAAAAAGGAATCCGTGTGATTCAAGGTGAAGTGGTTATTCTATAAATGGATCTATGTGACTGGGGTGAAGTTGTTATTCCAGAAGTGGATCGGTGTGAATTGAAGTTAAGTTGTTGCTTTATTGTGATTAAATGTTGATAATGATGTCGTAAATGGTTTATGATGCATAATTAATTGCCCTGGTTGCATACCATTCATAATCATGAAGAGTATTTTCCTCAAAATTAATAAGATACTAATGGTGTGTGCGACCACTATATATGCATCTCTGTTAGGGTTCGAAAAATCGTTCCCGACACTTTATTCTGGGTTCGAAAAAATCGTTCTCAGTACTTTATTTAGGGTTTGGAAAAATCGTCCCAACACTCTGCCAGGGTTCGAAAAATCGTTCTCGGCACTATATTTCGGGATTCGGAAAAATCATCCCCATTAAGCTCATTTGAGGTGCATATCATAAGTGTGTCGTGGGGATCCTGCAAAGTGACCAATTTTCAAAATAAAAGAAACCAACTAGAAAAATTAGGAAATAGGCGATAGAAAACTAAATGCATTTTCATGCACTATTATGCATGATTTCTACTTATTGAGATTTTTGTCTCACTAGTTTATGCATTGTAGGTAAGCCTGTTGATGATTGAGTTATGTGGTGTGTTGTGCAAGCTGTAGAGTTTCTATATGGTTTTGAGCGGATGTACATAGATGACGACCTGTTGGGCTAGGCCATTGGTTTATTTTGTTTCCGCTGACATTTTGTTATGTAATATAATATATAAGTATTATCAGAAGTTTGGGTGGCTTGAAGTGTTGTCAGAAAACCAGTTACGTATATTGAACTGCTGTGATGGTTTTAGTTATAAATAAAAATATTATTTAGAAAAAAAAATATATGCAGGTTTTTATAATGATGATATTTATGTTAATTAGTATTTGAATTATAAATTATGTAAGGTGTGTCGTGTCATTAATATTATATTTTTGTTCTATAAAAGTTATTTCCTTAAACTTATTATGAAACAAAGGAATTATTATTTTTTATTTATCTTGTGAAATCTATTATTATGTGAAATGATTTTACACAAACTTATTCAAAATAATATTTCATGCATGCAATAAAAATTCGTGAAATAATTAACGAAAGAGAAAGCATTTAGAAAAAAAATGATGCTACTAAAATAAATTTTCATTTAACACTTGTGTCTACACGTCGTGTACTGTGTGAATTTTTCCTTTTGAATCTGATTAGGATAAGGTCTACCTATGTATAAAATTATAAATGACGTGGACAAATTTTTTACATTCCATAAACATTCTGTAAATAAAAAAGTGATATATCAAGTAAAAGTAATACTTCCTATACACTCTCTCAGTCCCGTCCAAGTAGCACAATTTTATTATATTGTGTGTTCCATTCAAATTGCATCATTTTCCTCTTTTAGTAAAAAGAGTTTACCAATGGTCTATCATTACCCATCACATCTCTCTAATGTATATACTCACTTTACATTAAAAAAAAAATACTCCTTTAATCTACGTGTAAAAAACAAATTATGTTGTTTGCTCGGGACGGAGGGAGTACAGTACAAGGTCCGATTCTACTGTAGTGTTGCATTGTTATAAAATATTGTTAGATAAATGACGAGTAGCACAGGAAAAATGTAAGTATATTCTAAATATATATATATATATATATATATATATATATATATATATATTAACCTTAGAAAAAATTATTGAAAATTTCATTTCATACACGTATTTAATACTACATGTTATAAGAATTATGTAATACTACTAAAATATATCAATATATCTATGAGGTAGAAGACATGCACACATTAATATAGAAACTAACAATATTATCACACATACTATCACGCTACTAAAGAAAATAACAAGTACTAATACTTCATTGGTTGTGAACATAAGTTTACACTTACTATTTTTATTCAAAGAATATAAACAACTTTCACACATCAAATAAGAAAATAACATTCTATCCAATCTCTCATAGTATATTTTAATTTCAAAATTATTATATCTATTCAACTCACAACTTAATAATTTAAAAATACCACATTATCTTAAAATATGAGTAAAAATACAACTTCTCATTAACTTTATATTTATATTAACGGTAAAAAATATGGCAATCTTGTGTGTGTATGTCTCAAGTCAGATTATTTCACTTTTTTTTTTCCTATTAGTATTATCTTTTATTTATCTTATAAATTATTATTTTTTAGAAAATTATTACTGTTCATCGATATGTATCATATTTTAGTAAAATTATTATTACCTTTTATTCTTGTTCTTACACAAAATTTTTTTATTTTAAAAAAGAGCACTGATATGAGATCGTCTAATATGCATGTATATTTAATATAATATGCATATTAAATATAAAATGGACACGTATTTTATTTTATTTTGGTTATGAAATAAGAGGATAGCATTTATTCGTTCAAACTAAACATTATTATCCACTAGGAAAAGAGAACAGATTCACATCTCCTATCAATTTTTTTGGTAAAGTGAATTCCAGTTCATAATAATGGACGCAGGAGAGTGCGATGGAGAATATAAATATTGGACATTTCAAAATTAGAAGATGCAGTTTTTTTTTTCAATAACTCTTAGTATGTAGTTCAAGGCATTGTAGATTAAGCCAGAAACTGGGTTTGATTCCGCTTATTAAGGTTAGAGCTCAGCTTCATATATTAGTATTTATTCGAGTTTGATTTAATTTCCCCTAATACTCATTAAGTTAACGAATTAATTTGGACTCCACTCGTTTTGATAAGACTTGATATAACAATAATAAATTATATTATTATCCTCTAAAAGTCAGTAAAGTTGATCAAAAAATAATTTTTTAAAATTCCATATCTATAGTAACGACGATGAATAATATATAACGGAGGGGGAGTATTTATATTAAAAAAAATACTAATACACTAATAGTTCAAGTGATTATTTAATTATTTACATGTGTCTTTTTAACTTTTATTATTATTATTATTATTATTATTATTATTATTATATTATATATATATATTTAGTTTGTTTATTATTATCGACAAAATGTTTTTTTTAATGTCTACATACAAAAGTATTTATACGTCCATGAACAAACATTCATAAAAAAAATTATCTTATTCGTGAATATTTTCATGAGCCTTAATAAACAGTCTCAATTTGGGCACGAGTTTAATAATTCTTTTATTTTTTTACGAGTTTAATTATTCCTTAACAAACAATATACAAGCCTAAGTAGTGGTTCACTGTGTTTTATTCGATTACATCCTTACATGTAATAAGAAAAATGCCATCAACTTTGACATGAAATTTGACCAAAGTCCACAATTCTTAGACTTTTATGCATACGCTATTCAATTCAATTACTCTCATTTCCTATCCTCTATCACATTAAAAAGTTACTTTAGTTAAACTAGAGTTGATTGTTCGATAGTATATTTTAAATCAAGGAATGTGTATGAAAATTTATTTAAATGTTTAACTTTACACCACTATGCGATTTTTTCCCAATTTATTGGGAATTTATCATTTCTTGGATAAAGGGGAGGGAGTGAAATTCATTCCATAACTATACCCATTCCCCTCAATTTTACTTGATGGAACTGAGTAAAATTTTCATGTGGAGTCATAAATCAATTGGCATATTGTCCATCAACTTTTTTACACTTTCCTTATTTTTTATCACTTTTTTTTAATATTATCATTTTTCATTTATATTTTAAATTATACATCATTATCATTTTATTTTTATCAATTGTATATTATTATTCATTATAAAAATTATCACTGAAATGATATCATACACACGTCTGTCTTAAACCTAAACACAATGTTATCAAAGACAAGTTTCAACCGAACTTACACATTGAAATCGACCATAACCTAAAAGTTGATCAAAGATCCAACAACTTATAAAACCAACAATCATAGATATATCACCAATTAATCAAGTCCAATAATTTACAAGGCAACCTCTGTGGTCGTTTAATTTATTAAGCTAACCCGTTGCTAATTTATACTAACACCACATACCAAAATGCACCATTCAACCAAGAATGGCTTTAGAGAGCTATTAGGTTTTGGGGCGGATGTAGTGGGTTGGTGAGCATATGCACCACCTGGCGCATCGTCGGCCGGGCGGAGCTCTCCTCCTCGACGCACATCATCGCGATCTTGAACAAGTTCACCACCCCGTTGAGTGGGTAACCGGTGAGTCGAGCATCCACCACTGCAAGCACCACCGCAGCATCCGACGGATGGGAGAGCTCCGCCCTAGTTTTGCTCACCCACCTCACTATGTCCACCCCTTCCCCAAATTCCCCCACCGGCTTTCGCCCCGTGATCAACTCCAATAGCACCACTCCAAAGCTGTACACGTCGCTTTTCTGATCAACTTTCAACGTGTAGGCATATTCTACACAAAAGCATACATGAGATGAGATCAAATACGAAGAACAACAACAAAAATAATAACAGATGATTAATTGATTCAGAATCACGAGAACCCTAACCAGGGGCAATGTAGCCGTAGGAACCGGCTATAGACGACATGCACTCCGAATCACCAGCATTATGCCAGAACTTAGCCAAACCAAAGTCAGCCACATGAGCTTCATAATCCGAATCGAGCAAAATGTTATTAGACTTAACATCTCTATGAATGATCGAAGGCGAGCAATCGTGGTGCAAGTAGCACAGCCCCTTCGCCGCCTCCTCTGCAATCCGGTACCTCGACTCCCATTGCAAATGACCTCCCTTTGAGCCATGGATCATCTCCCCCAAGCTCCCATGCGACATATACTCATACAACAAGAAGTTCGTGTCCTTATTCGACAAATATCCAAGCAATCTGACAATGTTCCTATGCCTAATCCCCCCTAATGTCTGAATCTCCGCCATGAATCCATGATCGTTGCAGCTGCTCCCCCTCCCCGTTAACCGTTTGATCGCAATGTCGATCCCATTCGGCATGGACCCTCTGTAGACGGTCCCAGCTCCACCCTTGCCTATAATGTTCTCATCTTTAAGACATTCAAGAACATCCTCTGATCTGAAATCCAGTTTCCGGAAAGCCGTCAGCTTCCAAGCTCTCGACTTTCCGGAAGCACGTTTTCGGCATGCCACCCAAACCACCGGCAGCAGCAGCGCCGCCACGATCACCGCCACGATTATGGTGGTTTTGGACACGTGTCGCCTGCGGGAATCATCGTACGGACAGAAGCTCGCAGTGGGCGAGCAGAGATTGGGGTTCCCGGCCAAGAACCGGCCGTCGAGGTATTTCAGAATTCCGATCGCCGGAATTCTGCCGGAGAAGTCGTTGTAAGAAAGGTCCAACACTGTTAAGCTTTTCATCATCCCGATTTCTTCTGCAATGGCGCCATCCAATCGATTTCTTGAGAGATTGAGGATGTTAAGATTCTGGAGTAAGGAAATGCTGGTCGGAATTTCACCGTTGAGATTATTCCGGCTGAGATCAATGAATGTCAGGTGGGAGCTCTGAGAAATGGCCGCCGGAATCCGACCTGTCAAGCTGTTTCCGCTCAAGTTCAGATTGGATAACTTCTTGAGGTTGAATATCTCCGGCGGAATCTCGCCGGAGAATCTGTTCACATCAAGTGAGAAAATCTCGAGATTCTTCAAACTCCCAATCGCCGGCGGTATCTTCCCGGAAACCCAATTGTTAGACAGAGTTATACTGCTGAGAGTATCGGCAGATATTTCCTCCGGCAGCTCTCCGGTGAACAGATTATCGTTCAACTCAAGCATATCCAGCAACGGAAACCGGAAAAATCCCTCCGGAATTGTGCCATTAAAGTAGTTACTCTTGATTCGAATTCTTATCAGTGATTTACATTCTCCCAATTCTTGAGGCAGAGAGCCATAGAAGTAATTCTCCATCAAAATCAGAGTTTTCAATCTCCCACCTTTGCACAAATCTTTTGGAACAATCCCTGTAAAATGATTCTGCGCTACGTCGAGCAGCATCAGCCTGCCGCTCCGGCCAAGATTCTCTGGCAAACCCATCGTGAAATTGTTGTTCCATATCTGCAAAACTTCGAGATTGGGAAGATCGCCGATGAAGCACGGAAGTGGGCCCTCCAGCCTGTTGTGAAACAAACTGATCAATTCCAACTTCTCAAGCGCTGCAAAACTCTCCGGAATTCCTCCACTGAAATTGTTGAACGACAGATCGAACGACTTCAAGCTCACCATACCAGACAGCTCCGGCGGTATTCTTCCGGTGAGGTTATTCATCTATAGAGAGAGAAAGACTAAGGCTTGAGATTAAAATCCAGCAGAGAATAAAATCTTCATGCAAATAACTAACCTGGAGGAACAGAGAATCCAGCAGCTTGAGATTACCAAGGCTCGCCGGAATTTCACCGGAGATGTTGCAGTTTCCGAGGTCAAGTCTTATGAGAGTAGTTATGTCGCCGAACTCCGGTGGGATGCCGCCGGAATACGTGTTAAAGTACCCAATGTAAAGGTACTGGAGATTCGGAATCCGGGACAAACTCGCCGGAATCTTTCCCGTCAAACTGTTCCCCTGTAAAGCCAAATAAGTCAAGCTCTCAAACTCAGAGTATATCTCCGGAATTTCGCCGGAGAAATAGTTCCCTCCGAGCTTAAGCAACTTCAACTCCTTCAGCTTCACAAATTCCGCCGGAAGATTACCAGTAAAATTATTATTATACGCGTCGAACGATTCCAGCTCTGTAAATCTCAGCACCATTTCTCCGGGAAACTCCCCACTGAAAAAGTTCCCACTGATGTTAACATACTGCAACGAGGTCAAATTCGCCATTTCCGCCGGCAGACCGCCGGTCAAGTTATCGCCGGCGAGCGTGAAGTTGACGAGCTTATCCAGCATCCCAATTTCCGGCGGCAGCGTCCCCAACAGGGGAACGTCGGTGACGTTCAGCGCCGTCACTCTAGCATCACCGTCACAGGTGACACCGGAAAACGAGCAGTGAGCAGAAGACGAGGCGGTAGACGGCGGCGCGACCCAGTCATGGAGACCCGAACCCGAAGGCCCGATTAGTGATTTCTTCAGTTTTAGAAGCGTATCAAGATCCGATTGTGCATGGATAAACAGAGGAGGGTAGAAGAAGACGAGGATGAAGAAAATAACACCAAGAATTGTCATATCGAATCAATGGGAGGATCGAAGATAGATACGAAGGATTTGTACGAATGGGGAGAGAGGTTTATAGGGTGGCGAATTGATTTGAAAGTAGGTTAAAAAAAAAAGATTTTTGGTGGCGAGCGAATGTGGATTTTAGCGGTGGCATGTGAGTCTGTTAAGTCAGTTTCTTCTTCTGCTGTTGGTCTACTGGCGTCCATCGTTAACTATCTAACGCCGTTAAATCACTGCGCTACCCAGTGGAGCTTTGAAATTCTGTTTTCCACGTATATTAGTACTGCATTAATTTACGAATATGAAATTCTTTTACTTTTAATTCTCTTTTGGACAGGAAATAGTAAATTACAACGTTGTTGAAATGAATTGTTTATGTTTTAGAATATTCGCATAATTAATTAAGTTAAATGATTAAAACTGAATCGTTCAGTTCATTTTAATACTTGAAGACTTTAGAATGAAAATATAGTGATAATCAATTTTCCACTTAACATGGAGTAATTTTTACACAACTAATGCAATTTAAGTGTCATGATCTATGCATCCAATTTCATGCTTATTTGGAAATAAATTTACAAGTAACTCTCTCTCCAATAAAATTAAAGGTGTAATATAATTTCCTTTTTTTATTGATATTCAATAACATAAAAAATTATACACTTTAATTGATTATTAAACATTTTATATATGTGATATTAAACTAGAAAACAATAATAACATGTAATAATGATATGTGTCACACAATTATAGAGTGAAATGCGAGATGAAATACCAAAATACATCCAAATCCTATTTCTGAGTGGTATGAGATCATAAGATTTAATTACTCCAATTTCTAAAAATCTTTATACATAACAAAGATAATTATAAGTTTTCAATTTATAACAAGACATAAGAAAATTATACTCAATGTGAGAATGAAGAGGATTGCAATTATTATTGTCTTATTATTTACACAAAATGCTCATTATTTTAAGATATCACCTTATAAAGAGAAGCAACTAATTTCCATAGCATTTTAATACTATGAAAGATTTTAAATTAGAAGTTAATTTTGAAGCAATACATATTTTTAAATTATATATATGTAGAAGGTGATGGATTGATATTTGATTTTTCGAATTTAAATGCCCATAAATTGATATCTCTACAAAATAATCAAGTAGTGAGTGGATTATTAATTAAATTTGGTCATTTAATTATATAGATACTAGGTATTACTCCCTTTGTCCCATAAAAATTCTTTTTGGTTTGTCCCAATAAAGTTGACACATTTTCTTTTTAATACATAAGACTCACACAAAAACAATTAATCTATTCTCATAGGGCCTACATACCTCATCTAATACAACTACCCACTACACATTAAATATTATTTCCATCACTTTATATTAAATTATTATACTTCTTAATCTCCATACTAAAAAAATATATTAACTTATTTGGGGAGGAGTAGAAGGAATAAATAAGCACGTAAAATCATGTTTATTTGAAAAGTCATAATGAATAAGTGAGATGAACGGATTTATTATTCCAACAAGATGAATATGCAGGGGTTTTTTTTTTTCATTATTCACAATCTATAAATTTTCCAATTTAAAACAAAATGTATACTAGATTACTAGTACATAATTGGAGTAATTAAAATAGTAGTTGTATAAAAATAAATTGAAGTGAAGAAACATAAAATCAGAAGGTAATAAATACTCCCTCCGTCCCCCAAAGTATTTCACACTTTCCTTTTTCATCCGTCCCTCAAAGTATTTCACACTTTACTTTTACTAAATTTGGTAAAAAATACATTATACTAATACTCACTTTTTACACATATCCCAATATAATACTTACTTTTTCACATCTCCCAAAAACTTTACACACTTTTTTCACATCTCTCAATAACTTTACACACATTTTTCATTAAATCAACTAAAATATATATTTTCTTTCTTACTTTATACATAAAAATACAAAATTTCTTAAACTCCGCGCACACCAATACGCGAAATACTTCCCGGGACGGAGGGAGTAGGTTAGAGTAAAGAGTGTAATATAGACGGCGGTTTGAGTGACCGGGCCATGCTGTGGACTGACGTGGCCACCGTCATTGATTGCTGCAGTACGACGCCGTCTGATCCCGGGTCGTGTGAGGAAGACCTTTTTGTTCTTTTACGAGATATATGATCCGGGCAAACGGGGCGGGCCAAAAGCTGACAGTACCCTCTGACTCTATTTTGGTGCTAACCAAAAAGTCTACTCTTCTTATTACTATTGTTTCTTTACTTGAAATTCATTTACTACTCCACAATTGTTGTTCAGATAGTCTTCCACCCAATCACCATCTGTCTGTCCATGCACCACCCCCAACTATATGCTAATAGGGTACCCCTTATGCTATAATCTTTCTTTTTTCACGATAATAAAAAATTATACTCCCCCGATTATAAGATATTCATTTATTTTTTGAACGTGAATTAAGAAGTATCATTATTATATGTAAAGTGAGTAATTGTATTAGAGGGAAATGATGGGTCATATTGTGTACTTTTTTACTAAATAGGGGAAATGAATACCTTTGAAGCGGACGCCAAAAATAGTAAAATTGATACCTTAAAAGTGGACGGAGGGAGTGATATTTTAATAGATAATGAAATGAGAAATACTCTCTTCATCTTTTTTTCACGTTAATTAAGAAATATAATATTCACTCCGTCTAGTACGAAGATACTTATTTGCGTTTTGCATGTAGATTAAGAATTATTATTATTTAATGTGTAGTAGGTAGTTGTATTAATGGGTGTGTGAGCCCCATATATTAATTGTATTAGAAGGTGTGTGCAAGTCCAATATGTATAAAAAGATAAATGAGACCTTTAGGGGCAGACGCTCAAAATAGAAAAATGAAACTCTTTAGAGGGGACGGAAGGAGTATTTTAATAGATAATGAATTGAGAAATACTCTCTCCATCCACTTTAAAGAGTTCATTTTTTCCATTTCCGACGTCCGCTCCAAATGGATTTTTTTACACACATAAGACCCACATACACCCACTAATACAATTAAAAGACAAAGTCTCTTGTGAGATGGTAATTATGTCAGACGAATTGATCAATTGTTAAAGTATCATTGTTATATACTGTAAGTAAAATATTCTTATTATTAGTTAAAATATATTTTTCTAAAATATGTTTTTAGAGTGTTATAGTTGATTTACTACAAACATACTTTAACTATCAATAAGTATATTTTATTTATATAACAAACATATTTTAATAATGGGTCAATCCATCTCATAACCCATCTCATATATACCCGGTCTCACAATGGTAGCTCAACACTCACTAATAAAATTACCCACTATACATTAAATAATAATACTCATTAATCTACGTGCAAAAAATAAATGATCCTTTTTAAATTGGACGGGGAGAATATAATATTTAATGTGTAGTGGGTGGTTGTATTAATATTGTGTGTGAGCCCTATATGAAATAATAAATTGTGTTTGTATGGGTCCCACTTGAAATGTAAACCTTAATTGAGACAAATTAAGATAAAAAAATATATATAAATGTAGTGAGTATATATATGGATATAAAAGTTGTAATCACCACCAAGCTCCAACCATCACATAAGAGTGGAGAGATAAATTATGATGATCAATTAATTAATAAGGAATTAGATCACTACCTACTATCAGGGCCGGCCCTGACATTTCGGAGGCCATGGGCGAACTAAGAAAGTGAGGCCCTGTATATTCCTTTTAGTTATATACTTCCATTTTTTCATACGATTGTTTTTCTCATTTTTTTTCTGTCATTTTCATATTTACGTTCATATTAAAAAAATAAAATGGCACTCAATCTCACAACCTTAAAAATATATTTAGTTTCAGAATTAACATGCATTTCTAACGAATACTCCTATAATTTATTTTAAAATTATTTATCGTCTAAAAATATCAAACTACCTTAATTTTTTTAAATAAAATAAGTAGAAAAAAATCAATTTATTTTAATATTGATGAAAAAAACAAGTGTGAACACTTAGATAGGGTGAAACTTTAAATATATATATTTTTTTATTCCTCTCATTATTTACTAAACACTTTTTATTCTTATAAATTCTAAATGATATGCATATTTCTAATGTAGAAATCTATATAATACAAATACGCTCACAATACTATAAATTTCTCAACAAAATATCACCTTACTTTAAAAACCTAAAAAAAAATCTTTATTTCCACACGCAAAAATATTTATGCAAATTATTAGAACGTAGGGAATGTTATATGAGAATTTTTTAGAAAATACATTTTATTTTATAATAAATTTGTTTAAAATATGTAAATTAATTATTAAAATATAATATATATATATATATTTATTTTTTTGTGGGGCCCCTAAAAATTGGGGGCCCTGGGCCCTCGCCCCTCAGGGCCGGCACTGCCTACTATATACGGAGTACGTGGAGTTACATCGTTATAGCATCTTCAAGAGTCTCTTTATAATTTGGTGAACTTTTCATGTAAAATAGATACAAGTAAAATTTAAAGAGACTTTTTTTTTTAATCCTCCAATACCCTTTTTATATTCACTTTAAAATTTTCTTTTCCCAATGTTTATTTATTATTTGTATTTTTGTTTATTTTATGTTATTTTTTAATTTATTTTATTATAGGTGTGAAGCAATAATGGATATAAGTGAGATTTTATGTTAAAATAGGAAATAGATGGAATCATACCAAAAATTAATTAAATTAAAATAGGAAATAGGTGGAATCATACCAAACTGCATTTCAACTGTTAGAAAAAGTGTCTTTGAGAGTAATTTGGAATAGAAGTTGTGGAAGCACAGATTCCAAAAATTTATCCACCAAACAAACAGAACAGATTCACATTCCCATTTAAAGTCCCATTTAAAGGTATTTTTGGTAGTGTGAATTTTACAATACCATTTGTTAATCATATAGGAGAGAATAATGATAATTAATTTTTTGGTCCAATTTGAACGATAGATATTAGAGCTTACAACTGTGGTAAACAACAGATTCTCATTTCCTGTAAAAACAAGTATTTGACTCTTATTTCCTCTTCATTTATAATGTTTCTTGAGTTGCATTGGAATCATATTATAGTTAATTGAGTAGAAATTCTTCAATGGATTTTATTAATTATATTGAAATGAATTTTTGTGATATACGTGTCATTAAATAAAGGCTTTGTTTAAACTACGAAATAATTTGATGCGGTTTGAAAAACTATCAATTATCCCATTTGACTTGTTTGTTATTTGAAATTTTATAAAAAAAAAATTTTAAATAAAGAGGGAAGAAAATGACATTAATACCCATGAATTTAACATTGTATTTTTAAATTTTACTTTAAAAAAAATTAAATGTAGAAAATTGGGAATAGAGGGATTTTTTTCCATGTTAAAAAAATAAATAAAAATCTTTCTAATCCATAGGTATTGAAATTTAAAAAATAAATAAATAAGTAAAAAAGTGAAATTTTAAAAATATAATGTTAAATACTAATTTTTTGCATTTACAATTTTTTTTGTTTAAATAGTGAAATTTAAAATACAATGTTAAATATATGGGTTTTGATGACATTTCCACTCTTCTTTATTTTAAGAAAAAAAGAGAATTTTTATTAATGTTCAAATAAAAAACATGTTAAAAGGGATAATGAGTAATTTTTCAAATTACAGAATTTATTTTGTAGTTTGAACAAAATTCGAGGAATTTTGGTAATTTATTCTTAAATAAATTGTAGAGATAACTAATACGAGTAATCCATATTTTGGATTAGATTATATTTTATGAGAATGTGTTGTGTGAGGTTGTTTATTTTAAAAAAAATTATTATCATGAATGTTATCACTTTTTATAAATTATAAAAATAGTTAAATTAAGAGGTTATTATTTTTTAATATAAATATTATTTTTTTACCCAAATTCATTCCATCCAATAATATCATATTTGCTCATTTTTATATTATCTTAATGCTTAGTTTTTCATGTCTAAATTTAGACTCTTGCATTTGAAAATTAATGCTTGCACTTGGAGCTTCATTTGATGTCTCTTATCAATCAAATTCATTTTGATTCCAATATAGGTGCCAATAATTAAAAAAAATTAAAACTAAAACTAAAACTAAAGAAGAGGAGTTGATATTTCCTACATTTAGGTGCGTGAAGTTAATTTTCCATTCATTAAATTTGTATAGTTTTATTCCGTAAGTAATTTTTTAATAAATGTATTGTCCTATTATATTAAAAAAATAAACTGACATAAAATTTACTAAAAATTCGCTATCAAATCGTATAAAATTTTATTAATATATTTGCATTAATAAATGTACTCTTATATATATATTATGAATATGAACGTACAAACTATTGTCCCTGTATTTTAATTTGTGAAAGAATGCATATTGCGTTTTAGAATTTTCGGGTGGAAAAGAAGAGGCCAATGTCAAAACTCAAAATTTTCATGTTTCAAAATGTAATAACTTTTGTGAATGTGTCGATTTGGTCTCATTATTTAAAATTTTTTACTTCCTAAGTCTCACGTTAAGGTTTACGTTTTTTATTTTGGTGACTCAAGTTAAAGTTTACATTTTTTTTATCAAGTTGAACACACACGAAACAATTAATTATTCCATGTAGGGCACACATAACACTAATACAAATTATTTGCTTTACGTTAAATATTATTTTTCTCAACTCATTACACATTAAAATATTGTATCTCTTAATGTACGTGAAAAAAGCAAACTTAAATGTTAACTTGGGATTGATATCCAACATTCTTTTATTTATTTCCCCTTCTATTTCAATAAGATGATTTCTACATATGAGATTCTATTAGAAAACCAACGTTTTTACATATGATGATGATATATATTCCCACGTGAATGTGTTTATACAAGCAGCACCATCACCATCATCTTTTTTTATAGTTAAATCATAAATGTTAGTATTTGCATTAGGAATATACATTTATGCACCATCATCATTTTCCCCCCCTTAAACACATCTCTCTTTTACTCCATATATTTAATGATTAATAGCGAGAAAAATCACAAACTAAATTAATCAAAACTTTTGAAAATTTTATAAAAGAATCCCACACTTAACAACTACTGCAAAATGCACTAAATTTTTAAAAACAACCCACCTTTATGAAATACGGAGTATATCATAGATTGAATCCATTTTGTAACATTTAATGTTCAAAGGTGATTTTTTTTTTAATTTTTGCAATTTTTTAAAGGGATGAATTTTCACCGGCAATAAAGTTTGTAGTTTTTCTGCCACATGCGGTATACCTTATACTCCCTCCGTCTCATAGTTAAGTTCACCCATTGTAGATACGGAGTTTAAGAAAAATTATTTTTTGACTAACTTTATTGACTTTTTATGTGTATTGTGGTATTTTTAGGTAATAAATAAATTATAAAGTATTTGTTATGTATATTAGGTGAGAGTGATATTTTTGAAATTAAGATAACTTTTAAGATTTTTTGTTGATGTGAAGTTTCTTTTTTTGGATGGTGAATATAAGTGTGGGACGAATGAAAATGGAAAAGTGTGAACATATGTGCGTAACGGAGGGAGTATTTTTTAGAAAATACAGTATTTGCTCTACATATTCACCCATCTTTTATGTAAACTAGCTAGCCAACAGGTCCTTATTTTAAATTTAAAGTGTAACTTGGGTGGAAAGGGAGGATTGGAATTAAAAAATAAAAACACACTGTTGAATTAGTAAGTAAAATTTCTTTAATTTTAAAAACATTTTAATTAAGCATATAGTAGTAACATTTTTGAAGAAGATATTGATTAGGAGGTAGCTACGTGAAAAGGAATAGAATAGGTAGTATGGGTGCATTGGCCCGAGGTGGATGCACTGACTGATTTGTATCACCTCCAACTTTTTTTTAACTTATTGCCCATTGCCTTCATTGTCACCTCAATCAGAATAAAATACCCCCATGTGACTTTGTAAGACTTCCTAAATAATTCTGCTCTTAGAAACAAATTTATTTTAGTAATTATGGGAAAACAAATGGTTAAAACTCAAAAGAAAGGATGGGTATTATTTAAGGATATATTTCCATATTTTTTTTTAATACTCCATGTAAATTGTACGATGTACCAGATACTTTTGCCTACTTTTCATTTTAAGTGGTTATAATCTCAATCAATCATCTGATTCTTCTCTCGAATTAATTTGGTCTTAACTTTGACTTGTTGACTTGACTTTGACTGGAATGTGTTGATTGTGTGTTGAGCCAGATCTTCGGTTGAAGCTTGTCCGAGCTCGAATTTGAAGTCATATAACGTTAATCCAGAGACGTTTAGCCTTTGTTCAAATTAAATGTTTACTTGAGAGCTTTCCGCGAAGAATGCCGTTCAATTTGGTAGAACACCGTTGACTTTACAAAAACTGCTGGATGAATCTAACTTGAAGAAACGTCCAATCTGGACTTAACACCTTGATCTCAGTTTGAGTATTGTTTCTGACTTGAAGAATACTGTATCAGAGGGGCTTGACACCTTGATCTCTGATTTATTCTTGACTTGAGATCTTGAAGAGAGGCTGGACTTTCGTCTTTGCTCGTGTTATTCGAATCTTTACAGGTGTCTGAGTGTGTGTTGAGTTGGATCTTCGGTTGAAACTTGTCCAAACTCAAATATGAGGATTTATAACATTAATCCGGAGGCTACAACTTTATTTGAATTAAACGTTGATCCTTGAAGCTTTCCACAAAGAACGTTGTTCAATATGGTAGAACGTCGTTAACTCCACGAAGAACGCCGATAAACTTGACCTAAAATGCTTAAATTCGGGCGGTTTAACACCTGAACCCCAGATTATAGGTCGTTCACCGAAAAACTTGACTTAAGAACGCTTGAATCCGGGCGGTTTAGCACCTGATCCCCCAATGTATTCCGTTCTTGAGTTGATTCTCGTTGAAGGATTCGAAGAACTATTTAGACAATTCTGAAGTCTTTGATCTTCGTAGAGAATCACTCTCGGTGTGTTTGGAATGAATGGAGGAGAACTCCTTATATAGGTGAAGAGTGAGGATGCCCAATAAATAACTCGCAATTTAATTGGTCAATGGCTGATTTGACATAATTCTGCGGACTTAGGTATTTCAATCCTTGCAATTTGATTGGTCAATATCGATTTGACCTGATTCCGCATGCTTTGACATTTTCAAGCTTTGTTTGACTTGGGGTCAGACTACCTTTGACTTAGGCTTATTTGACTGATCTGACCCAATTATCAATTATTAACTAATTTATTTATTTTAGGAATTTATTTATTTAAATTTCTTAATAAATAAATAATTAATTGATAATTGTTGCATTAATTTGCCACATATTTTCCTTTAATAGGCAATAAAATTCAAGTGTCTACAATTCCCAATAATTTTATTTACTTTTTCTCTCAAAATTATCAATTTATCCATACTTTTTCTTATATTATTTATTAAAAAAATAACACTTCTTAATTTCGTGCTCGTTTAAATGAGTTTTTCTCTCAAAATTATCAATTTATCCATATTTTTTCTTATATTATTTATTAAAAAAATAACACTTTTTAATTTCGTGCTCGTTTAAATGGATAAAAATACCCGAGATGGAGAGTATGTTATATCTGTTGCTGATAAGTATGAAATTAATGTTTATTGTGGGGTATTAGATTGAATATTCTTGTTTCCTTTAATAAAATATTCATAGTTTTCAAACAAATAAATGAAAAAAATGAAAATTTATTTATAAGATGATGATTTGTTGCAACTCATACTAGAATGACATTTAATATTTCCACATTAAAGTATAAAAGATCTAATCCCACAAGTTAGTATATAGGTCGCGGACTTTTTTTATGTTTTATTTTGCTAAAACATTTTAGTGACACGAAGGGAGTATTTATACCGGACGAGGAATTATGATATGAAACGTTGTCACAAAAGAATTTATATCACATCATGATTCATTAACTTGTCGTCCATTTGCATCTGATCAGATGGAATCAAGATTGATGAATTTTTTTTTCAAACTTATTCTTCCTAGTTGATGAAGATTAATCAAAATGTAACATTACACAACTTCTCTACAACGTAAGAATAGAGGACAAATCACGCAACGTTATTCACCTAGACCACAGACACTGCTAGGTCTCGTTTTAAGCTGCAGTTCTCCACTGCATCTCAATCTGAATCCTACCGTTCTTAGAATCGATGAGATGGTATCTCTCGTTTATTCGTTTGTTGCTCACAACGTCCGATAGGTATATATCCACGTACCCCAGGGTTTCCTACCACAAAACAATTGAACATCAGTTTTAACCATATCAGATAACACCATGCATTTGCTTCTTGTGGCGTGCATGTTGATGCATATCTATATCTATGTATGTACCTTGGGGTGTAATAGACCCATTCTTTTCGAAGTACTGATGACTTCTACGTGAACCCTGTCGTTCGTGGGGGGCTCATCCAGTGTAAACTGGAACTCCTCTTCCCATCTTGGGTCTCTGTTCTTTTTCACAACCTGCGACGATCGTGTAAATGAGCACCAAGATAGCCTGCTTTCGCTTCTAAAAGGATCAACCATGACAGTATGATCTGAGAAGCTGTGGAGAGTACCTTAGTTTTTTTTTCCTCCCCTCGAAAGAGTAAGCGTACTGATGGATTTGTATGGTTCTTTCCTTCCAAGTCTTGAGCTTCGTGGACTATAATGACGAGCAGACCACCACCATCAGGTGTTCCTTCGGGTGCCTTCTGTACTTCATCCGAGTCCTCGACATTGGTTGGCACCTCATTATCTTTGAAAGGTTTGTAAGTGACTTCGACTACAAGCTGCCCTCGTGACTTTTCATTCTGAACATCATCCGGGTTCAGATTCTTGAGAAGATCGAGAGTGAATGCTTTAGGCTCCTCCGGAGTCAGATCTTTAAGTGGAATTACATTCAGCCCCATTTTATCATGTGTTCCAACCTAACATAAGATGCAATCAGCAAAAGCAACGATGGGGGTAGAATAGGATAATAATGTCTATAAAAAGAAGAAGAAACAGAAGTCAACCTGTTCCCAATCATAGACCTCTAGATCCAAAACTTGAGTTTCAGGGTCCTTGACGACGAAAGTGAATTCCTCGTTCCATTCCGGATTAAGGTTTTTATGTTTCACGGTAGTTTTCTTGGCTGGAAGCTTGTCATCACCTAGCTTTAGCTTCACGTAGGGGTCGGATGCACCTAAAAGATCTTTCTTCTTGAGTTTTATGGCTCTAACAACATTAACGTTGAGAATGCCAACTGGTTTCTTCATTGCTCTGTCAAAGACTCGAACAATATAACAATTTGTGATCAGAAATCAAGCAAGTTGGAAGTCATTCATATAGCAATAAAAGAAACATGTGAACTTACTTTGCAGGATCCATTATCTGAACTTCGAGTCTTTTTGGCCACAAATACATATTTGCAACCTGATATTTGATGAGTTCCTGAAGAATGATAATATCTATGATGAACAATCCTATAAGAATTCAAAATCCAGTACACATCCAGAGAGAGAGAGAGAGGGAAGGGGGGTGGGGGGCTTATGATTTTGAAAGAAAGGAAGAAACTTCAAATAAAATATCATCTAGAAATCATTGCCAATGCTAATTGACTTCACATAGTCAACTCAACTATATAAGAAAAAGAATTGCTGAAAATTTAAAGGCAAGAAGAAAGACTAAACAATACCTGCACAACTCTGTATACTCCAGGAATGGACATTGCATCAGCGCCGAGCAGCTTAACTCCAAAATCGACATGAGGCTACACGAGACACGGATGAAAAAAATTATATGAACAAACAAATGTATATATGCCACCTAATTCTTATGATTGAAGTTCTAAAGTACACATTGATCTTCCAAAGTAAAGCCAAGTGAATTACAGTAGCAGATCAGATGTAGCCAATACTCACCTTTTCCATCAGAGAAACATATATATTAGCAAAACATGGAAAGCTTGGAACAAGCGGCTTTAATGTGATGCGCGGACAAGCAAATACTTGCAAATCAAGCACCTGAAATACTCTTAAAAGATTATAGAAAAACACTCAGACCTGGAAATTTTGTCTATAAATCTACAAGAAGCTGGTTACGAGGAAGATGCATCAAATAAAGGAGTGGCACTAGCTTGAAGTGTCAAACTTTCATATGATCATATAGAAAACTATACCTGTACAGTTGCTTTCAATCCAAACGCTTTGGCAGCAACAAGGATGTTAGGATTAGCTGCCCATTTCAAGCCCAGTTCCATAATCAATTCCTTTTCCTCTGTGTTATACACTTTCATTCCTGGCTCACATGATGAATAGACAGAATTAACAGAAAGTTATGATGTTCAGGAAGAATAATGATTAAGTCTGATATAGGCAAAGAAAAAACGAAAAAAAAATATATTTATTTTAAAAAATGGCATTTCTTCCCTGGCATTGCATGGTGGGTTATTTGTTCATCAGCAGTAACAATGTAGTGACAATGTACCAGAAGAAGAAAAAGGATGGAGAGTGGTGTGATGGAAAAATGCATTACAAATAAATACTAAATGTTTCCTTTCTTTCGAACTGATTATTTCCACAGCCGTGGTAGAAAAAGAAGGGAGATGTGACTACCTACTTTGAAATCACTGTAAAGAATAAGTATTAATGAGAAAACCTACATCAAGAACTTGTGTTTTAGCAGCAGATCATAGTTAAATGGAAAGATCAAAGATTTTGGGAGAATAAAGAAATGATAATGTGTTGAATCCAACAAGGAAGCATGACATGATACAGTGTAGAATCCATATCAATCATTTGATGAGTTCTTTTCTCATGAGCAAAGGTGAAAATGTAAGAGCAGATATTATTGATCATAAACGAAAAGCGACTATGCTCACTAAGAGAATATCACTCTGAAATTTTGACATGTTATCTAGCTGGTACTGACCAATAACCATGTCTTGAGCAATTTCATACGCACTCTTAATCTGAGAGTTCACAACATTAACCAAACTGGCACAAGCTGTGAAAAGCTCTGTTCCTCTATCGATCCTTCTGAATGCAAATAATAACTGTGAGATACCAGGTTTTATCCCTACCCTCTTAAGAGAAATTCTCTGATAAACCGGAGGATTACCTGTTTAGGAACATCATACAAGTACGAAGAACTACTAGAATATTAGAAGATAAAGAACTCAGCTTCTATGTCATATTTGCCTAAAAATCATTATGCCTAGGAGGTTTTCTTTCCAGAGGAGAAGCTGCTAATGTTTATTGACTACATTTACCAAGATATGTGCTCTTAAGAGAAGGTAAACAGAAAAGCAGCTTGTATGGTAAAACCCCCATCAATAACGAACCTTGAAAAGTAGGTGGCAAGGAGCCCAAAGTTAGTGTCTCAAAATCAACCGAATCAATTTTGTATTTTGGAATTTGCTCAGCAATGATAGGCTCTGCTATTTTCTTTGCCATCTTGCAAATTCCCTAAATAACCTCAGAATGTTAGTATTCCATCAGAAGCACAAATTCAAAGCTAAAGCATATTAGTACATTACGACATACCTTGTCCAGATAAGGCCACATATATTCAATAAACTTATTCAACCAATCAATCTGCAGAGATATGTGCTATTAGAAGCTGTGAACACTGAGCTACTTATTACTCAACTATTATAGTTTTAAAGGGAGCTGACCCGATCATAGTCTGGATTTTTAATCCAAAATGGTATCTCTGGTAGCAGCTGCTGAAGACTTTTAGAATCTTTCTCAAGCAATGGGCGGAGTTCAGGATCCTACAGAGAGTGCATTTAGAACAATAGAAAAAGGACCTATCTACATTACCATGTGAAATATGCTCATATCATATCAATGATGCCAAATATTGTTTTATCTGCACCATTCAGAAATTCAGGTTATTCTGCAAAAGAGAGCTGTTTCATGCTCTTCTCAATCTATATTGATTAATAAAGTCTCTTTTAAAAAAATCAGATAGATTCTACGGGGGTTAACATGTATAGATATCCATATGAAGTCAGATTTCAACTTAACTGAAGTCTTCCTGAAACTAAAATCTCTAAGTTTATCAAGTCTCTTTGTCAAAAACCAGCACGATAAGCGTCAACGGCATAAAATTTAATCCCAAACTATAAAACATCATCAAAATACATCAGGCAGTTCTTATCCACTAGGAAGTGTGTCCACAAAAAAATCCTGCCAAACTGTGCAGAGACTTCTCTTTCCAGGTACATTGAAAGTTTTCTATGGGATGAATAACAAAGTTATTCATTTATATTATATTAATATCTAAGAATAAATACTTCCTAGCAGAAACGCAGCTAATTGGCAGTGCCTTTAACAGCCATGAGCCACCTCAATATCAGCAGAATACTAAAAATCAATAGTCAAGATCAACATGAACACAGATTAAACAGTAAAAAACTACACTCTGAGGATTCATAAGTCCACAAGAAACCAAATGTGACCACAAACAGATCACAGAAAAAACATGTAAAGAAGAACAAACAAACCTTCACATCTGTAGGTTGAGAGTAAATGAAGAGAAAGTAACCGATCACAAGCCCAATGGCGATCCCAATTCCAAACCCAAAAACCCCCAATATTGTGCTAATGATACCCATATCTAATCTGTCACAAAATTACCCCAACAAAAACCACCCAAGGACAAAGATTGAGATCAATCAAGAAAAGGGCCCTCAAGTTTCCACATAAAGAACACCTGGCAACAATCTTGATCAGCAAAAGGGTCTCATCTCAAATTCAAGAACCACCAAAGTGTTAAACATGATGATCTTTCTAAAGACAACAACAAAGGAGGGAAACAACATCACTCGCGGGGCGTGAGAAAGACTAAGCCTTTTTACACAAGAACACACACCCCCAACAAAAAGTTAACAAAGAGACATAAAACAATAAAGTTAGCGAAGATCACAAGTTGATGAGATAATATAATAATATGATAATAGATCATGAAGAATTTGAGGGAAGCAATTAAAGAATATGAATGCTGGGCCAATGGACGCATTTAACGACCCCATTTGGATCCACACATAACGGCTTTTTTCCAAGAATTCAAGCGCGTGGAGCACAGTGGCTACAATGCATGTCGGCAGTCGGGTAACGTACAAGAACGGCCCCATGCTTTGGTGAGATCCCTTCGATTATATGGGAAATTTGCCTTAGATGGGGGCCCTCGGGAATCAATAATATTTCCCAATTTGTGAAAGACAGGTATACTAATAATTTTAAGATTTTATTTTTAATAATAAAGTCACGTGTGAGACATTGTTTACGTGTGACGACTTGTAAAATATGATAAAAATAGTTGTTATATAGGTAAATTATACTTAGTAGTAGCTACAGTATGTTTTTTTAAGTAGGATAAATGATCATTAAAACATGATTCTAGAGTTTACTTCCTCCGTTCAACTTAATTTTTATGTTTACATTTTGCGTGGAAATTAAGAAAATATAGTATTTTAGTGTATAGTAGATTGAAAGATATAATTTTTATTAAGAAAATATAGTATTTTAACGTGTAGTGGGTTAAAAGATATAATTTTTAATATAAAGTAAGTAGTTAATTATTGTTGTACATATGGAAATATATTACTTGTTTTATGTGGATCCTATCTACCAAAAAAAATGTGAAAATTGAAATTGAACGTCAAAATTAAAAATATGTAAAGATTAATTGAAAATATATAAAAATTAAAATGACTCGAAGAGAGTATAATATATGATTCACTAGCTATAACATACTTTAACTACCAAAAGTGAGACTCTTGTGCCCGGGAACACCGTGTCCCCAATCTCAATTTAGTTTTTGTGTCCACTCCCCTGGGACACAATATCCCCAAACTCAATTTAAACCCCTTGTAATACATAGGGTTAAATAGGATATGGAGGGAAAGAGTTGGAGATACGGTGTCACCGGGGATACAGGAACTTTTGCCAACTACCAATAATCGTACTTATATAACATACATACTTTAATAATAGATCAACCCGTCTTATATATACCAATCTCACAAAAGAGTGTCTCTTTACAAAAAAAATGTCACTAAAATCTTTTATTATTATTATTTTTTAAATCTCACGTTTTGATTTTTTTTTTCATTATATAATTAACATATAGTCGCATGTAGGGTCACATATATTATCGTGAGCAGCATTGTACACATATTAGTAAAAGAATTTGTGTATGATCTCACACATAATCGTGTGTATAGTGTCACATGAAAAAAAAATTATATATAGAGTCATGCCAGAGGGTAACATCCTAAGGATAATTATGTCCAAATTTTTAAAAAAGTGATATTCGAAAATAATTATAGTGGATGGTATTTTTCTCGAATCTTTATATAACTAAATGAGGGTTTTCTTATGTCATATGTCACCTTTTGAGTGCCTTTAAGATAATGTGTCATTTTAATAAATTTTTATGCCACGTATCATCTTCAAAATGTTTTTAGAATGATGTGTCATTCTAATAGTTTTTGGATTTTTTAGCCATTTTTATTTCTTTTAACTTTTTTTTTTTACATTTCTTACCTCTTCCGTTACTAATTGATTAGACTTAATTGTTGTTTTAAGGTTAAGGTTTTTTTTAAAGCCATTTTTAATTCTTTTAATTTTCTTTTAGCCATTTTTAATTCTTTTAATTTTTTTTGGACAATTTTTAACTCTACCGTTACTAATTGATTAGATTTAATTGTTGTTTTAAGGAATTTTTCTAACTGTTTTAAGTCGTTCGGTTACTAAAATTTATTAGACTGATTTATGAATGTTTAATTGTTTTAGTTTTTAAGTCATTTTCTTTGTTTTTTTTTATAAGTAAAATATTATTCATTATGTGTACAAGAGATACCCTAAAGAGTACAAATTTACAACAATTAATACCCTAATACCATCCTTGGGTTAACTAGCCAATTACAAAATGAAAACTTAGAGCACCGAATCTTATTAACATAAAACCAACTCCAAAGTCTAAACTTAATATCCTCAACAATCTTCTCAACACTAAACTCCACGCCATTAAATATCAAATCATTTCTCCCTTTCCACAATCTCCAAATCAAACATAACCAAATTGTGACCGCCACCTTCTTCCCTATTTTACCTCTTAAGATTCGACTATGAGCAATGAGATTGGATAAAATACAAGAATGTAATACAGTAGTAATTCCCAACCATTTGAAACAAGCCATCCACACCTCATGTGAAGTTGAGCATTCGAACAAAATATGTCTTCCAGTTTCGATATGGTTTCCACAAAGTACACATGTTGAATCATCGCTAGGAAGTAATAAATTCCTTCTTAGCAAATTGGCTCTTGTCGGAAGCCTATTCCAGAGTGCTCTCCATGCATGGGCAATTACTTTTCGTGGTGCAAATGTATCCCATATCAATTTGAATCCATGCATCATTTCTTCATCCACTGCTGCATTTTCTCTGAGTTCAACAAGGGCTGAATAGGCACTCCATGTACTGTAGCAATCATTCGAGTTTCTAAGCCATTTCCATGAATCTACAACCCCCTGCCTTAAGGTAAACCTGTTAAGGATAGACAACAAAGAGTTAAAGGCATCAAGTTCCCAATCAAATAAAGATCTCCTCCACTCCCAGCTCCATCTCCATCTCTCTCTCTCCCACTTCCCCATGTCTCCAGTCAGACTCTCTTTATTCCTACAAAGTTGAAAAAGACGTTGAAATTTCAATTTTAATAAACCCTCACCCGTCCAGTTTTCATCCCAAAAATATATATCCCTACCATCACCTATCATCCTTACTAATCTATTTTTAAATCATGTTCCCTCTCCTCCGAAAGAAAGACTAAACACATCCCTCCACCACACTGACCACCTACTACCCACTCTACTATCTAAATGAACACAATTTTCTTTGTTTATTTAATTGATTAAATCTAAATTTTTCTAAACCTATACACTTTTAGGACCATCTATTATGTTTTCTCTCTACCTCTTTTTCTTTGATGTGGACGATGATCTACTCAAGTTTCCGATGTGATTAATGGCGAAGCTTGACCTATTGAACGTGAAAGGACCTTAACTTCATTTTTAACAATATGATCTATTCTTATAATTGATTCCATTTTTATTCTCAAATATTCTTACATGTGTTTTACTTTTGTATCTCATTTCTCTTGTAATCATGCTACATTAGTGATCGGTGTGAAATTCACCTAAATTTTAAGTGGATTTTTGTGACTTTAATTCAATAATTGAGCATGATTTTAATGAAAATACTATTAATTGCTTGATTATTTGGAGAAATGTATTTTTATTTATTTTTTTAGAAAAATATGTGATTTTGATAAAAATGGAATCTACAAGTGAAGAGGAAGATGTGGGAGAAAACGGAGCTCGATTTGGAGTTGAAACGAGCAAGAACGGGCCAAAGGAAAATTTGCTATAAATCCCATTTTTTGTCCCATGAGCTAAATTATCCCACATTGATTACTTACCACAAATTCCTCTCACTCTACCACTACATGAACCCACTTGTCCCACATTGAAAGCTCACTAAAATTTCTCTCACCCTTACTACTATAAATACCTTCTTCTATGAAAGCCACTAGAACAATTCTTTACCCATTTAAATTCCATTAAATTGAATCATTTCCAAGATTCAATAGTTGAGAGGGCTTTTAAGTAAAACCTCCATAGTTGAGATCCCTCCCCCTTTCGGGGCGAGGGCCGTAGTTTTAAATATTTTTCTAGATTAGGATTTAATGCTTTTCAAGAAGGTGGGGGCACCAAGGAAATGATGAACTTGGTGGATGTAAAAACTTCATTCGGTGAAATCTAATCCTACTTATTATCCTTTTATTTTCTATATTTTGGATATTTGAGTGATGCTTGAATTATAGATTAATTTGTGATATTATCTAAATTGTGATCCCGACTTTGATTAGTTTCATTTTTGGATGCTTAGTTGCTTAATCTATATGTTTGATTTGTGTGGTTAATTGTCTATTGCATGTGGTTAGAACGAGAGTTTAATTATGTATCTTAGAAATTAATTGAATCATTTCATCATGGGTTATGTGGATTAATGTAGGAATAGTTGGAGACGACCTCTCATGTTTAGAACTACATAAATGGACACTAGATAGGTTAGATCGAGAAGTCAATTAATCTAGTGAGGGGAACCCAACCTTAGTGAATTCATAGTACCTAGAAAAGAAATATTACCTATGATTTAGTACCTTTTAGGGAACTCGTACGTGTAATTAGTACCTAGTGGGAGGTGTTCACTTTGGTCTCGATCTTATGTGCTATTTTGGAGTCTTGTAAGGGCTTACATCCTCTTCATCTCGAAAGAGATTAGGTGGAAATCGTGATCGTTCTTACTATAATAGCTTAATTGAGAGGCAATTAGATGTGTTACATGATTTATCCATTTGAATTGCATCATGAAAACTTCATTTGCATTGAAAATTCCAAAAATATTGTAATTAGTTTCTTTTTGTCCTTTTATCCTCCCTTCTCGGTCGTCCCTAACTAATACGAGACTATAACTTGAAGGCCAAGAATCCTAAATTCTCCGTGGTTCAATAAATTCTTTAATTGATCATCCCAACTATATACGACCAATCAATTAGTTTGCTAATTAGGCCTATAGCAACTTATTGATCTCAGTAAGTGGAGACGGAGACTACGAATGATTTTGCTGAATCTTAGATGACAACATCAAATTTTGCCGAACCCATGGCTCATTTAGCGCATAGTATTCACTTTCATCTATTGTCATGATATTTATTATTCATATTTATAGTATTTCTAAAATTTTAATTTTTGGTTATATATAAAATTAACTTTACTTTTTAATTTTGTACATTTGTCTTAATTTTTGTATTTGTTGATTTCGTTTCAAAAAATTCAAATGTTGTATGTTTATATGCTCTATTTTTTATTATTTTTTAAAAAATAAAATTCGCGAGTATTGAATCTATTATTATAAGCAAATCTCTTCCTAATTAGAAATAGATGCTTACTTATTCTTTTTGGATATGTATTCAATATTATGCAATTATTAGTGTTTTTTCCTCAAAAAATGCTGGATTTATCCTGTATTTTTTAGTTGATCAATTATTTTTGGGTTTATTAATAATAGATACGTGAATTAATAAGCTAATTATTAATAAATACATTGATTTTATATTATTACTCTTAAATACATGATGTCATTTTCTTTTTTCAAGATTACCCTTATTATCTCAATTAAATAAATCTTAATATTCCACATTTAATTATTGTATTACTGTAAGTGTCACTATCATGAACTCCTCGCAGACGCCGTTTGCTCAGCCGCAGATTGTCGTTGTATGAAAACATCATCGCTCGTGTCCATCGCTTCTTCAGCTGAGTCGACCCGGATCGACGGGGTAATCACTTAATTGTGCCACTTTTGAAAGTAGCGATTACTTAGAGGCGATAATGAAGAACAACCTCTTCAGCCATCGAAATATAAGGCAGGGAGCACTTTTAATCATCGAATCCGAGAAGATAAAGCTAATGCTGGCGAGTTACAAATATTAATCGCGCTTGCAGGACGCACGACGTTGTTTAAAGAATGAAAGTAACACGTCGTCTCCTTCCCCGATCCTCTCTGCCTTGAAGAGGGATTTGCATATACATATTTAAATAACATTAACAGATTTAAAGAAATCAAGGATTTGAAGTCTGATGTGGTCTTCTTTTCCTGCAAATTTTGTTATTATACATTGGTTTGCATTAGTATTTTTGATACTGTATATTGGTGTACATTAGTAATTTTATTATTGTACATTAGTGTTTTTCTTATTATACATTGGTGTACATTTGTAATTTTGTTATTGTACATCGGTGTACATTAGTAATTTTGTTATTGTGCATTAGTGTACATTGTGTGTACTTGTCCACGTTGTTGAGAGAATTAAGGAGAGGTTTCAGGAACAAACATTTCTTCTATCGATGTACACCGATGTACTCATCACTTATCGATTTTAGAAGAAAATTTAGGAACAAACCGTTTTACTATTTTTCTCTTCTATCACATTCTTCTATTTCTCTCTCCAGATGCACGCCAATGTGCAGTTTCGTCTTATTTCTTCTAATTCTGACTTAGTTCTTCTTTTTGTGATAAATTTCCTATTTAGTGTTAAATGTACAGTATAGACTGTACAGTACATTACAATACATTCCTTTTCGTTTATTAATTAATCAAAATTAAGATTGATTAAGTACATTGTGCACACGTGTGTACAAATTAAGATTTTATTCAATGTCTCTCTCTTCGAAAATTATTTATCTCACATGAATGTACAATGATTATATTATAAAAATAGTTATTCATTGTTTCTCTCTCCGAAAACTATTTATCTCACATGAGTGCACAATAATGTATATACATATCAATACTTAATCGTGTTTTTTTTTAATTTTCTTCACACGATGCAAACTGATGTTCAGTAAGTATAGGTATTATGGGTAAAACAAAATAAAATTTTGTATCTGTGAGTTATTTTCTATTGCGAATGTACAAATTAGTAATATCTAAATACGTTTTATACCTAGCATTTATTGACCCATTATTTTTATTATCATTTGATTCCCAAGAAAGCTAAAGTTTTTTAACTTATGAATGACTTTTACATTTGCGTTGAACTTTTAAAATAAAATATTTCATGTAGTATACGTATGAAAACAAGATAAATATTACTCTTTTACGCACCATCTTTCTCCTATATCACTCTGCATTTTATTATGTTGATACCTATAAATTATACTCCCTCTATCCCACTCAAGGAGAATACTTTGCTTTTTACATGTGCATTAAGAAATATTATTATTTAATGTGTAGTGGGTAATTATATTAGTGGGAGTGTAGACTCCATATTTCAATTGTATTGTATTAGTGAGTATGTGTTGGGCTATGAATATAAATAAAGAAATGTGACTCTTTGGGTGGGATGCCCAAAATAAAAAAAAAACGACCCTCATTGTTTAGTAAAGTAATTCGTTTCACTTTCGAATTGTTACCTAGCATAATAAAAAAAATATATTGATAAAGTGATAACTTTAATTTGTATAGCGAAAGTGAGTTTGTCTCATAAATTTATAAAAAAAGTAATAAGAAAAAAAATATATAAAATTCAAATTATTTTTTATTAAATAAATACTCAACAATCCCGCGTAAGACGCAGGTTCCATGCTAGTGAAGTATTAAAAGTGAGATTTTTGTTGACATTATTCTATTCTGCAAAGGTGACGAGGAGTCTATTGATGGACTCCGGCAGGCTCATGCGGGATATGCGGAAGTTTCGGGTCAAGAATTTAGTCCGCAAAAATTTAAGGTATTCTTTGGATTTCATGTTAAATAGGCTTATACGACATAGAATACTTGCTACACTTCGCATTCGAGGGTAATTATCTTTTAAATATCTAGGTGCACCGATTTTTATTGGCGGATCCAGAAAACCGCAGTGGGGTGGGTTAAGTTTATTAAAGAAAATAAATAATAATAATAATAATTAAAATAATAATAAAAAATATATATAAATATGCACACACGAATTACCTTTTCAAAAGTAGACGAAGAATGAGTTAAATTTTAATATTTATTGTAATGTGCTCATAAAATATATATAATTTGAGAAGATATATTTATTTTTTTGCTTAATTTAGATGGGTTTAAAATATTATCGGATTGGTCTAAACTTAAAAACACAAATTATTTACATATATAATATAATGAGCTTTTGGTGGACAGTCATGGGCTGCCCCACATAACTCCACCCCTGCCAGCATGCATTGGCCACATGTAACGACTTATGAAGGAGGAGATATGGATTGTTGGTTATGATTATACAGTTCGATTCTAGCTAGTTAACTGGATTGGGACTCTTATCGCAGATCTTGTAGAGATTCCCCATGAGTTTCGTCATTACTTTGATAAACCATTAGAGATTACTTATATGATGGATACTGGCACTTCACGGAGAGCTTTACTAGCACTTATCCTCATATTGTAGATCTTATTCTTACCACTCGTATGACTCCTAACATTGTTGATCGTAGGGTATGGAAGAAATCTTTCCAAGGCAGTGTCACTTCTAAAACAACTAACATGCACACGAGATATACATTTCTAGAGCCGAGCTGGGGATCATGGAAATGGGATAACTTCATTCTAAAATGGATATCCATTGTTGTATGGAAGGCTATAAAAGGGGTCTTTTGATATGGAGCTGGCCGACGATCGTGGCGAGAAGAGATCGAAGTCACTGCTTGTCTATCGGCGGAGACGTCAAGCTGGCAATACATGATCGTGATCGTTCTAATAATCTCGATTGTTTGGCTCAATCATCTTAATTGATTATCTTAATCATCTTGATTGATTGGCTTAATCATCTTGATTGATTATCTTAATTAATCTATTAATATTTATGAGATTGCATATTTTCTTTTGTGTCTTGATAGGTAGTATATTATTTAAGCAGTGGGTTTGGGTCTATGTAACATCATCAAGAATATTGAGAAATAAACAGGAGTCAATTTGGCTATTTGGCATACACTCTGTGTCTGGTTTTCTAAGTGCTAACAATTGGTCCAACCTGCCGAATCACTCACCCGACATGACCAATACACGCAGCGAACAGAGGATCGAAGACCTGGAGTTGAGACAGGTTAAGATCAAGGAACAGTTGGAGAAGATGGCGGCTGAGCAATCGAGTGTGGTTTAGCAGCTGAAAGAAATCACCGGAGCATTAGCCGGTCTGACGGTGTCAATGGCAATTTCCCGTTCGGCAACCAAGATGATGGCGAGGCGGCAGATGGTCGAGGAGGTCGAGTCCGCTGCGGCTTTAAGGATGACAGTGACGGCATCAAACGCCCGTGGACTTGAGAGTATCGGCATCTATGGTGGCTATAGAGGATTCTGCGTTGTACTGGTTTTCATGGATTCGGGCCAGAAAACCAGACCTAATGTGGGAGGAATTTTTGAGGGCCCTAACGACTCGTTTTGACGTCCATTTCAAGGGAAGTCCCTTCGAGAGGTTAGCGGCGGTGGAGCAGTCATGAACGGTTGAAGAATATATAACCGTGTTTGTGCAGTTGGCAAGTCAAGTGCCGGGACTGAGTGATGAACATTACCTTGGATATTTCATGAAGGGTCTGACTGAAGATGTCCATAGCTCCCTTTGCCTTTTGCACCCACCAGATTTGGAGTTGGCAATGGATTTATCGCGGGATGTGGACGCGAATCTTGCACTGATCGGAGGTGGGCACAGTTCGAAATTTAGTGGCAGTTCGATTGGATGGCCCACCACTTCCTTTGGTCAATTTTCGGCCGCAACCGAGTACCCCCTAGCACCGAGGACTAGCGGCCCTTTGGTATCGTCAACAGGGTAGTCGGCACCGCGACCTTTCAACCGCAACCAGGCACCAAAATCAGCTTCGATGGGGCAATCTCCCCACCATCTCGATTTACCCGGATGACGCCTCAGGAAATAGCTGATCTCCACGCAAAAGGATTATGCTTCTGCTGTAAGAAATAGTACATGCCGGGGCATCAGTGTTCCATGAGACTGCTGAATGTGTTGATGGCAGAGGAGGATGAGGTGATGGATTTGCAATGTTTCGAGTTCCATGAAAAACCCGAGCGGAGTGAAGGAGACGGAGAGGTTGCCGATTTTACGAATAAATGAGAGAGGGATGAGGTGGTGCAACCAATGTATTCAATGGCAGGGATCACCAGTCCACGCATCTTGCATCTTGGAGGGTTGTTGCAAAGACGTAAGATGACTATACTGATTGATAGCGGGGCAAGCCACAATTTCATATCAAGCAAGTTAATGGGGCAGCTCAAATTGGAGCCGGATCAGTCAAGCCGGTTTGGCGTGCAGCTTGGTGATGGGCGTCGCCAAGAATCACAAGGAGTTTGCCATGGAGTGGAGTTCTCAGTGGCTGACACACAGTTGAGGGCGGATTTCCATGTGTTTCCGTTGGGAGAAGTGGATGTGATTTTAGGAGTGGCTTGGCTAGCAATCCTGGGGGAGGTAAAGACAAATTGGGTGAACTTGATGATGGCCTTCGATTATGAGGGCAAGCGCGTGCTATTGCATGGGGACCCAACGTTGTGCAGCGGCCCTATCAGGATTCTGGAGTTGGTTCGAACTCAAGACACAGAGTTATGGGTCTTGGTGATGGAGGGGAGCTCACCGAGGGTTGCGGAGCCGACGGCCAAAGAGGTTTCCGACGTGTTGGCACAGTTTGAGGGGGTCTTTGGAGAGCCAGAGGGACTGTCCCCAGCTCGGGGAATAGAGCACCAGGTTGATTTAACTCCGGGGGCCGGACTAGTATCAGTTGGACCATATCGATACGGTCAGGTTTAAAAGGATGAGATTGAACGCTTGGTCAATAATATGATCTTGGCAGGTATAATTCGCCCTAGTTCCAGCCCTTACAGCAGCCCAGTATTGTTAGTCAAAAAGAAAGATGGGAGCTGGCGATTCTGTGTGGACTACCGGGAGCTCAACAAAATAACGATATTGAATAAATATCCCATTCCGGTCATCCAGGAGATGCTGGACGAATTGACTGGCGCGGTGATATTTTCAAAGATAGATCTTCGTTTTGGTTACCACCAAATTCGAATGGAGGAATCCCACAAAACAGCTTTCAGGGCTCACAGCGGGCACTATGAGTTCCTAGTTATGCCTTTTGGCCTAACTAATACACCGACTACATTTCAGTCGGCAATGAATGACTCTTCCGTCCTTACTTGAGAAAATTTGTCTTGGTATTTTTTGATGACATTTTGATTTATAGCAGGCTGTGACAGCAGCACAAGGAACACTTGAGGTTGGCCTTACACATATTGCAAGATAATCATTACAAGGCAAATCAGAAAAAATGTTCCTTTGGGTGCTCGAAGATGGAGTATCTGGGACATGTTATATCCTCTGTGGGGGTGGAAATGGACCATGCAAAGATGAGGGCTGTGGAGGAGTGGTCGAGTCCCATGAATATCAAGGAGGCTCGAGGATTTCTCGATTTGACCAGTTATTATTGCCAGTTTGTTCACGAGTATGGGCAGAGTGCACGTCCATTGACAGCTTTGATTAAAAAGTCAGCTCCTTTCCCGTTTGTGTGGACAGAGGCGGCAGAGGCCGCATTTTGGAGATTGAATGTGGTGTTATCCACGACGCCAGTGCTGGCCATGCCTGATTTCGAAAGGTGATTTTTGGTCGAATGCGACTCTTTTGGAGTTGGGGTCAGCGCCGTACTCATGCAGGAAGGGAGGCCGATTGTTTACTTTAGTAAGTCATTGGCAGATAAAACCATTACTAAGTCAGCCTATGAGAGAGAGATGATGGGGTTGGTTTTGGCGGTCCAACATTGGAGGCCATATTTGTTAGGGCGTCAGTTCACTGTCCGCACCGACCACAGCAGTTTGAGACATCTCTTGTCCTAGAAAATTATTACACCGTCACAACAGAATTGGGTAGTTAAGTTGATGGGGCATGACTTCATCATCGAGTACAAGCCTGGGCTCACTAACTCGGCGGCCGACGCCCTCTCGCGCAGGGGTGAGGGCTGCAGCTCCCCCTCCTTGTTAGCACTTAGCGAAATTGATTGGGGTGAGTTGGCTGACGTGTTGGGGGAGCAAACACGGGACAACTTCATCCAAGGTGTGTTGAAGGATCTTCGGAGAGACCCTAGTAGCCGGCCGGGGTTTGAAATTCATGGAGGAAAGGTGTTTTACCGTGGGCGTGTGGTGTTGGCCTCTAATTCAGAGTGGATTCCAAAGTTATTTAAGGAATTCCATGATTTGCCGGTGGGAGGTCATGCGGGTGCTTTATGCATTTATAAGAGGATTGCCGCCAGTGTTTATTGGAGAGGCATGTTTCGGACAGTGAGGGAGTATGTGGCGAAGTGTCTCGTGTGTCAGAATGCAAACTATGAAGCACTGTCGCCGGCTGGGTTGCTGCAGCCATTGCCGGTTCCGAAGTTGGTGTGATAGGATGTATCCATGGATTTTATTACTGCGTTGCATAATTCTCAAGGGTATAACGCAGTGTTGGTTTTGGTGGATTGACTCTCTAAGTACATCCATTTTATTGTCTTGAAAGGCATTCGCACGGCGCGAACGGTGGCTGAGATTTTCATGCGGGACATTGTCCGCCTACATGGGATTCCTAGGTCCATCGTTAGCGATTCTGACCCTTTGTTCATTAGCACCTTTTGGAAGGAGCTTTTCAAATTGTCTGGTATACAATTATTAAGAAATATGTATACCCTATTAAATAAAAAGTTATACACATATGAGTGTTAGTTTTTTTTATGAAAAAATATAAAAAAGTAACCATTATTAAGAAACCTGTATATAATATTGAATAAAAAATTATATACATATAGGTCGGGTGTACCGAATATCATCTCTTTAAAATTATGTATAGTCGTAGTTATATGGAGTATTTTTAATTTTTTTTTAAAAATTAAATTTAAATGTGAAATTCATTTAATTTAATTTAAGATTTAAAAACTTACAAATATATGGGTGCACTACAACAGATGGAATATGAAAAATTAATGAATTGGTCTTGTGTTCTCCGTACAATAAGGTGATAAGGTGTATATGGGTATATCATTTTATTTTAAATTGTATATACTCCTTTAATTTATAAGAGTATAATTTTTTTGATGACATATGAATATATGAATAGTACTCCATAAATGTTTGATTAATTTTTTTTTTCAGGAAATAAAGGTATTTATCCTTATATACTCCTTCCGTCTCGTTTCAATGTTTACGTTTCTATTTTGCGCGTCTCATTTCAATGTTTACATTTTTCTTTTTGGAATATGGGACCCACCTAAAACAATTAATATATCATCCAACACTAATACACCTACTCACTTTACATTAAAAATTATATTTTTCCACCCCTATGTATTAAAATATTATACTTTTTAATCAACGTGCAAAAAATAAATATAAACATTAAAACGGACGAATAAATAGTATATCTAATTAATACTAAAGGTATACCTTCCAAAAAATGCGAAATTGATAATGGTGTCTCGCACACAAGTTTTAAGCCAAAATTAATAGCGAATCAATACCTTTTCACGTAATGTTAATTAATTTTTATATTATTTTCACTTAATGTTAATTATAAGATTTGTCAAAATATAAAAAATAAGATAAAATCCTACAAAGTTCAAAGTATATGTAATGATATGATTATAAAATTATTAAAATTATGAGAGCTATTAATCATTATCTATTTGATATTTATTTTATCAACTGATATTTATTTTACAAATTTATCAAAATTTAGAAGATAATATATTTATTGTTTTCTTTTGAAATAATTACTGATAGGTACACACTTTGTACCCCTAATTACTATTAGATACATTGATTTAAAATAATTATTATTTAATACAAAATATTAAAGTAAAATACCAAATATACCCCTAAACCCATATACCTTTAAAACACTAACCCCAACCTCCACCCACCACCGGACCACCGCTGCCGCTGCCGGACCGCCTCCGCCGCCGCCGCCGCCGGCGGAGCTCCGGCGGCCGGTCGCCGGAAAATCTGTTCGTCAGAAAAAAAAAAAAAAAAAAAAAAAAAAAAAAAAAAAAAAAAAAAAAAAAAAAAAAAAAAACTGGTCGCCGGAAAGCTGCCGCGCCGCCGCCGCCGGAGCTCCGGCAGCCGGTCGCCGGAAAAACTGTTCGTCCAAAAAAAAAAAAAGAAAAAAAAAAAACTGGCCGCCGGAAAAGCTGCCGGACCGCCGCCGCCGGACCACCACATTTTTTTGCTGCACACACTTTTTTTTCCTGCACACACTTTTTTTGCTGCACACACTTTGCTGCACATGAACTTTTGCTGCACACAATATTTATGTGCAGCACATTAATAGGGGTAATATTGGAATATTACTATATATTTTTGTACCTAGTAGTAATACTTTTGTATGTTTGTATCTCATAGTAATTTAGGGTTTTTTTGTGTACCTAGTAGTAATCCTCCCTTTTCTTTTAAATGTTCCAAAGCATTTAATAAATAGCTAAAAAATTATTAAAATTATATTAGTGATTTTTTAAATCTTTCAAAGCATGAATTGAACTGGTTTGAAATATTTAATTATGGAATAAGCATTCATAAAATTGTTTTTTTAACTAAAATATTTATTTAATTAGTTTTTGCTAATGATTTATGTTATAGTAATTGCTTATCTAATTTAAATCTAATCTAAAGACATCTATAAGAGAATCTTCTTATGCTGATGTGGCATACCTCATCTTTCACCTTGATGACGTGGCGACATGAGAGTACGTTAAGTTCTTTCTATTTCTACAATTATTCTTATTCTTATATTATTATTTAAATAGTATATATTATTGGCCTTACATTTATTAATATCAATCAATATTTTTAGAAAGTTGGGGAATCAATCAATTATTAATGTATTGAGTAAATTAAGAAATTTATTATTAATTATTTTGCTACTATTTAAGATCAACATGTTTATATAAATAGTCACACATCTTTTTACGTTCAACCAAAAACTTTTTGATCTTTTTTCCTTTTTTATTGCATTTCTCTATTATTTTTTATTATTGCATTTTACTTGGGTTTTGCACCTATGAAGATTTGAATTCATATTCACTTTTTTGGATTTTTTTTTATAAAATGTATAAATTCTATTTGAACAGTAGAGATAGATCGTCACATGAGTGTGAGATTTTGAAGAGAAGACACAGTGACAATCATCGGAGAAAGAAATTACTGCCGTGGCAACCATCAATATGAGAGCACACCAGAGAAAGAAATGATTGTCGTGACAATCATCAATATAAGAGCGCGTCAGAGAAAGAAATGATTAATTGAGTTGTAATAGTTTTTTTTCTTTCTAATTTTAAAAATTATGTATTAATATAATGAGATAAATTGTGTAAAATCATATTTAATGAATAATGTAAATTAATAAATTATTAAATTTTGTAATTGTATCCAATTCATGAATGATACAGATTTCAATTGCTTTTTTAATTGAAATAACTCATTATTTAAATAAAAAGTCAAATTTATATGGTAAATTGAAAAAATAACGCCACCAATAATATAACTATTTAAATAAATTTGAACATTTAATAGAATGTTTTTAATTAAGTAATTAAAATTAATTGTTGGTAATTAAAAGTATATTATATATAACACAATTAATAGCCATTAATATTGAAGAACAATTATTGGAATCATTAATTTGATATTGAATATTTCTAAATAAATAAATAAAAAGGCTAAATATAGTGTGCACCCGGGTGCACACGAAGCTTCGTGTGCACCCACGTACAAATATAAGCAAAAACATGTACAATTATGAGTAAAAATGTATACAATTTAATTGTTAATTTTTTTAATAAAAAATTGAGTGTAAAAAAAGTACAATTATTAAAATACATGTATACACTATTGAATAAAAAGTTATACACATATGAATGCTTGTTTTTTTAATGAAAAACTTAGTGTAAAAAAAATATACAATTATTACAAAACACGTATACAAAAGAGAATAACATGTATACAAAATAGAATAAAAAGTTATACAAATATGGGTGCAAGGGTGCACCCGGGTGCACCTAATATACACTCAAATAAAAATTAATAATTTAAAGTAAATCGGTTGATTGATAATTAACTAAATCAAATTTAATATTATTCAAAATATATTATAATTTTTATTAATTATATAATAGACAATTTTTAGTATTTATGATTAATAAATTGATTGATTATAACTTAATTAATTAATTAATGATATTAATTTAAATTTGAATATCTAATAACAAATTAGTTAATTAATTAATATTTAGTATACTATACCTTAAATATTATATTTTTAATATTATTCAAAATATATTATAATTTTTATTAATTATATAATAGACAATTTTTAGTATTTATGATTAATAAATTGATTGATTATAACTTAATTAATTAATTAATGATATTAATTTAAATTTGAATATCTAATAACAAATTAGTTAATTAATTAATATTTAGTATACTATACCTTAAATATTATATTTAAATATAAAATATCAAATTATGGGTGAAGAATTTATAAATATAGAAAATTAAAATTATTTATATAAATTCTTTTAAACTTCATCTAAATATATATGTTATTTATTATACTAATTAACTGCATAAAATTTGTAAAATCCCTCTTACCTATGTAGCAGATTTTTTTTTCTTTTATAATTCATAATATACCATTAACGTTTCATGTGCATCAAATTAATCCAAGATTTATTAAGAGTATAATATTATAAAATTTTATTTTAACATATATTTTGTTGGTATTCACATGAGGACATTTTAGATGTCAAATAATTTTTTATTTTATTGAAGTTCTATATATTCTTAATAACCTTTGAATCACATTTAATTAGCATTAAATTTTTTCCTTTAAAAAAAATTTGATTAGGATGAAATATAAATAATCAGCTTTAAAATTAGAATTACTTTAAAAAATTAGCAAAATTTAAATGATTAGTTAATCGTTCTAAATATTAAATTTAAAATTTACGGCAATTAAAAAAATTATAAATCATAAAAAATCAATTCATGAAAAATTATTAATAAAATAATTAGAGAAAACAATTAAATTTTTTAAATATATCAAAATATTATTCTTTTAATAAAAATATTGAATAATAATAAATATATTATTTGAATATTAAAAATAAATTTTAAAATAATTTAATATTTAAAAAATAATTTTAATAATGTTGCTAATGTAAATAATTTTTTAATTAATCTCCATACTATTATCTTACATTTTTTAGAGTTGACGTGGCATATCTATATGCCCTCCTCGACTATATGACAACCTCAAATCTAAGTAATAACTATAGTAGTCTGTATTTTTTTTATTTGTGTAACATTCTACTAATTTTTGTAAATTTATTTTCCTTATTCAACGATTTTATCTTCAGTTAATAGGTGAACTAATCAATTTTATCTGATTTTTAATGAATTAATCATTTAGGATTTTATATTTTTTTAATTCACTATTAAATTTTGATACTTAGTTTGATTCTATTTTTTATTATTTACTCATAAGATTGATTAATTTATTAACATTCAAAATTGAATCAATCAAATTTAATTCTGTTTAATGCGATTTATTAACATATTTCTATAAATAATTTAATGGTTTATGTAAATGGGTAGGTTATGGCCAGACCATTTCACAAATCTTCTTAAGACAAAATTCTATTCTATCTATTAACATAATTAAATAAAATAAAAATTAGAAAAAAACACGGGGGCATGTTGAAATGTCGAGCAACTTGAAAACAAATATTTTCTACTTTTAATAAAAATTACTATTTATTATTATTATTATGATTATTATTCAATAAAAATATATTATTAATAATTATTATTTAGATAGTTCAACTATTTTAATATCACTTTATTTTTATCGGATACTACTTTATATTAAAAATATTATCACTTTTTATTTTTCATACGAATAGTTCATAAAATAATTTAATTAAACGGTTATCACTTTTTACTTATCATGTAGTATTACTTTTTATTAAAAATACTATTATTATTTTTATTTATTTAAGTGAATTGTCTGTGAAATAATTCAATTATACGGATATAACTTTTCTTTGATTAGGAATAAATTTTATTAAAAATATTATCACGTTTTCAATTCTATAAATTATTTATAAAATATATTTTTGTAATCAGTTATCACTTTTTTATTAAAGATGTTATCACTTTTCGTTTAAAATGTTATCACATTTCTTTTATATTATAAATTATTCAGGAAATAATTGACAATATTGTTATCACTTTTCATTTATTAGGTATCACTTTTTATTATAACAATTATCACATTTTATAAAATTTTAACGTTTAAATTCTAAAAAATAATTTAAATGAATAGCAAAATTTAGATTATATATACACACATAATGCTTAATTAATTTATTTTCATAATTAATTTTTCATTTTTTTATTTTGATAACAAAAAAATAAATCCTTTTAAAAATATTTAAATTTAATTTATTTCTTTTCATTATTCAATTTTCTAATTTGATTATAACTAAACAGGTCCTTTAAAATTTTATGTTTGGGTAAATGGATAATTCATCTCACATAAAGGGATCCATGAGACGGTCTTACCAAAGTCTTTGCGTATGTAAAAATATCAAAATATTATAGGGTTAATTGCAAAAAAATCTCAACCTTTCATTTTATTGAAAATAAATCCCAACCTTTGAAAAATTAAAAAAAAAACCTCGACCTTTAACTTTCGTGCAAAACGCACCTAACGGGCAGGAAAGGGCTGCCCGACGTCTGACGTGGCGTTGACCTTTGCCACGTCACCTTTGAGCTTATTGCAAAAAAACCTCAACATTTACTTAAATTGCGATTTAATTCCAACCTTTGAAATTTTGGCAAAAAAGACCATCAAATTTTATTTTTTTATTTTAAATTGCACCAATTATATTTATATTTAAAATTTGAAATCTAAGAAATTATTAAATAAAATAATAAATTTATTTTAGTTTTAAAATATTTTATGCATTATAATTTTTTTAATTTATAAAATCAAAGTAAGTATTGTCATATGACCACCTAAAACACCCACATAAAATAATAAAACACATATCCACTTGCATTAAATATTATATCTTTAAACTCACTATTTTTTAAAATATTATATTCGTTAATCAACCTTCAAAAAACAAGCGTAAGTATTGAAACAAAGGTAAGCATTGAAATGTAAGTTTTAAATATTAATAAATAATAATTTTGAGAATATAATTTTATTATAAAATATATTTTTTTATTAGATTGGTGCAATTTAAAAAAAATAAAAAATTTGATGGTTATTTTTGCCAAAATTTCAAAAGTTGGGATTTATTTGCAATAAAAGCAAAGGTTGAGGTTTTTTTGCAATAAATTCAAAGCTGACGTGGCAAAGGTCAACGCTACGTCAGATGTCGGGAAGTCATCTCCTCCCGTTAGGTGTGTTTTGCACGAAACTTAAAGGTTGAAGTTTTTTTGCAATTTCTAAAAAGTTGGGATTTATTTGCAATAAAATGAAAGGTTGAGGTTTTTTTTTGCAATTAATCCAATATTATATGACTTTTATGTCCCAAAATAATATAGGTTACAAGACTCTTATATTTCAATTGAAGTTTTTTTTCCATTATTTATTTAATTCTTAATATAGAAATTACTCATATTAACCGAAGACTCACATATTAGAAAAATCATAACTCAAATTAAAGAAAAAATATATTGACAACGTCTTTATAATTTACGCAGAGAACTCAAAATTTAGTTGATCAAATTTTCATTGATAGTGTAGAGACAGTAAATTAATAAAATAGTTAATTGTTTGAATTAAAGAATGACTTCATTTTTATCCGTGTATAATAATTTTTAAGCAAAAAAATTCATTATTATTATTATAATTATTATTATTTATTTTTATTGAAATAATCATATATTATCCATTCAAATGAGAAATAAATGATTGAACAAAAATAAATAAAATTGTGCAATACATAATAAAGACTAAATTAGAATACTATAATTTATTTAGTTAGTTTAATATATTAAATTAAATGAAAGTTGTACTTAAAAAAATAACAAATAATAAAATAAAAATGAATGCGTTGATCACAATATTATGGAAATTGAAATAATTACATTTTATTTAATTTTTTATAAAAAAATAAATTAATTAAATTACCATTTAATACTCAAGTTAATATTTTGTGACAATCTGATTAGACTTTACGAAGTGAAAATTAAAATATGTAAAATTTAAATTTTATAAATGTAAATATTTACCTATTTAATTTTTTATTATATATAAAAAAAAGTAATTTAATTTCTTTTGTAAAAGTAAATAGATATATATGATACAACTATTTAAATATCTATTGAATTTAAAAATTGAAATATTAAATAATGTCAAGTCAAAGACTATATAGTTTCGCATTATATAAATTAAATGATATTCAATATTAAATACATTTTAAAAAAGTTAATTTGTTATTTTGAAAAACTAATATAAAAGTTTTCAATAAAAATTATAAAATGATAATTAAATTATGTGCAATATGAGTATAAAAATGTTAATATATTTTCCATCGTAAAATATGGTTTGTTGCTAGAAATTTAATTTAGTGATATTATTACCACATTTTTATACTCCCTCCGTTCCAGAAAAGATTGCACCTCTTTCCTGACACAGAAATTAATAAAGTGGTGACTTTTAGGGGTATTATGATATTTTTTTTGGTAATAAATAAATGATAAAATATGTTATGTGTGTTAGGTAGTGGTGATTTTTTTTTTGTAAATAAAGTGTATGGAGAAGAGTGATTGTGTTTGACTTTTTGCTTTTTTTGGAATGTGCAAACTTTTGTGGGATAACCAAAAATAGAAAGTGTGATATCTTTCCTGGGACGGAGGGAGTATATTTCTTTAATATTTACTACCTTCTTCAATAATGACTTTTTCTGTTTTACATGAATTTTCAATTTTGGGAAAAGAAATTTTGCAATGTTTATTTAGATCTTTGATAAGATGATACTTTATGAGTTAAAAAAATAGTAATCTTTATGTTCTCTACATTATTCTTTAACTAAAATCGATTATCACCAAAAATATGAGATTTAAAATTGATCTTAGAGTGTAAATGTCGTTATATGTCGTCACAAACTTTTCAAATGATATGGTTATTTTTGAATTGGGGATTCGAAGCTTGCATTGGAAATACTTTTTTTGTAAATGTGTTTTATATATATCCAAGTAAAAGTAATATATAGTTTTTATCTTTAAACCTTTTAATTTAGGGTTATTTGGGGTGCACTTGGTGCAATAGTGTACCCTCATGGTAATAGGGTAAAATAGGGGTAGTGAGTGGTTTTTTTAGAAAATAAATTTAATTATATTAATTTATTTAATGGTTGAGATTAGATTAAGAATGAATCTAACGATTGAGATCGTGCAGGTGCACCGGAGTTGAATTCTTAATTTTAATAATTTTATTTTATTATTTAAAAAATTATTGTGAATGGCATGATTTAGAATGTAATTTTTTAACGTATTGAAGAGTTTAATCATTTTGAGTACGGTATATCAGACAAAATATAATAACTGACAAATGAAGTAACTTAAAAAGATAGTATAAAACTTATGAAAATATAATACTTCCCCGTCCTAATTATGTTTTTCAAAGTTACTATAACAGGTTACTTATAAAAATTACTTTATTGATTTAATTTTGATTTTGTAGGGATAATTTAGTCTTTTTAGATATTAAATAAAATATAAAGTGATGTGTGTTAGATAGTAGTGACATTTTTTAAAAGTAATAAAGTGTATTAAAATGTTATTTATATTAATTGTATTTTTTTATGGAAAATGTGTATCATAAAAAATAAATGAAAAAATGTGAAATATGTAATGTAATATGATGGAAGGAGTAAATTACATATAAATATTTGCAATTAAAAATTATGAAAATGAGTCTTATAATATACTCCATAATAAATTCAATATATATATATATATATATATATATATATATATATATATATATATATATATATATATATATATATATATATATATATATTGGTAAATAATTAAAACTAAATATTTTACAAAATAAATCAATATGCAAATTTTAATGTTAAAATGTCACACTTCATTGGTCATATAAATATTGACATATTTATCTTATTCCATTAAACGAACATATATGCTATTAAAAATAAAGGGTAAAATTTAATCAATTCCGTGCATCGCACGGGCTAAATACTAGTTACTTACCAAATTGGAGTTTGATAATATTTAGGTTAGTTACTTACCAAATTGGAGTTTGATAATATTTAGGTTTGAAGATATTTAGGAAATCAAGTTGGAGATATTTTCAACAGGCAATAAACACTTATTACAACTTAAGTTGAAGCTGACCAAAAAAAAAAACTTAAGTTGAAGATATTTTCAACTGGCAATAAACACTTATTACAATCCAATCTATTCATAGTTTTGACTGAATTGTGAATTTTTTCTCTTTGAAGAACGAGATAGAAGTTCTGTAGATATTGCGGCTTAGGTGGACAGAGACTGACACAGTAAAAATCCTTAAACAATTGGCCGAAGAGTTGAGCGATATTAGAAATTGAAGATATTCATAAAATCAAGGAAATATTGTATAACAAGAAATATACAGTCCTAATTATTTTTTTATCTATAATTATTTTGAAGGATGAAGACTTAACAAAGCCTATAAAATATATATTTTAAGATTTTTTTTCCTGCTGTTTTTATGTTTTTTATCCAAAAACAAAATATTTTTTTCAACTCTACATATAGTATTCCTTTTTCAATGATCATATAGGAATTACGGATTTAGAAAATAATAATAATGACTTTTTCGAAAAAAATAAATGGAAAAAACTAGTGTTTTCTTGAAAAAAAAAATACAAAATGAAAAACTATGTGAGTGTATTTGTGAACAAATTTGACTAATATTTACCAATGCAAAGAGAATTAAAAAAAATTTTATTTATTTAATGGTAAAAAAAATTAAAAAAAGAATAGATGTGTAATTTTAAAAAAATTATTTTTTCACAAATTTTATTCACTTTTCATGAGTGCTGAAATATTTTTAAATAATATAATGTGTTATGTGGGTTAAGTAAGAGTAATATTTTTAAAATTAATTTAAATATGTGAACGAAGGAAAATAGGATGTATAAAGATAACCCGAGACCAGTATCAACAAATACGTAACGTGCTATTATGAAACTGCAACGTTTGCTATTATGAGACCGGTGAGTATCAACAAACTACATATGGAAAAAGAAAACAATGAAACAATGTTTTCTATGCATTCTAATAGCCCGATAAGCTACCCTTAATTTATATCTAGATTATGACCCATATCCTCCTTAACAAGCCCATTCTTCTCTAAAGATCATGGTCCAAATCCACTTTTACAAGCCCATTTTTCTATCAAAATTGTGGCTCAAATTAAACATGAATTTGTCTCTCATAGGTATAAAAAATTATATCTATACATTGAAATTATTATTGATTAAAATATGAAAGATATTAATATTTGGTTAAAAAATTAATTTTTTTTGAAAAAATTAAGTGTATACAATATTAAACTTAAGGGTATAATATTCAATATATAAAGTCGAACCAAGGGAGACAACCATTACACATATACTACCACATACTCCCTCCGTCCTCCCTAAGGAGGTATTTTGCTTTTTATATATGAATTAAAGAGTATTATTATTTAATATGTAGTTGGTAGTTGTATTAGTGAGAGTGTGAGTCCCATATTTTAATTGTATTAATGAGTGTGTTTCGGACTCATGTGTATAAAAAATAATCCAAAATGGAAAAAATGAACTCTTTGAGTGGAATGAAGTAAGTATACGTATTTAAAGTTTAATATGTTTTCGGTTACGTGGGCTTTGAAATTTGAGTCAATATGCGTTAATAGGGGTGTCAACGGGCCGGGTCTGGGGCGGGTAGTAATTACCCGGACCCGGCTCGTTTTTAAAAGGCCTGTCCCGGACCCGCACGGGTCCTAATAATTTATATATATAAAATATAAAATAATTGTATAAACTATAATATATATATATATATATAATATAATTATATGTATAAAATATAAAATAATTATTAATATATTATATACGGGGCGGGACGGGGCGGGTCTAAGTTAATACGCGGACCCACCCTGTATATGTACGGGGCCATGCCTGGCCGTCCCATTTCTCCTACGGGCCGGGTCTGGGCCGCCCCAAAACGTGTAGGGTGGGTCGGGTCAAAATTGACACCCATATGCGTTACATAGGTTTGGAAATTTGGATTTTGAAAATCAAATAAATAATGATAATATATATTTATTTTGGGTTTTTATATAGTATAGAATTCAACTTTAGTTCAAATCAAAGTATAAGAGGTGAGTAGTAATGTAAAAAAGATATTATTGGGTGATTTTGGGTGTACCCCTTTATTTATAGTTTAAAATAGAGTAGTGAGTAGTTTATTTTAAAAAAAAATTAATTATATTATTTTATTTAATGATGAATATTAAACTAAAAATTAATTTAACGGTCAAGATTGTCCATGTGCAACACAATTGGACTCATAATTATTACTCCCTCCATCCCATTCAAAGACTCAACTTTTTTCATTTTGAGCGTCTCACCCAAAGAGTCACCTTTCATTTATTATACACATGAAACACACACACACAATTAAAATATGGACACACACTCCCACTAATACAACTACCCACGCCACCACACATTAAGTAATAATACTCCCTCCCACAACAAGAATGACAGAACTTTTTTGCACGTAGATTAAGGAATATAATATTTAATGGGTAGTTGGGGGTAGTTGAGGTGAGAGAAATAATATTTTAAGTAGGTGTATTAGTGTGAAGTGTGGGCTTATGGAGAGAGAAAAATTTAATTTGTGTGGGTCATTTTTACTAAAAAGGGAAATGCACCTCTTGTATTAGGACGGACGAAAATGGTAAAATGCACTTCTTGTTGTGGGACGAAGGGATTACTTTTTAATTCACATGCAAAAAGTAAAAGAATCCTTTAACTGGGAAGTAGGGAGTATATCCATAGAGATAGATACTCCATCTAGGTAGGAGTAATATATAAATTTTAATTTATCAAAGCTCAATTTGGAACAATATTAAATTTTCAAAACAAAAATTTGGCCTGAAAACGAAGAACAAACCTAGCTTAATTTGGTCCAACATTAATAATACTAATGAATCAATAAATTGGTGTGCAAAATTTCAAATTGGTGGAATAAGAGAACTATCATAGTAACACTCGTATGAATTAAATTTTAAGATGCACGTTGATTTACCGATTACTATTTAATCATGAAACATTATTTATTAAAGAGATGAACTATTGTTCTCTTGAAAGAAAAATAATATTATTCAAATTTTTATACCTAATTTAGTGATTACTTTTTAATACATGAAAATGTATTCTTTAAAGAAATGAATTGTTACTCTTTTAATAAAAAAATACTTATTTTTTTAATTTTGATATGTTGTGAACTTTTATATTCTTGTTGACCAAATTTGAGGAGTAATACATTGTATTAAGAAGATTAATAAAACTAAAAAACTACTACTAACGGAATATTCTATTGGTAAAAAAATTAATTTTATTATAAAATTAGATTATTAATTAATGGAATAACAACAAAACTCATTGGTAAATATTTAAATATTTATCGTTGCTAAAGTGATGGTTGATAAATTTTTATCAGGAAAAATACCATTCCATTGGTCAATATTTTCATTTGTAATCCATTGCTAATAATTCTATTGACAATTTATATAATGATTCCGTTTGTAATCCATTGATATATATATAACAACGAATATTATGAATTTTGCTTGTAACCAACGGATTGCAATCCTCTAAATTCCGTTGCTAAAGAGGATTTTTGTAATATAATACTTCATCCATTCCGTCAAAAGATTCTTATTTTTCTCTTTTAGTAAAATTGTCCAACAATACTCATCACACATCCCTCTAATACAACTATCCAATTCACATAAATAAAATAATAATACTCCTTAATCCATGTGCAAAAAGTAAACGATTACATTTGTTGGGAATAAAGGGAATAAGTAATTCATCTAAAAAGTAATCTTTCATGTACAAAAGAATAATTAAGTAAAACAATGTGCATATATATTAATTAGGTTCACACCAAACTCACACCCTTATAAGAGTTAAAATCATTTTTCGTCCCATAATTATAGGAAATTTTTGATTCCATCCCAAAAAAGATAAAATTTTCAATTTCGTCCCATAACTTCAGAATTGGGCCGATTTTGGTCCCAAAATCGCCGGAAATTGATTTTTTTAACCGAAAATTTGCATGTGCCCCTCACATGATCACTAGCCCTTATTACAAGAAATGCCAGGAGATGAGGTCATGAATGGCAACCAGCAAACAAATTATAGGTGATGTTTTCCATTAACAGAAGCTGAACCTCGTCGTTTTCCTCATGGGAGTGCTCTTCGCTGCACATTTCAGGCACGAGGTGGAGAGGGTTTAGCAGCTTCCCATGTTTCTTCTGTCGTGGAGTACGAGGTTGTCTGGTGAAGCCCTAATCCCAGGTGGACACGCTCACGGAGATCTTCATCTCCCGTCTCGCTTTCGATTGTTGATAATCATCATCGATATCGAAGGTTCTAGAATTGACGGACGCAGTTTTAAGGCGAACTCTTTCGTGCCTACGAGCTAGAGTGTTGCCTGAGTGAATAGATGAATCGCACGATTGGCATAGAAATTCATCGTCAGCAGCACAGTAGCATCGAGCTCTTTTTCTTACACAGTTGTCGCAAGCTCGAGCAGATCTGCCGGCCATGGCATTGGCTAATTTTCTGTCGGAAACCATCAACTATAAGTGATGAGTTGACGTTGACCAAGGTGGCGGTACTGTGGGTCCCACTGCCTGTTCCTGAAGGTGTCGAATTCAACGGCGAAGATGGAGGAGCCAGTCCTGGACTACCCAAAGATCCCGAGGTTCCCTCCTGCTCTTCCAGAGGGGATGACGGAGTTGACAGGGCGATGAAGAAGGTGATTCCATTGACGGGAGTGTTTTTGGTGGGTTTGATGTTGAATTCGATGGTTGTCTCGAAGGTGGCCTGCCTGTTTGAGTCCCAAAACTAAATTAATTATAAAACTAAATCCGGGTTAGTGATCATGTGAGGCGCACGGCTAATTTCCGGTCAAAAAATCAATCTCCGGCGACTTTGAGATCAAAATTGGACCAATTCAGGAGCTATAGGATGAAATTGGAAATTTTATCTTTTTTGGGACGGAATAAAAAATTGCCTATAGTTGTGGGACTACAAATGATTTTAACTCCCCTTATAAACGTCAGAATATATAATTTTATATATTTTTAGAATATATTTTTGAAAAATAGTTTTAATGAATAAAGAATCTTCTATATAATTTTAATCAATAAAGATAAGAGCTACCAATGAATATATTGACACCACAAAATGATATTTTCGGCTATGTATGTTTTGCGATTAAGAAGTTTTTTTTTCTTTTTTTGGGATAGAGAGATTAAGAAATTAATTAATATGCCTAATTATTGTATAACAACTAATGACAGCATATAACTGTTGGATATTAAACTTAATTTTGTGGAAGACTTCATGATAATTCTAGAATGATTGAGATTATAAGAATCATCTAGATTAGTGGAGATGTTGGTAAAACTAGAAGCTTCTACATTTGGGCTCATGAATAGGTTAAAGAATAATCTAGATCAATGTAGTAATAGAATGATCTAGAATAATGGCATGTGATCAAATTGGAGAATTATCTAGATTTATTAGGAAGAAACTAGTGTAGAATTCTCCCGAACATTAGAGATTATACCATTGTGTAGTATAAATAGGTGGTGGTGTATCATTTACAAGTTGTACCCAACCAAAAATTTAATAAAGTGTGTTTTATTCCAAACCTTGTTCTTTCCTTCAAAACTCCTTCTATCACCCTTTATTCATCTAACTCACCAATCCCTACACCCGTCCACAAACCTATACATATCCCTCCAACCTTTTAACTCCTACAATAACATTACAGATTTGAACATAAAATTATATGTCTGCTACCTGCCCAGCATGAGACACTCATTAATTATTAAACGTCATGAGAGCTAATTTCTTTTCTGAATGGAACTAGAATTATGTGTTGACATAATGCAGAAATTCCAATTTAATTTGGTTTAGTGGGCAACCTTAATGATTTAATTGTTTGCCAAAATAAATATTATATAGGTGGTGACATAATTGACATTATAATACATGCACCGTCCAAAATTAAATATCGTCGATGCAGTTTCCTAAGAACATCTTAATAATTCTAGAAAGAAATAATGCAACTTGAGGGATTACATATTAGTTTTTTCCAATACCAAGTTAGTTAATTAGGGTTTGAAAGTTATAATTATTATTAATTCGTGTCTCAAAATATATAGAATTATCGATTTAAGTTTGAAAGATTGTTTAATATATATTTATATCTATATATAATTATAATTTTTTATTATATAAATTAACATATCAATTAAATAATAATAATACATTATAATGAAAAAAATTTAAAAGGCATGCTCAATATATAAAAAATTTATGTAGTTTTATTAAGTTACTTTAATTAGTTATTTTATGATCATGAAGTTACTTAAAATATAAACTATATCTTTCCGTTGTAAATTCATGTTCATTAAATGATTTCATATTAGGTGACTTATTTTAAATCATGATATGGGGATGTAACTTACTCGAGTTAAGTCAAACGAAGAACTGTTCGAATTTGTTTGAAATACTATCGAATTTTATGATACATTTTTGAGCTTATTTTATAAGCATTAATCGAGTCGAGTGCGAACAAATTTTTATATAGCCGAGTTCGAGTAGTTTGATAATTTTACACTCACTATACTTTCTTTTATGAATCGAACTCAAGCCGAGCTTTTAATTTTATTAAATATAAAAGTTTTCTTTATAAAATCGAACTCAAACGAGCTTTTATCAAACGATCTCGATTCAATATCGATTAGTTTGATTTGATTTCCATACCCAAGCAAACAAATTAAGACTAATTATTATCATCATTATTTAAACTAGCTAAGACTAAGTATGTGGTATATTAAATAACGTAGAGCAATGGGCAGGATCGGAAATAAACTTTCGTGGTTTAATATGTACCCTCTTCTACAGGGAAAATATGAATGAATGATTTGAATTTGTCAGGTCATTGTCAAGTATGCTATTTTGGAGTATTTATAAAATTAATTTCTTAAAAGAGATTAAAAAGGAAATAATATTCAAACTAGCTACTAATTACTAGTATTAGAATTTTTCAAACAACCTGCATGCATGCATCTAAGTATAAAGCTTTTTCTTCCATTATTTAAATAGATAAATATAATTACAGTATTTAATAGTATAGTAACTTAAACATGAATAATTTTGTTTTGTTTTTTCGATCGTTTTATGTAAGACTTCTGTAACATGAATAAAAAGTGATAATATTTGTATATAAATAATTTTTAATAAATATTTTAAACTCTGTAATATATATTGATAATAGTTTTAATATAAATATGATAATTGTTTAAGAAATCGTAATCGATTCATACATGTGTTCAAATATTTTAATTTGTCATATGCCACGTACTTTTACGTATAAGTCGTATAATGTTTATTATTGTATAAATTTTATTTACTTTAAGAGTGTATATTGGGTGCACCCGGGTGCAAGGGTGCACTCATATGTGTATATTTTTTTATTCTATTTTGTATACATATTATTCTATTTTGTATACGTGTTTTGTAATAATTGTATATTTTTTTCACATTAATTTTTCATTAAAAAAATTAACATCCATATGTGTATAACATTTTATTGAATATTATATACAATTTTTCATTAAAAAATTAACAATTAAATTGTATACATTTTTACTCTTAATTGTATATGTTTTTGTTTATATTTGTATGTGGGTGCACCCTATCTTTAGGTGCACCCGGGTGCACACTATAAATGGCCTTACTTTAATATTTAAAATTTTAATTTTTAGCAACGTATATTGTGCTTTTGATTTGTTTTATGAGATCATTTCATCATAAATTTAAGATGAAGATCATGAATTATACTATTTAAAATAGTAAAATTTTACATTATTGTTTTAAAACTTAGCACTAGTTAAATTCTAAATAAAATTCTCACTTTTTACCGTTTTATCATTTTGAATTTACATTTAAAATATATTCACTTTTTACCCAATTTATCATGCATTTTATTTTTACAATATTATTTTTAATACATATTTTTTTTAAAAAAAAGACGAATTATATCTTTTTTAAATAAAAATATTATTACTCTTCAAAATTTTTTAATAAGAACATAAAAATGAACAATATTTTTTAACGAAAGAATAATATTTTTGTGTACTAGAATATAATTTTATATAAAAAAAAAAGTTCCGTATGAACCCTAAAACCCATTTATTTTACAAATGTACGAATTATTCTTCGAAGTTTGACTTTCAACCATTTTCATGAGAAATCGGGTTCTACTCTATAAAATAATGAATTCTCCTAATTTATCTTTCTTTAATTATTTAATGGAGTAAATTCTGGTGCCTAACTCAATATCTTCCACGTGAGGGCAGATCTTAATTACCCTCACCACGGACGTGTACGGCTCAGATTCATTCTCACATCACTTTCCCAACACTTCGAAGAACCCGAGGTTTAATCCAACGGTCATCTTCGCGACAACGGCTATATCTCAGAATAGCTTGATCCAACGGCTATTATAAAGTTGGCGGCTGCCGCCCTACTCCCTTTAATACATTATTATTACTCTTAATTATTAAATAATTAAATGCGATCTCGAAATATCACTACTCGGAATTCGGAAATCTTGCGTCAGCCGACCGTCTACTGTTGTCGGTTAATTAGGATTAATAACATTTATTTAATAATTAAATTCGGAATTAATTAATTAAATAAAATAGCCGTTGTGGATTCTCTCTCCTCTATATATAACCCCACCTATGGAAGCTTCAAGAAAGTTGCTCTCTTGTTTCTGAATCACAACTCTTATTCTAGCTTAGAGAAAATTAAATCTTTCCTTTTATATTTTGTATATTCTTGATTTTTCTTTTTTTTTTCCTTCTATTTTAGGACACAAAATTAAGGCTGTTGTATCCGTGTTTATTTGAGATCACTGCCTGAATTCTTCTTCATTTCTTTTTCTAATTTTAATTATTACAACGTAATTATCGTCTTATAATACACTTTATCAAAATTAAAATCTCAATGGATGCAGTTGTGTTGCATGGATCACTAAAATCCCATCTCAGAAACCCTAGAAAATCCTTCATCGGAATGTCGCCGGAGAATTTTTCCCGGCCACATTTCCCGGTCACCGGAGTTTTGCAACGTCATCCGATCTCCCAATCCTACCCTCCTTACCCAAACCCACAACCGCCACTACTCCCTCTACCCGCCACCAATCCACGGCGGTGCGCCGCCGCGTACGTCCCTCCCGCCGCCGCTAAGAAAGGTAATAGGATCAGAAGTAGGGACTCTTCTCTCACTCCCAAGAAATCTAAATCCACCAAAAAAGAAGAAGAGAAATTACCTAAAAACTCCATTAACGAGACCTCAAATGCAATTACAACCCCCTCAGGGCCAGATCCGAAGGAGTTGCCCAAAGATGTCGCCATAGTTTTGCCGCCGACATCAGGTACGATGAATGGTAATGAAAATAATTGTAGTGATGTTAAATACAGTGGCTCCGCCGTGTTTACAATCTCGCCGCCGCCGAGCAGTTTGCCGTTGCCGACGTTTTTTTTGAGGCCAAAGCTCAGCTGCGCAGCTGTCGCCGGAATTGATACCGGCGCCACCGATGACCTCCGGCGACTTCTTCGCCTCCGGTGAAGCTGTAAATAACCACGCTCATGTCGCCGGAATGGTTAATCTCTACTAGTTTGAATCGGAAGAAAAATTGCGAACACCTCGTGGGTTTTTGAATTGGGGTGTCGTAATTGTTCTTCATTTGTAAATGGGTTCCTCCTGCATGGAATATTCAAGAGGCGCCATGGATCGAGCTCTTGTTGTTGCTGTTGCTACTTTTTTTTATCAAGAAATTAAAATTATGGGATTTTGACAGCGTGAAGATTATTTGTTGGTAGAAGATGAATCGATGATGTGATAATTTAATTTGTTTCCATGATATGGGTTGTGTAACAACCTCAATATTTTTCATAATAGACATGTAATTTCCCTTATAATTATAAATATTCTCTCGACCCAATTTTAGTTCACTTTTTTTTTTTTAATGAAATATCTCTTGTGAGATGTGAATATTATGAGAGGATTAATTTTTTGGTTATTATATACTCTCTCGCGAGGTTTATTTTTTATTTTGCTTGGTCTCAAATTAAGGTTATATTTGTATTTTTTTCTAGTTAGACCCACGTAAACACATAATTATTAATTATTAGAACTCACACACAATTCTAATATAATTTATTAGAGTTAAATATTTGTTTGATCCCATAATTTTTTTTCTTTTTAATTTTAGTCAAAAAAAAAATATTTTTTTATAATTAGTTCCATAATTTTCATTTTTGATCCAATTTTCGCCGAATTTGCTACTTGTTGCCGAAAACTGGTGAGCGATGCTGACGTGGCGAGTCTAATTATTTCTCAACCAACCAAAGATTAATGAAGCTTAAGAAGAAGAAGGGTAACACCAAATATTGCAAAACGTTTATAGTAGTCACCCCATACATAAACATTTTGCAATATTTGGTGTTACCCTTCTTTTTCTTAAGCTTTATCAATCTTTGGTTGGTTGGACTCGCCACGTCAGCATCGCTCGCCGATTTTCGGTGACAGGTGGCAAATCCGGCAAAATTTGGATTAAAATTAAAGAAAAATGAAAGTTATGAGACTTAATATAAACAAATATCTTTTTTGGGACTAAAATTAAAAAGAAAAAAATTACGGGACCAAATAAATATTTAACTCAACTAATCACTACCCATCAAATATTATTTTTCTCACCCCACTATACATTAAAATATTATATCTCTTCACATTAAATATTACTATTTTCTTTTAATACGAAAATTAAAGAATATAATATTTTGAGAGACTCTCTTGTGAGATGAGTTATTTGTGAGATGAGTCGACCCATCACTAAAATATGCTTATTGTATGAATAAAGTATGCTTATTTGTAGTTAAAGTATATTAATAATAAATCATATTATAACACACTAAAATCATATTTTAATGCATAATTCAGCATACTTTAGAAAACATACAAATTAACAAAAATTAAACATACTTTATTTATATAATAATACTTTAGTGATGGGTCGACCCATCTAAAAAATAATCTGTCTCATAAGAGACTTTGTCTAATATTTTAATTAATGAAGTGATGAAAATAATTTTAATATAAAGTAAGTAGTTGTTGTATTAGCATTGTGTGTGGACCCACCAAAAATATATTAATGGTATTGTGTGGGTCTCATTTATTGAAAAGTGAAATATGTAACTATTATTGTGGGAGAGAGTATATATTAGAGCAAGTCTTGTGTGAGACAGATAAAAAGTTATAATATTACTAAGGAAAAGTGGTATTTAATGAATGAAAAGAGATAATGGTACAGTGAATTATTTCATGAACAATTTATAGTATAAATAAAAAATGACAACATTTTTATAGCCAAAGTGATATTGATGTATCACTTTTTATCTGTCTCACTTAAGAGCTTGTGTGTCACGACCCACTTTTTCACCACTAATAATAGACAATAATAAATATTCATTTTTCTTCACTTTTATACAATACAATAGTTCATTACACCGGCCCGGCCAACAGGTCGTCATCCATGTATACAACTCTCAGGATCTGACGGTACCCAACCACGCTTCCGCTGCGCAACTCACCTACAATGCATAAACTAATGAGACAAAAATCTCAGTAAGTAGAAATCATGCATGACAATATATGATAATGCATTTATTTTCTAATATTCTAATTGGTCTCTTTTATTTTGAAAACTGTTCACGTTGCGGGATCCCCACGACACACTTATAATATGCATCCCAAATGAGCTCAATGGGGACGATTTTTCCGAACCCCGACAGAGATGCATATATAGTGGCCGCACACACCATTAGTATCTTATTAATATTGGGGAAAACACTTTTCATGACTATGCGTGGTATGCAACCAGTGCAATTAAATATGCATCATAACCCATTTAACACATCAACATTTGATCACAAATAATTCATGACATAATAATTACAAATAAATCACACAACAGCCTGTTTATGCACTGTAGTTGGACCTCTACTTACTTGAATTCCGACAATAATAATATTATAAACATGTGAAGAACTATAATTAATCTTCTATCTCCCGTCCCGGCACACTCTCCTTTCTCCCTCCTTTCTCTCTTTCTCGCTGAAATAAATCTGGGTGTGAGGCAATCACCTCCTCAACCCATACATATATACATATATAGGTAAGTGGTGGGGGTCGCCAATTCCCCCTAGGCCCCTACCATCATCATATATACATTTTTTTATTTTTATTATTATATTATTATAATCATATTATTATTATTAACATAAATCAATCATGAATGCAATTGTGAATAGATATGCACGTTACCAACTACATGATTTGTGCCAACCATTTTCACCTTTAATTTATTGACTAATAATAGTAAATCCACCGCCCCCAACCTTTATTAATAGATATGTAATATTATATATTATTATTATTATAATAAAAATACATGTGATACTTAATAATTAAGAAAAATGTATTCATACACATAAAATAATTTACTCATATATCCAAATTAATACACATAAATATTTATGCACACATATATTCACATATTGTCACCATTATTATCACGGATGTCTCAAATAAAATATAAATAAAATATAGAAATAATTACCACATAATTATAAAAATACGTAAAATACAAATTATAAAATAAAGAATTTTCCGGGTATTACAATCTCCCCACCTTATAAGAATTTCGTCCTCGAAATTTAATCCCACTCTACTTCAACATTTTATAATCATCACATATGAAATAAATGAGACCATAATTATGTTAATACAAAATCACATATTTAACATATCATAGAACTTACTGGTCTAGTGGTGTACCAAAGATACCGAGATTGTATACATGGACAGTCTACAGGACCATGACCGTGCTCTGATACCATTCTGTCATGACCCACTTTTTCACCACTAATAATAGACAATAATAAATATTCATTTTTCTTCACTTTTATACAATACAATAGTTCATTACACCGGCCCGGCCAACAGGTTGTCATCCATGTATACAACTCTCAGGATCTGACGGTACCCAACCACGCTTCCGCTGCGCAACTCACCTACAATGCATAAACTAATGAGACAAAAATCTCAGTAAGTAGAAATCATGCATGACAATGTATGATAATGCATTTATTTTCTAATCTTCTAATTGGTCTCTTTTATTTTGAAAACTGTTCACGTTGCGGGATCCCCACGACACACTTATAATATGCACCCCAAATGAGCTCAATGGGGACGATTTTTCCGAACCCCGACAGAGATGCATATATAGTGGCCGCACACACCATTAGTATCTTATTAATATTGGGGAAAACACTTTTCATGACTATGCGTGGTATGCAACCAGGGCAATTAAATATGCATCATAACCCATTTAACACATCAACATTTGATCACAAATAATTCATGACATAATAATTACAAATAAATCACACAACAGCCTGTTTATGCACTGTAGTTGGACCTCTACTTACTTGAATTCCGACAATAATAATATTATAAACATGTGAAGAACTATAATTAATCTTCTATATCCCGTCCCGGCACACTCTCCTTTCTCCCTCCTTTCTCTCTTTCTCGCTGAAATAAATCTGGGTGTGAGGCAATCACCTCCTCAACCCATACATATATACATAGGTAAGTGGTGGGGGTCGCCAATTCCCCCTAGGCCCCTACCATCATCATATATATATATATTTTTTTTATTATTATATTATTATAATCATATTATTATTATTAACATAAATCAATCATGAATGCAATTGTGAATAGATATGCACGTTACCAACTACATGATTTGTGCCAACCATTTTCACCTTTAATTTATTGACTAATAATAGTAAATCCACCGCCCCCAACCTTTATTAATAGATATGTAATATTATATATTATTATTATTATAATAAAAATACATGTGATACTTAATAATTAAGAAAAATGTATTCATACACATAAAATAATTTACTCATATATCCAAATTAATACACGTAAATATTTATGCACACATATATTCACATATTGTCACCATTATTATCACGGATGTCTCAAATAAAATATAAATAAAATATAGAAATAATTACCACATAATTATAAAAATACGTAAAATACAAATTATAAAATAAAGAATTTTCCGGGTATTACATTGTGTTAGACGATCTCACATAATTCTTAATTTGTCTATACTCCCTACGTCACATTTCCATATTTACATATTTTTATTTTGAGCACTTAATTTCAATCTTTACGTTTCCTTATTTGGTACATGAGACCCACCCAAAATAATTAATAGTATATTATTATGGGACCCACATCCAACACTAATACACCTATCCACCTTACATTAAATATTACCCCCTTCGTCCTCCCCGAAGAGCCTCATTTTTCTATTTTGGAGCGTATACGCCTAATAGTCTCATTTCCTCTTTTACACATATGGGACCCACACGCCACTAATATAACTACCCATTACACAAAAAATAATAATATTCTTTAATTCACGTGCAAAAAGCAAATGAGTCTCTTTGAATCGAATAGAAAGAATATATCTTTCAATTCACTATTTATTAAAATACTATATTCTATAATCAACGTGTAAAAAGAAAACGTAAGTATTGAAATGAGATTACTATATTCCATAATCAACGTGTAAAAAGAAAACGTAAGTATTGAAATGAGATAGATGGTGTATATTAATGGTTAGTTTGTAGAAGAAAAAATATATTAGGTGCAAGTATGAGCCATATTTTCATAACAGACTATTTTTTGTTGGATAAGATATTATTTCCTTTATTGGATCAATTTATTTTTAAATTATTTGTTTAACATAACTTGAATTTTTACATTTTCAACATTTTTCTTTAAAAATTATATTTTTCGGCCCAGTTCTGTTTTTAATCTCATTTATGTTTTTTTTATCAGGTAAAAAATTATACTATATTATTATATACAACAAGTAGGTACAGAAGTACCAAATTTACATATAGTGACAAAATAGAGAAATTTAAGATTCACTCAACCTTCCACAACTATTCTAGGATATTTCATCCAATCAGTAAAAAAAAAATTTATCTGTGTATCCTTCGCTGAAATCCAACTCCAATATCTCCCCTTAATCTCATCTACTATCCTCCTCCTGCTCCATTCACCATTCTCAAATACAATATAATTTCTCCATTTTTACAATACCCACACAATACAAACCACAATCCAATAGCAATACTCTTCCCTCTTGTTCCATAGAAAATTTCAGAATGATGAAGAAAATGTTCTTTGATTCCATTGTGACTAACCCAAGATAATTTCAACCATGAATAACAATCAACCCACATTTCATGAACCAAATCACAATTAAGAAATGCTCTTTTCGTCCCACAATACGCTTCACATTTATTGTTCCACGTTGTTTAAGAAAAGTTACACTTTTAAATCAACTTTATTAACTTTAGAGGATATTGTAGTTTTTTTACTCCCTCCGTTCAACATTAATCTATCCGTTTGATTTTTGCGCGTAGATTAAGGAATATTATTATTTTATATGTAGTTGGTAGGTGTATTAGTGAAAAGTGTGAGTCCCTTATTTTAATTGTATTAGTGTGTAGGTGGGTCCCATGTGTCTAAAAAGGAAAATAGATAGATTAAGGGTGGACGGCCCAAAATGGTAAAATTGATAGATTGACAGTGGACGGAGGGAATAAGTAATAAAAAAGTATAAAGTAATGGTATGAGTATGAAAAATAAGTGTCAAATTTAAAATTAAAATAACTTTTGAAATTGTTGGATAAAGTGTTTTTTTCTTTTTTTGGGGTGTAAAGGGTATTGTGGGACAAACAAATAAGGAAAGTGCGAAGGGTTTTGTGGGATGGAGGGAGCATGTGAGAAGATGATTCTTCGAACTTACCACAAATTGGACATTTCACCTCATCCAAAGAGACAATTATTCTCCTACAGAACAAATTTGATTTTGTTGGCAAACGATCCCACAAGAGTCTCCAAGCCATGGTAGAAACTTTTTTTGGTGCAAAATAATTCCACACTTCACACAACTCTTTCTTCAATGGCATTTCGTTGTGACTAGTTTCATTAAAGGACACCAGAGCCTCATAAGTATTTCTTATTTTGTAACAACCTTTCTTATCCAATTTCCACCACCAAGTATCTTGTTTACCTTCTTTGAGAGGAAATCTGTTAATACAAGAAAGAAAATCGTTAAAAATATATTTTTCTCTCTCAAACATCTCCCTCCATCTCCACTTCCAAATCCACACCCCGTCAACCCATTCTCCTAAAGAATTTACGAAGCATTCTTTATCAAGACTAAGATGATAAAGCCTTGGGAACTGAGATTTAAGAGAGGAACGATCTGCCCACATCTCACTCAGAATTTAGTATTGCTTCAATTTCCAACTCTAAGCTCCATGTTATCCCAAAACCATTTCCCTCTTTGACACTGCTCATTTGCAACCACATTCTTCCACCAATTAAACCAAATCTGATGTCTCACACCCCTAATTGTTCCCCCTCTTCAATCACCAAACCTCCATGTAAAGAAGAAATAACTCTAATCCTCATAACATCCTTTTGAGTTAACAACTATATTTTTGAATAACTACTGTTCCCTCCGTCTCATAGAAGTTGACACACTTTCCTTTTGATTTGTCCCACTAAAGTTGACACATTTCTTTTTAATACATGGACCCACACAAAAATAATTAATCTATTCACATGGGCCCCACATATCATCTTTAATACAACTACCTACTACACATTAAATATTATTTCTCTCACTTCAATTTATTTCACTTTACATTAAATTATTATACTCCTTAATCTCCATGCCCAAAAAAATTATACCAACTTCTATGGAACGGAGGGAGTATTTAAAATAATCAAATAATTATGTGAATTGGGTTTACTATACATTTTGATTTATCAAAATTACTCTACTATTTAGTAAATCAAATTTTATTTTTTAGGGATGAACTATTATATTTTTTATTAAAAATATTGTTCCTCAAAATTTTGATATATTGTAATTTTTTGTATTTTTTAAATCAATAATATTTTACATTAAAAAAAATAAGATCAGCAATTTATTTTTTAAAGAGTTATTTTTCATATATTAAAAAATAATTTTATAAAATCAGATATGTGATGAACCGAGTTCACGTATGGACACACACACCTTTTCAAATTAGTCTGTATTTCTTGGGATTAATTTTTTTTTTTTAAATTCTAAGATTTTATTGATTATATTTGATCTTTATTAAGGATTTTATAAAATGTTTATTAATGTAACTCATCCTTAGAATTCCTATAGTCTCTATTTTAGATAGAATCCCATTTTTTTATGAATTCTAATTTCTGTTGATTATATATAAGGTGCTTGTAAGGGTATTATGGGAGATTAATAGGAATAATCATTCTTATTTAAATTCTTTAGTCATTCTCATTATTAAATTACTACTATTATCTATTATCACTCATATTTCAGAATTTAACCAAAGCGTCTCCTTAATTTTTATTAAAGATTCAATAAGAAAAATATTTTCCCACTATCTGTGTGAAGTGTTGTGACTGATCCTTGATCCAATTAAAATAATTCTTTGCGGGGCGGATCGTACAACTAAAAGTTTGTAAATTACTACCGTTTAGAGCAAATTATGCATCAGTTTTTTCAATTATTTTTTTTTCAAAAGAATTTATTTTCTTATAAATTAGTGTGCCATCTACAAATTAATACTCCAAATTTTCTTATTTTTTTTTATAGTTAAAGCAAAGCAATATCTTATCTTAAAATTAAGGGAAGTGTATTATTTTATTTCTAAAACCATATACAACTATGTAAAATCAGTAATAATAATCATTGTAAAAGTAGAAAAAAAAAATTACAATTGATATAGTATTTTAACTTAATATTAAACCATGTGATGTGATGAAAGATTAAATTAAAAAGGAAATTACTAAAATTAACATTAGAAATACCCCAAAATATTTATTTTGGTGTAATAAATGTACCCCTTGTACCTAAGTGGATAGATACTTGTTTGTTTTGGATGTTAGGAGATTATATGAGGTGATGAATGGTTGGCTGCAACAGAAATGGTTGGAAATCAGCCAAGGGTAAATCTGGTTGGATGGCATCTGATGTGGCTCATTTTTGGTGGTTAAGTTGGATAATTTGCAAAGGGTTTTTTGCTTTATTCTACACTTTGGATATTAGGCTACACATCAAGCATCAGTTCGGTAATTTTGGTTAAAGATAACTGCTTCAAATATAACTATAAACATGGCTAGGATTTTGCTACTTTGCTTGTATTTCGGGTATTTTAAGTTAACAATATAACATAGCATCCACATTTATATATTTCCTCCTTCGTAATCACACATATATTAATATACCTTTTCCACTCACCATATTCACGGTGATTCAAAATCATTCTCTACATGGTATCAAGTCTCTGATCCTCTCCCAACTTTCGCTTCTCCCTCTCTGATTTCTGTTTCTCTTTTATTGTTCAGTCTCACTTCTCACTCTAAATTCTCTTTTGCAAGTAATGGCCACCACAATCCCCGATCCTCTTGTTTGGCATCGCCAAATATTACACATGGCCGAGTGCTTCGACCTCCAGGGCCTTCTCGATGGAACTACCATTGCTCCTACCAAGACCATAACTTCTGATGAGGGAGTCTCTTCTCCTAATCCGGCTTATCTCAATTGGCGCATGAAAGATCGGAAATTGCTTTCCGTCATATGGACATCTCTTTCTGCAGAAGCCATGTCTGAGGTAATTGACTGCACCTCGGCTCACTCCGCTTGGACGACTCTCCAGCCTATTTTTTCTGACTCATCCGCCTCTCGCACGCATCAATTGCGTGAGGAGCTCTTATCCCTTCGACGTGGAGACCAATCTGTTGAGGATTACGGCCAAAAATTCAAAAGCTTGTGCGACCAGCTCTCGGCAATTAATCGGCCAGTCGACAACTCCGACAAAGCGCACTGGTTCCTGCGTGACTTGGGGAGTCAATTCACTTCCTTTGCAGACACACGGCTCGCCCTCACCCCCATGCCTGGGTTCCGTGATCTGTTGCATCATGCGAAGTAATTTGAGTCCATGCTTCGTGCCATGGAAGGCACTCCTATTTCATCTGCAGCCTTCTCCGTTGAATAGGGTCGTGGACAACAACATGGTGGAAATAGGAGTTATTCCATTGGAAACCAGAATTTTGGTGGATGACAAAACAGTCGGGCTGGGGAACCAGAATTCAGCTCGTTTTTCTTTGTGGCACTTACATCTGGGGCATGTCCCATTTGATGTTATTTTACTTTTGAATAAATTAGGCCACTTATCTGTTTCCTCTTTGTTGCCGGACCCTACTATCTATTCCTCTTGCCAATTGGCTAAGAGTAAACGATTACCATTTGATTTAAATACAAAACGTGCCACTGTTGTGCTTCAATTAATTCATTGTGATTTATGGGGACCTGCACCCATCTCTACATCTGATGGTTATAGGTATTATGTGGCTTTTGTTGATGACTTCTCGAGATTCACTTGGATTTACCCGTTACGGTCTAAATCGAACTTTTTTGAAATATTGGTACATTTTCATAAATTTGTCTGCAATCAATTTACGAGTACCACTAAAATATTTCAGAGTAATGGAGGTACTGAATTTGTTAATACTCGGGTCCATAATTTTATGTCTGCATATGGAATTCATCATCGTCTATTTTGCCTTTATACGCCTCAGCAGAACGGTCTTGCAGAACGAAAATATCGCCATATTTCATAAATAGGTCTTTCTATGTTGTTTCACTCACATGCTCCAGCTTCCTTCTGGTTTGATGCCTTTGCTACAGCTGTATACATTATTAACAGGCTCCCCTCATCTATTCTGCAAAACAAGTCACCATTTGAGGTCTTATTTGGTTTTACTCCAAATTATGCACTATTCCGGCCTTTTGGATGTCGTGTTTTCCCTTATTTATGTGACTATGCAGCTAATAAGCTTTCTCCTCGGAGTCGTCCATGTATCTTTCTGGGGTATAGTAGCTCCTATAAGGGATTCCGATGTCTGGATCAGGAATCATCTTGGGTTTTTATTACGAGATATGCTCAATTTGATGAATCACTTTTTCCTTTCTCTCGTGATTCAGGTCCTTCATCACTTGCCAATCCGGATATTATCAGTTTTTTAGATGGAGTCTCTCATCCGCATGCTACGGATGTTCAAACAACTTCAGTTCTGACCTCACCAGCTTCAAAATTCTCAACACGACTCCCAGTTGTTCCCTTTGATGATGATGAATGTGTTCCTACTACTTCCGTACAGCCTCATCTTCTTGTTGATCCTGATATTCTACATCAACCAGCTCCTGCCGAGAATGACGCCCATTTGCAGCCTCCTCCCCCGGCAGCAGCCTCAGTTGCGCCTCCTGTCCTCCATCCTATGGTTACTCGAGCAAGAGCAGGTATTTTCAAACCCCGTTATCCAGTTGACTTATCCTCAACTGCCTTCTCTCAGCTTTCATTGCTTGTTCTGAGCCTTGTGGTTTCAAATCTACTGCTAAATCTCTTGCTTGGTTGTCAGCCATGCAAGAAGAAATAGACGCTCTTCGTGCTAGTAACACATGGGACCTTGTGCCTCGCCCTTCTAGTATGAACATTGTTGGTTCTAAATGGGTTTTCAGGACTAAATTTCGTGCAGATGGTACTATTGAGTGTCACAAAGCTCGTTTGGTTGCTCAAAGTTTCACTCAAATTCCTTGTTCAGACTTCCACCATACTTTCAGCCCAGTTGTGAGGGCTGCTACAGTTCGTGTTGTTTTGGCTATTGCTGTTCAATGAGATTGGCATTTACATCAACTTGTCGTCAAGAATGTCTTTCTAAATGGTGTTCTTGACAAACCGGTTTTTATGGCTCAACCCCCAGGTTTTGTTGATCCTCGTTTCCCATAACATGTCTGTCGTCTCAAGAAGGCACTATATGGTCTTCGTCAGGCCCCTCTTGCCTGGTTCCAGAGATTTAGTACTTATCTTCTCAGTCTGGGTTTTTATCAGAGTCGTGCTGACACATCCTTGTTTTACTTCCATCGGGGTAAATCCACTATCTTTTTGTTGCTTTATGTGGGACGATATTATTGTGACAGGTGATGATCCGACATCGCTTCAGAAGTTCATAAGTCGAACTAACAAGGAGTTTGCTATCAAGGATCTCAGTCGTCTTAACTACTTTCTTGGTCTTGAAGTATCCTACACTTCTAATGGAATTTTCATTGGGCAAGCTAAATATGCCCATGATATTCTCAACCGCGCTGGGTTATTGGACTCAAAACCTATCGCGACACCTCTATCTGCAGGCGAAGTTCTTGTCAGTGAGGGTTCCCCATTTCGTGATCCAACGTTATATCGGTCTCTTGTCGGGGCTCTTCAATACTTGACTATCACTCGACCGGATCTCTCATATGCTGTCAATCTTGTCAGCCAGTTCCTTCAGTCTCCAACTGATACTCACTTCGAGGCTGTGAAACGTATTCTTAGATATGTCAAGGGCACAGTTCACTTCGGCTTATCTTTTACTCGTCGTCCTGACTCTTCTGTTGTAGGTTACTCTGATGCCGATTGGGCTCACTGCATAGAGACACGCCGATCCACTTATGGTTATTCAATTTTTCTTGGGGGTAATCTTGTTTCTTGGAGTGCCAAGAAATAACCTACAGTTGCTCGTTCCTGTTGTGAATTTGAGTATCGTGCTATGGTGAATGCTGCTGCTGAAATTGTGTGGCTTTTCAATCTTCTTCATGAGCTTTGCTTCTCTCCAGCATCTCGACCTCAGCTTTTTTGTGATAACAAAAGTGCTATCTTTCTTAGCCAGAATCCTGTAGCTCACAAAAGAGCTAAGCATATTGACTTGGACTATCACTTTGTGAGAGAGCTAGTGTCTTCAGGAAAGCTTGCTACTCGCTTTGTCTCATCTCATCTTCAGCTTGCTGATATCTTCACGAAGAGTCTTCCCCGATCGGCTTTTGAGTTTCTTCGGTCCAAGCTCTGCGTATGTCTTCATCCCACGCAGATACATTTATTTCTTGATTTATTTCTTAATTCCTGATTTATTGCTGTTAGTATAATTAGAGATTTATTCATTTAATTTATTCCCCTTAAATCATGGGGAGATGTTGTATTCACACATATATTAATATATCTTTTCCACTCACCATATTCACGGTGATTCAAAATCATTCTCTACAATAGTGAAAACTCAATAAATTTTATCTTTTAAAAAAAGTTACCTTAAATTTTCATAATAATAATATAATTTTTCACTCTGACTACGTTATCAGAATAAAACAGTTACACGGTTACTTAAACAACAATTATCTATTATGGGAAATGTGAAATTGTTATATATGCGAGAGCGTATGAGAAATGTGAACTGTCAACTAAAATGTATCAGCGTTTAATAGTTGTGTGGTTTACTCCTACAAACTTTTATACGGTCCAATAGGCTGAATACACGAGACAGCGTTTAATAGTTGTTTGGTTTATTCCTACAAACTTTTATACGGTCCTATAGTCAGAATACACGAAGAGTTTAACAGCTGTTGTACACAATATATTCACAGGTGGAATATAATTTTTCACTCGGACTACATTATCAGAATATTATGAGAGTTAGTTAAACAATGCTCATTTAAAATAATTTCAGAATATACAGAGAATTAACATACTGGATAAGAACCAAATTTAAAATTAAAATACCATCTTTTGGGGTATTTACACACATGTTTTCATCACCAAACCACTTAAAATCTTCGCATCCATTTTCTTTTTTCTTCATTTTTGTCTATTATTATCATAGTGTGTGTAGCGTGTTTCTTGATTTGGTATTACTTCTAAAATCACGAAAAATGGCGCCTGTCTGTGGGAAGAAGAATGTGATTGAAAGCATTAAAGATCAAAATGGTTTTCCACCAAATTTGAAAGCGGGGAGTGGAGGTAGCGAGAGGGAGAAGGAAGAAGTGTTCTTCGGGCGGAAGTATTGACGATCAGGCGGCCCGAACTGGGCAGCGTGGATGGCAGAAACAGTGAGGTTTGCGATTCCGAGGGTCTAAATGATCGCATGCAATGCGGTAAAGCATCAAGGAATCAGTTCATAAGACAAGAAAATAACAAATGATCACAACCTTAAATCATGGTCAATAAGGTCTGTTGCAGCTAGTATTTAGAGGGTTAATTAGATGAGTCATGAGTTAAATCATGGTGATGCATTGGCTTTCGAGTCTCTGTGTCGTAAATCTATTCATTTCCAGTCAAAATGAAGCAAAAGAAGTGGGTTTTGGAGACAAGATACAAGAAACAAAATATATGCTAATACACAATGAAATTGTTTTCTACATGGCCTGTCTGATCACACAGAAAATACAACTATAAAATCTACACAGTAGCTAGAAATACACAACGAAATCATTTCCTACACGCACATTGCCCACAAGAACTCAAGCTACGAAACATACACACATCAGTGCAGACGGTTGCATTATAATAGAGTGATTCGATCAAACCGTATTACAGAATGGAGCATCCTCGTTGCCCTTTCTTCCTTTTCTTCTGCTTTGGTGGCAGCAACACTATCTTGATGGCTGCATCAAACACTGCCTTCACATTCTGCACAAATGAGTAACCGATTAGAAAATATTGGATGGAAAGTTTTAAATATTTTTTCAGCATTAATCCTTGAGCACAAAATGCACCAACAGGAAGTCTACCTGCTGTGTTTTTGAACTGCACTCAATGTATACAGGAGCTCCTATCAGTTTCTTGAGTTCCTCTCCCTGGAATTTCATGAAACCGATGTAACATCTTGGAAATAAAATGAGAGGGGCGAGACATGATGAAAAGGTGCCGAGGACAAGTAAGTACCTGAGCTGTAGTGATTGGAACTGCTCCAGGATGATCAATAAAGAAACGCTTGTCGTCTCTTAGATCTGTGTACACATAAATCATCAACAAATCCAGGTGAGCTCTTGAAACTAACACACATCTTATGCATGTCTCGAATATATAATATACCCATTATCCATCAAAGAATCACCAAAAGAAGCTGAGGGTTTAAGAGAGGTCCACCTTGAGGTAAATAAATCTTCAAGACGAAGAACATGAGATATTTAGAGAGAAAGGAAGGGAAAAGATGGGTATCAAGAAAATACATCATATATTAACTATAGTAATCGGATACTCATTTGAAGCTCCATTAGTTCTCCACCTATAACTTGAAGGAGGTGTATTCTAACAGTAGGAAGGAACTAATGCATATTAACACAAGAAGCATTCCTCGGAATGGAGAAACTCCAGGGGTAAAAAGGACTAACTGATTAGATAGATCCACACAATTAAAGGATGGAATACTAGCATGAAAAACATAAGAATCTTTACCAAGCTTTGTTCCAACGAGAATTATCGGCACACCAGGAGCATAATGCCTCAACTCTGGGATCCACTAAACAAATATGAAAAGAAGAAGAATGTGTAACATCTGATTATAAATATTAAACGATCAAACAAAAGAAGTGCAACTCACACCTTCTTTGCAATATTTTCGTAGCTGGCCTTGCTAATAAGAGAAAATGCAAGAAGGAAAACATCTGCTCCGCGATAGCTCAATGGTCGTAGTCTATTATAATCCTCTTGGCCTATATATAATGTAGTGCAACTAAGAAATGCTTCAAGGATGGGAAATGTTTTAAGAAAATGGGGAAAAAAAAACCCAAAAGGAAGCACCTGCAGTATCCCACAATCCCAAGTTGACAGTGCTACCATCCACAACTACATTGGCACCGAAGTTATCGAAAACAGTTGGAACGTAATCCTGCATTACAAGCGCAAACCAGGGCAGATATTTAAAATCAATTTTGAGGGCCACATCGATTTGATTAACTATCTTTATCGGCATAACAACTACTCCATAATTTAAGCAGTTAGCATACAGAATATGTTATGAAAATCAGATCAAGATTGCCACGTCTTAGCAGATATGTCTGAATCTAACATCAGGCAAACAAACTTGACAGAACAGAGGAAGCAAAGTCTACTCTTTTGGAGACTTCATTTCAGAGTTCCACAATTATGAAATACGCATATTTGAAAGTGAATTAATAATCTCTTCAAATAATCTTCACCATTCAAGAAAGGTAGAACTTCATATGTTAGTTAATCAGCTCATTTTTCTTTCAAACAAAATCCAAATACAACTAAACAAATTAAAAATGCAATTTTAAATATTCACAGATATAAAAGCAGCATAAAGAAGAACATCATAAATTGTTGATTTCCTTATTTAGTAACCTAAACCATTTAAAGTAATGGGTAGTAAGAAGTAAGAACACAACAATTTACGCCCAATTTTTTTTTTTTAAATCAAAATTAGGATCAAAATATGAACAAAAAAAAACGAAAAATTGTTGAATCAAGTGAAGAAAAACCGACCGTAGGAAATGTGTTGCTAGTATAAGAAATCAACATGCAGGTTTTTCCAACAGCTCCATCGCCCACTGTGACGCACTTTATGAATCTGGTTGCACTCATTTCCCACCCAAAGTTTCCACTTCAATTTGGACAGATCATCAGCTGTGAAGAAGAACCCATGTGAAGAATCAAGAAAATGAGGAAGCCCAACTCAAGAATTTCTATGGAAAGTTGAAATTGACGGAAAACCTGCGGGGTTTGAAGTTAGCAGCTGGGAACAGAAGCGCAATGGCTGTAGTTGGCTGGCAAATGGGAGAGTTTCGTGACAGCTCTAAATCTTTTTTCTTGAATTGGATGTGGGGTTGGAAAACACTCGTGATTCTAACTCTTTTCAAATTCATATCCATTTTTATTTTCTTTAATATATACTCCGAGATAGTGTAGCTATGAAATTAAAAGGGCAAACGAAGAATTTCGTAAACGAATAAAAAGTCTTGGATTAATGAAAAGCGATAATAATATCATCAATAATTTTATAAAAATTTTGTAGCATAAATAAAATAAATATTTTTAGTAAAAAGTTTTAAGTATTTAATAAAAGGGCGTGAGACCATTTTTCACTTTTTAAAATAGTTATCATTTTCGCTTTAAATTATTATTACTTTCACTATAAAATATTATCACTTTTTATTTATATTATAAATTATTCATGAAAGAATATTATCGCTTTTTATTAATTTACTATCACTTTCCTTCGTAAAAGTTATCACTTTCTGACCGTTTCATGTAAGGACTTATGTGAGACGGTCCCACACAAGTCTTTGCCTTTAAAAAAATATAAGAATGATCTCACATTAGCTGATATCACCCAAATATTGTTTAATTAAAAAAAATTATTTTATACTATTTTCATTAATTTATTATTACTTTTTTCATAAAAGTTATCATTTTCTGGTCGTCTCAGGTTTACGTGAGATGGTCTCACCACGTCTTTGTTTTATAAAGTATAAAAATATCTCACATTAGCTGATATCACCCAAATATTGTTTAATTAAAAATTTTACTTTATACTAATTTTATTAATTTATTTGGTGATGTGGTGATAAAGAACTTCTAAACTATTTTGTGTGTATATTATTAATGAGAGTTACATTTTTTATGAGAAACATAGGGTGATGATAATTTGAAATGGAAAAGAGTCCATTCATTTAGAATGGTGACTATTGCTTTTTTATGGAGATTACGGAATCACGATTGCTTTGAGATTACGAAATATAGTATTTTATTGTGTAATGAGGTGAGATATAATATTTTAATGTATAGTATGTAATTATATTAATATTTTGTGTAGGTCTCATAGCGATATATTAATTATTTTGTGTGAGACTTATTTACTATAAAGAGAAATATAAATATTATGATAAAACGCCGAAATAAAAATACGTAAACTTTATAATGGAATGGAGGTAGTATCACTTTTTTCTTTGTACCTTGGATCATGTTTATTTTTTAGACAAACTTGTAACACTATACTTATATGAAATGGATTGTGAGACGTAGTAAAGTATGCTTTTAAGACATTATAATATGATTCACTTTAAATTAACTTTAATTACTAATAAATATATATTATATGGAGTATATAATAATCATACTTTAATAATGAATTGATCTGCTCACATCTCGTTTCACATATACTCATCTCATGAGAGCGTGTGCGTTATTTTTATTGTATAGTTAGATTATTAGTTTTCAATGGGGAGTAAGTATTTCATCTTTTATTCATCTCATTCAAATTGTATTAGGTTGAATGATCTCATACGATATTTATCCTCGAAAAATGTTGATCAAATGACTTTATATTATATACATATATTAACCATGTGAAAATGGGTTCATCTAGTTCACAAATGTACAAATCCCGTGGCAAGGTTGATCCAAACAAAAAAAGGTTGAATTTGAATAAGATTCAATTCAAGAAAAGTGATGAATAGATAGTACTGTATGAATGTACCAAATTCTCATTAATTATGTTTTGAATGATAAATGCAATGGGCCACGTGGGATGAAGCTTAAATCCAAACCCCCATGTGCAATAGCTCACCAAACCTCCAACCTACTTTAAATTCTCACTTTATCATATTATTCATTACTTCCATCCCTTCCTATTTGAGTTTGTTTTGTAGGGTTATTCTTTTGATGAGATTCCATTGGGTGGCTATAGTTGATTGGCACTCTAAAAAGAAGAAAATACAATCATTGATCATATGCTTCATGTTTTTCTTTTGGGTATATCTAACCACTCACAGGCCCATTTTTCTCCATATCACATTTGGAGGTAGATACAAAGCATAGATACAATGTTGTGTATACATATACTATTGGTTGAGTCTTATGAAATGTAAGCCTTATCAGTTATCATCAATCCTAGGAGCTGGATTCCAATTTCCAAGTCGTGGAACCCAATTTTATTTGGTTAAAATGGAACCCAAATTCATTAAAAATTTAAGATGATATAATGTAAGTGAAGTCAATTTTTTGGAGTATTGTATTTTCCATTATAACTTTTAATATGGAGTAGTAATTAATATATTGAATTTGAATTTATAATTAATTTGAAATTTTCATTCAAAGAATTTTTATTTTATTTTATTTTATTACACCATGGATTGTTCCATCCAATATCATCCTTTACTAGCATATATATGCATATTCCATGAATTATTAATCAATACAATATTTAAAAAACATTCAAAATTTGGAAGGATATAAAACCAGCTCCATTCAAATCATTGATAAAATAATGGGAGTGGGAGGAAATTGAATGTGTGAAAAGGTTGAAACAAATGAAAAGATAGATGGAATATTCTGCGTTTACAAAACAAATAAATTATACAATATCTTATACACAATTAGACACCATCCTGCCAATGTAACAAAAATCCCAGCTGCTCCCTCCATTTCGAAGGATCAAAAAGGGGGAAGGCTTTATTTCGAGGAGAGATCACTGCTCTGTACGAATCACTGGGTTCTAAGTAAGAGTGCAGTCGCCAGTGGATCATTTCACGACTTCATCGTTCTCCCAAAGCCCAGTATGCAACTTATCATCAGATATCTGAAGTATCAACAAGTCTCAACTTAATAGGATCATACTTCTCACCCGTTGCGCCTCCTTTTTGTTTCTGGAATTGAATATAACGTAACGTGCTAGTAAGGAATGCATCTGATACGGGACTGGTTGTTAAAGTGTCGCTCTGCATCTCAGTTTTAATTAATTCTATAAGGCCCTGAATGACAGAAGCTGTTATCTGAGGGTTCCCCTTCTCGAAGAAGTAAAGGTATCTGAAGAATATACAAAACAAAAAAATGAAATGGCCATTGAAAAAACAGACATCAGTTTAACATTTGTAATGCAAATTAAAAAAAAAAGTTTGATCCCGACTAACTTGTTAAGTATTTCAACAAAGAGAGTGACAGGTCCACTGCTACCCCTGGTAACATTTGCCATCTGCTGAGCAGCATTGGCTATTCTCAGCGACCGCTTTAAGCAAAGCAGAACCCTATCACACAGAAAAACATACTGCATCACATGCGCATGGCTTGAACATGAATATGGGCTATTAATCCATTATTTGATGGTAAAGATAATGAGGACTAAATGATAAGGTTTGATATGATAAATTATTTGTAGAAAAAGCACACTTTACCTTTCTCCGTCCTTGATGCCATCATGATCATCAACCCAGAACAGATGTGAGCATGCATAAACTGCTCTACATTGATCTGGCTTCTTTAAAAGTTTAGCTGAGTACTGAGAAATACATGATAATGAGGTTAATTAGATAATATCTAGAAAATGGTACTCAGCAAGATATTGAACTTACCCCTGTAGCTTTATGAGTCAAAGTATCTCTATTCTCAACACCAAAAACACTCATTCTCTGCAGAGTCCCAATTATCAGGTGAATAGCTGTCACCTGAGCTTTAGAATCCTATAAAGTAGGTAACAATATGACGAAGGTTACTTAAAAACACAATTGCTCACTAGGAAATTGAAAAATAAAATATAGTTGAACGCACAGCGACTTCTTCCTCGTATAGCACAAAAGCCTGTGTGAAAAACTCATATGCCATGGGTTCAAGGTCACAGTCATTAGCCGCCTGTAAATATGAATATTCAAATGAACACAAATATATAGATACTCATTAGCTGCTTGCATGCATTGATCTTATATAAAATGGATGGAAAGAGCCAAATGGCCGTTGTAAACACCAAAGAGCAAGGAAAAATATTCAAAATCACACTGTTGTGAGGATAATATTACCCAAAATTTTCAAAAAAAATAAAAAAATCAAGTATCACTCCCTAGTCCCTACACACATTCACACAGACATAAGCAGCCCCAAAAAAAGCTATGACAATATACATGCATTTTTAATACATATTTTTAGGTTTAGGGAGTTCTACACACTTGAATTCTTACATATGATTAGGTCTTTGGGAGCTTGAAGGTGATGGTGGGTGCCAAGATTCAAGATAAGCGAGTATGGTCTGTTAAGTGTTTAATTCTCGGACAGTTTATTAATGGACTAAGTGCTAGTGGAGATTAGTTTGATATATAATCCTGTAAGCCTTTTATTCATTTGCTTGGTTAAGTATATGCTGGGCCATTATGCGCATTCCTTTCAAATTAAAATTATTCACCGAACACTTAAGTAACGTAATTTTACTCTAAAACATGTTAATAAGATCTCATATTCTTTTTCATTTATTACTTGATTGTGTTGTACATGTATCCCTACTCACAGGATCTTGGACGTTGATTAAAGATATGAAGTACATAAACTCATAAAATTACTCTGTCCTCCAATCCTTAGACTGTCCTAGCAATTATTAGCGACCTTAATAAAAATGTCATTCCATAGAAAACTTGTAATCAACTTTTCTAATGACATCAAACAAGATTTCAAATCATTAGTTTTTTTAGAATAAAAGAATCTGTAATTTTACTTTCAATTTCGCAGATGCAGACAAACTAAGATGATTGAGATGCACTAACGATGAAGAAAATAAATAAAAGACGAGAATAATCCCTCGAGAGGGCCACGGAGAATGAATTCTCCGCCACGACCCCGAAGGCTGCACTCCTTCAAAGAAGGCCACAGAGATGAACTCTGCCACAAACCGATTAAGGTTGCAAATAAATATTTCTTATTGATGACTTTCCTACGATAACACAAAGTACTTAAATAGCCTCTGAATAGGCCGAAGGCCCACAATCATAACCCTAACCCTAATTACTAAAACAGCAGGAATATGAAATAGGAAATAAGGAAACTAAATAATCTAATTAAAGGAGATTATTGACTTGAGATAAAATACTAAAATAACTCTCTATCATAAGATCATGGAATTTATTTTCTTCTTGCCCAACATCCATTATTAACTTTTCAGCATAGGTACTCCGTAGTTAGAATTTTTACCTCTGCACATTGCAAGTAGAGCCTTAACGCCAATTCAGGTGAAGGAACAACAGAGAGAGCATCGATAATCTGAAATAAACAAAAAGTCATAAATTTCAATTTCTATTCTCCATTTGTAATATTAATTGGTGAAGAGTATTAGATAGCACAATATATAACTGAAAGCATACTTAATAATGTTGATTCACTTATGAACCACACTAAAACAGACATATCATTGCAATTGTGCTTCTTTTCTTCCTTTTCTATGGCAATTAGTTTGATGCCCTATGCAGCATGAAGGCAATAAAGTTCAATTATTAATCTGCAATAACTGCAGTTGCTGACATCAGAGTCAAATGTTTACTCTATTGGGATCACATGACAGTAATCTAGCTTCTTTTTGCAATACCAGATAAGCCGCATAACAACAAATCAGAATTATTAAAGTTTGACCCTCAGTTACCTGATTAAGAAGCTGGAATATTTTCTTTGGAGTGGCTAGAACTTCTTCTCCACCTACATCACCATCTTGGCCTTGCAATCTCCTCACCAACTAGACAAGTAATCAGAGCCAAAAAAAATAAATAACTCTTGACCCTTGGGCCAGCTCATAACCAAACATAACCAGTTACACACAAGGCTGCATTACGGTATAAGAAAGAAAATTCAAGGTCCTAAAAAATACACGTCATTCTAAGGACATGCTAGTGGGGCATATGGCATTTTAATAAAATACATTCTAAGTCAAGGTCCTAAAAGTCTTTCTTTCCAAGAGATCTGAATTCCCCTTATAACAGAAACACTAGACGATTAAAAAGCCACCTCCTCATATTCTCCACTAACTTCAAAACCTTCTAACAACCTGAGTAAAGAACAAATCTTGAGTATCAGACTCCTAAGATTTTGCCAAAAAAAATAAAAAATTACGTTTCAAAGCTAAACAAGTTGTTACAGAAAGTGGTGAAAGCATGTATTCACTAATATCAGAAGTCATGTAGTACTTATGTTGAGCATTACAAGAAACCAATTTCCTCTTAAGTCTTTCCTAGAGGCTACACAGGCATCCACGAGCTTCAATTTATTAGGAAAAATCAAAATCTAGGCTATAGACGATTCTAGCCCAAGAAAACCATACCTTGAGAGCAGAAAAAACAAGAGGCGGAACTGTAAAGGGTAATCGTTTTGGACCTCCAGTCATTATATATTTCCAAACAGTGTATATTATCTGATAAAGTAGAAAAAAAATTAACAGCATGAGTAATAATAAGAGACAGCTATATGTAGCATAATACAACTCCACATTATAAAATGAAAGCTAAAAGAGGCAACATTTCAGAAATATTTTAAGTGTACTATAGACCATTCTTCAACGAATCCTGTAGTGATTCCCTAGCACTTGCCTCTCCTTAAGATGTGGGGTGAGAGTCCAAGGAGGCAAAATATATCATTTCTCTCTGAAATAATATGAAGAGCCAAATGGTTTTCCAATAGCTTTGATCCTAGACTACCATAGTTGTAAACACTATTAATAGGCATTCCAGAGTAGCAAAGTAATGAAAAGGATCTAAAATACAATTTCTTTCAGCAAGGAAAGACAGGCGCAGAGAATCAAACTCTTTTTGAAGTCATTCATAAATAGCATTCCACAGGAGAACACACCAGATAAATCTCAAGACAGTAAACTTCTCTGTCTTTCGTCACGTTAACTAAAATAACACGTTATCAGTCAAAATAGGGTTCAATAACACCTCTTCACTGAAAGATTGAAGTAGCACGAAAACAAAAGTGAAGAAAACTGAAATATATCAACAGATAGACTACCTTTAACATCTCTTCTGGATCGTCATTATGCAACATATGCATGAGACAAGCAACAGAATTTTGTTCCTCCATGAAGTCCTCTTCATCAAGCTAACAAGGAAAGACATACTATAAGCAGAGCCGTGAAGAAAAATAAAAATAATAAATAGGCTATAAAAAGAGAAAGTCAGATTTTCTGAAAAGCAATAGAAGCCTTGACAAAGGATAATCGTGTCAAGTTTTATGCTTACCTCATCCGTAGAAATCCCTTCCAAATCCTTTATAAGCCCTTTTATCAGTTCAAATAATACTTCAACCTGCACCACAAACTTCTGTCAGGTTTATGGCTGGTAGAAACAAAAAAGCAGCAGAAATTTACAGACAATTGTACCTTGTCTGATGTTGAGACACAAGTTCGGTTTTTCATAATGCTTCGGATGATAACCATCGCCATGACTTTGTTTGTTCCAGCGTCGAGGTGATCCATTACACGTGGGTAATTAGAAAGTGTAAGAGCTGTGACTATATCATCATATCTATCTAGTGGAGCACTCAGAAGGGCAACAACTTGTTTTGTCGCTTTAGTATCTTCAAGCTTAGGTTTTCCAGACAATTTTTTGACACATGCTCCCTTCCAAAGATCACAAGGTAGAAGGAAGTCAAAATAATAATTTCATACTATGGGCTTTGGTCATGAAAGTCAGCTGTCCTTAGGGGATCCAGTAAACATAAAAACTACATTTGCATGACGAGTGCTAAGAGGCTATATGTAATTCATTGCGCTTTCAAAGAAGTGCTTAAGAATGATTTAGAAAAAAAAAAATCAAAAGTGGTTGGAGTCTAAAAATAGGTGTTTTTAGCCAAAATATCAAATATTTTCTGAAATAATCACATGTTCAAAGTTAATAGAATTAGAAATAAACCCTTAAAATTGAGTTTCACAAAAACAATGAGGTTAAAATTTCACTTAAATCGTATTTATTTTCAAAACACTAAAATTTGGTCTCATTATCAGTTGGGTCATGGCTGCTTCTCATAATAGCTTAAAGTGATTCACCAAATCAGTTAAATACTATGTTGAATCTTATTTTTTAAAATAACAAAAAGTAATCTTACTAGGAGAGACAATAATTTCTGATATCAAAAATTAGGAGATAGAACTTCTGTATCACCCATTCAAAAGGAGCTTACCAGTACTTGATCAACATAATCTAGCCTATCAGGATGTACACGAAGAGTGAAAGTCAGAAGAGACACATATAAGGTTATAGCTCCAACAATAGGCATGTCAACTTGTGCTTCAATGACCTGCATAAAGAACCATTAAAAATATTTGTAAAATCTAAAACAGCATAAAGAAGCCAAACATAGGTTAAAATAAAGAATTGTATTAGTTTACTCTACTTCACACTAAGTATATATACATATCCTCATGTGAAATAACCAGGGTTCAAGCAGCAGACTGCCCAAACCTCTGGTATCAAGTATTTTTACAGCACTTTCAATTCATTTAAGAGATACTATCTTCAACTTCTTTGAATATGCTTATACACACACACACACACACACACACACATATATAGAAAAATATAACAACAAATAAATCTTATTTATGCTAGAATTAGAATTAAGCACCACATTGAGTGGATAAAGTGTATGTTGTGTTATAGTACTATAATATTTACCTATACATAGTAAGGCAAACTATAAAAACTAACAACTTACGACATTACAAACACCAGTGTGAATATCAGGTGAATTTTGGATCACCGTATACAAGTATCAGCTCTTAGCCTGGATCTTTTTTTAAATATTTACGAGACTACACAACCTACAGGATACCATTCTTAAATATATGTTATTTATGAATGATAAATGAAGCAAGAAAGACGAGTGCCCAAAAGCTTGACGAGGGGCATGGAATTGAAAGGTTTTACTTACGTATAGTTACATTGAATTGGTGAAATCTCATGTACACCCGGATGCCCAAATACAACTCAACTCAGAAAGTAATACCCTTATTACTTAAATTAAATACCCTTCATAATAAAAATTAATACACTTAATTTTTAAAATTGAAAAGTTAGTTTTCTTAGCCAATGTGAAATTATTATATTAATTAAAATACTCTTGATATTTGAACCAAATACCCTTTTCAATAATAATAAATACCTCTTAGAATAAAATATGGAGTAATTTATATGAGTAAATTGGATCTGGATGCATAAGAGACCTACTCAACTGAATTTATAGACTGCCCAATTTAAAAATAACCACTAAAGTATCAACAGTAGAATGTAGAAGCGTCTAAACCTCTAGATATTACTAAGGGGTGAGGGGAGGACCTAAAATATTTGTAAAGTAACTAATAAAAAATAATTGTCTTTGTCATTGTGCACACAATATCACACTCTAGAGACAGGAAGCTATGCTTCTATAAAAGGCCGCTGATGTTGCACAAAGCAAACTGGTGAGAACTGATCAGACCCTTAAATTAGTTTATAAACAAATTAGAGGATCCTTTGAAAATTGTCAATAGAACAAGCTACCTACAAGTAATCTACACCTCATTGATTCCTAAAATTAGGATTTAACAAGGTATCTCGACTCTTCAGCATTTCTAAATGTGTGAACATTGTTAGAAAGAAGATGTAGGAAACATAAAACAAGTGCTTCAAATTCTTCATGTTACTGAATTATAACAGCTATCAAAAGCGTTTAATTCAAAGTTAAATTTGTCTGCTAATCTGTCACTTAAAAAAAATCAAGCAGAATTTATACAATTCATTGTAGGTAATGCAGAAGAAAATAAAGGTTTTTTACTAATCCACTTGCATTATTTAATCCAAATTAAATTTATCAGAATTAAATATATTTGAAGATCTTATTTTACCTTTAACCCAAATTAAATTTATCAGAATTAAATATATTTGAAGATCTTATTATACCTTTCCAATTGCATTGCTTAGCTTGGAAAATGCTTCAACTTGTAAAAATTCTGGTAATAACTGTAAAAAGAGAACCAATCAATAGAATATAAATAGAAGAAAACTGTAGAAAGTTTTGTTGGGTGAAAATGACTCACTTCGGGATTCAAAGAAGCATAATTCGACAACCTCTCCATTAGTTGGGACAAGACTGTTTTAAGGTCAACAGTAGGCTGCAAATCGAATTAGAGCAACATCAAGAAAATTAGTTACTAACCAAAGGTAACTATCTCTTAGGTTCACCTTAGAAAATGCTCAAAGAAAATATCACAGAGTCAATAATATTCTTGTTTTGTTTAATGGTAAACAACAAAATTTTTATAAAAAGGTGAATGCCAAATTCAATTAAATAAGAGTCTTGACAGCCCCAGGTAGCTTCTCAGCACTACTCCTTTGTTCTTATTTGTCACCTTACACCAATGTAACAATTAACCCAACTTTTAATCTGCAGCAAGTTGTACCACCACCTTCTATATTCCAGATAGCCATCCCTGTATACTCTATTTCTATCTATCAAGCCAGCAAAATAATACCAGCAATCCCTTTACAAAAGATATAAATCTCTTTCATTAATTCATTTAATAAAGTAATCTGTTATATATAACCAGAGGGTCTGTATAGTAAAACAAAAAGAATATATCCTGCCATTTAAATTGAAATCATTCTGGGAAGTTATTGTGCTACTGCTAACAATCCAAAGCTCAACCTCAAGTAGGCTCTTTTTATTTACTAACAAATTTTGGCCAGATTTAAAAAAAAACTTCAGAGTGAACACAAACTTGATGCACCTACTTCAAGAACGAGTCAAGCTTAAACTTAAAATTTTTGGCTCATCGTGCTCAAGCTTGACCCTATTGCTTTCACGAGCTACAGTAATTTCCCCCCTAATTTTGAGGATCTCAATGTCTCCATTTTTCATGTTGTCCAATGCATCAGGAAAAACAATCATCGATCTATGTTTTGTAGTAGATCTTTATTTTTAGTATTACTTGGATCTTTAATTCTTTCCCATTTTAGTTATAAAAGAAGATCTATCTTCCCACTAAAAACAAGGGAGCCTTTTACTTCAGTTATAAACAACTTCTCTAGTTTTTCTCTCATACAGAGTCCAAGGGAATGCATCAGATCTCATTTCTTAGAATCAAGTTATGCTTCCTACACAACTTCCTTGTAGTTCAAACAAGCTTAATAATGTAACACTTACCATTATGCAAAATTTCATCTGTAAATAAATTACACTTTGGAGTTTTTTTTCTAAAATATTCTTATCTCATACAAGGTCCAGAAAGAAATTCAGCAATAAAATTGACAATTCATTACAAAATCTAGATAAGAAAAAACAAGCAACAGATACCACTATTTAAAACACCATCTGACAACAATTTATACTTTGGAAATTATTTGCAACATAACAAAGACATTTCATTTATTTCTTATACAAGGTTCAGGAGAAATCAGCAATACAATTCATAACAATATCTCAAAGTGATGCCAATTAAGGTACTATAAGAAATATATTATGGAATGAAGACAGATCGCATCGAAAGACATGTCCCTAAACCATGGATATTATCGCAATCACGTCGTCACATCCAGAATAAAATGGAACAAAAGAGAACAACCTATTAAGAATATTTGCTGCAAGATTGAAAACTCACTTGAAGTTGGGGATAGGCACCCAACAATGTCTCAAGTGTCTGTAAGTGATACTCATCTGGAAAGACTTGAATTATGCAGTCCATTAGATAATATTGAGCAAGTTCATCCTTACAATTTACAATCTGCAATGACCATTTTGAGCGTGCATTTTAAAGGGAAATCTATAGCATATTATAAGATCCTCAAAAGATAGAAGTGCAACTAATCAGAAAAGCAACCTGCTCCAAAACTCTAGGAAGAACAGAATCTCTATAAATATCAAGGTCAACACCCTCTATCTGGCTGAGGACGTGTAAATTCTTCCCCACCTAAATCAACAGCGAAATGGATGAGAATTACCCTCACTGAAGTAATAAGATTAAGATACAAATGGAATAAGACATTTTCTTGGAAGCACTAGCATTACAAGATCACGCAATTCGTTCCGTTCTTTCTCAAGTTTGTCTTTCTCGCTGAGAGGTCCCTGCAGACCAGAAATCCGGAAAGGCCTCAACTCAGGATCACCAAAGCAAATATGAGCATCAAAAGCATTATCACTCCTGCATGCCCAAACATGCCTTTGTGATTTATTTTACTTTTGTGCATGCAAGTTTTCAGATGCCATGCATGTTCGAAGAAAGAGCTGAGTAAGAATTTTGAGGATTTTCACAAACCTGGTGCTGCATTCTGACCCAAAGTTTATTCATCTCTGTGAAATTCTGCAGGACAAACTCTACTGCATCCGTGACACTATCACCTTCACTATAAGCAAAAGCAATTGACTCACTAATTAAGGAAAACATAAGCCATTCCATCAACAAATAATATTTTAATTCAGTACTTAACTATGATAGTAATATTAAGAAATATAACTTAAAAGTTTTAATCTATTCTAGTCTGTCCAAATTTATAATTCCATTTTTTCCCATTATTCATTTTTTATTGGGGGAGGGAGGGGTCTCAAAACTAGCACTCAATTACATAATTGAAATGTTAATTACAAAAGAGAACAGACTCATGACCTGGATACAATGATTCTACCCCCATCAGTTCCCACTACTTAAAGATAACAATAAGAAATCAATGAAACTTTCATTTTTTCCAGCTCTAATTCAAAGAATCACACCCACACCAAGAACTAAATTCGGGGCGATGGGACTAACTTAATGCCATAAACATGCATGAAAGTCAGTAGTATATTAACATGGACATAAAGTAGCAAAATTAGATGCATCCATCCCAATTTAATGTTGATGTTAAAATTACCATTCAGTTTTGATCGGACCTATAAATAAAAGTACCAAGTAAATTTACAGATCCAAAATGGTACAACAAAGTTCTTAATGGAGCATCGCTCCAGAAAACTTAAACATAGTAATGGATAACGGGAGTATGACCAGAAAAGATATAATGCAAATGAGTTAGCAAACAGTTTAGAGGAAAAACAAGAACTAAATATCATATTTTTGATGAAGAAATCTATAGTACTCAGTCATAAGAGGACCACATGAAACCATAAAATGACATCAAGTGATAACAAGGAGATTTCAACAGCAACAGAAATACTTTTCATGTCTCACTGATAGAAGAAAAACAATTGCCTTTCCCATAAAATATCTTGATCGTTGCAATGTGAAAGCGAGAAGTTTATAGCCTTACCCTTCATACTCTGAACCAATATCAGGTAACTTATCCCTACTAATTTGAGCAAGATAACTCCTCAGAAAGAGTCCACGGATGGGATGCTGAACAGCTCGACACATTTCAACAAGATCTTTGAGAATATCCTTAGCAGGAGCCTCCTTTGTCTTTATGTAAACAGATCCAACTGTGCATAGAAGATACCTTCACATTCACAAAGCAAAAATAGAATGCATCAACGGTGCCTATAGTATTTAATTATGCTCGGCGTTAACAATATGAATCGGTAAAATAATATGAGTGGTTTTATGTCTACTTTCAGTCACAAAAGATGAAATATATCATATACCACCACCACCTCCCCACCCCCCTCCCCCCTCTCAAAAAATTGAATGGAATTTAACCACTTTGACCAATAAAAAAAAACACTAAATTGGCCTCACTGATTTGAGTTATCTGATCTCAACACTCACCTTCATTATTTAATTTTTTTTCTTAAAGCTCGAGACTCGCTGCAGCTTCCAGGTGTCTCAAGCTTCAAGAAAAACTAGTGATACATTTGTCCTGAAGCTTCTATTTGCATAAATCTCAAGACACATTTCTCCTAAAGCTTTGGTTCATCTTAAAGCTCCTAACACATTTTCCCTGGAGCTTAAGTTGTCTTAACTTCAAGACACATTTATCTCAAAGACCCCATGTGTCTTGAGCACGACATGCAAAAAGTAGGTGGGAGGGAATTTAACTCATCAACGGCATATTAAAAATTTTATGAGGCCAGTGCGGTAGATTTCTTTTTCTCAAGCATGTGGGAATAATTCATGTATTGTCAAATGGCTGAAAATAATAACATGCTCAAAGAAAATGGACTCAAATTTCAGGAAATAAACACTAAAGTAGATTTTAAAGACTCTTGCTTCCTTCAGCTATAAAAATTCGAATAAAAAAGGTCAATATCAAGAAAAATATTAAATATACCAACGGCAAAGAAAAGCATAACTTTCAAGTTTCTTCAAATGCCAACTCTAGACCTCAGTTCTGTAGTTTCCAAATATACGATTGGAGTTCATTTTCCTGATATGGACATGCAAAATATGATTTCAAATGCAACAGTGGTATAAATAATTTTAAAAAAAAAAGATGAAAAAAGAACTAATCACAGGCAAGGATTTTTGTCAATTAAAACTAAAGACAGATGGTTGACCGCCAAGTTTCTGTCTTCTCAGTGCGTTGACCAAAGCATACATTGGTGTCAAACATGTATCCAGCTATAATTCATATGAATCAACTAGAATCGAGCATACGCACATTATGTACAAAGTGAAAACTAGAAAAGACAGAAAGAATTCTACCCTTCATGATGCTATGGTTCCATATAGAAATCCATGAACCATCAGCACATCATGAATAACTGGCATGGCTTAACTAAAAAAACTAAGATTTAATAGACATATAATAAAATACAGTAGCTTAAATGACCGCAGAGTTTCAACATAACTTACAATCTAGGCAGGACATTTCCAGCGTGCTGAACAAGTTCGTATAGATCAATAACTGGACAGCCATGGCGATCTTCGTCCTTGAAGAACATTTCCAACCTCCTCAATTCATCAAATGCACGCATATCTAACACCAAAAATCAAAACAAAAATATTTAAAAAAATAATAATAAGGCCAACAGGAAATTTCAAGGAAAAATGAATAAATACTCATTTTACATTAGTAAAAGCTAACATGTACTGATCAATTACTTAGAAATGGATCCAAGAACTTTACAGAGCTCATAATATTTATGTGGCGAGAGTCTTGAAGTTCGAAGCTCAGAAAGCAATTGCGCAGAGTATTTGAGTGCTTCTCGCAAATTATTAGAGTCCTGAATTGGCATGCCCAAAGGAAATAGAAATCACAATTGAATTCGAGAAGTTAAGGCTAGATGACATCCTTCTCCATCGATCTGATAAAATTGGTGAAATTGAAAAGGAATGAGATCGGAATATACCAAAGCTCGATGCAAGTAGAATGCGTTGTGCTGAATTCCAGCGATGCCTTCGGCGAGCCATTTCTCCTCGTCTTCGATTCCGTTAGATATCATCATCTTTCTCTTTCTCTTTCTCTTCCCCTGGGAACTCAACAGCTTTCATAAGGAATTAGCGAGTCGGACATCACTCATCAGTTATCGTGCTTTAATTATTTTTTTTACTAAATCACTTGGACTTTTTTTTTTTTTTTTTCAAGCTATTTGTATTCGACCGAAACCGGTGTAGGAATAGGCATTTTAAACTAGGGAGCCGTGGAGCTCGGCTTATGCACATGCTCGAACCTGAACTCGAACGAATAATTCTAGACTTGACTCATTAATTAAAACGCGTCGAGTTTTTTGAGTTTATCGAACCTTCTCAAATTCTTATTTGATTAATTTATGGCTAAATATAATGTGCACCCACATACAAATATAAACAAAAACATATACAATTTTGAGTAAAAATGTATACAATTTAATTGTTAATTTTTTTAATGAAAAATTGAGTGTAAAAAAATATACAATTATTAAAATATATGTATATACTATTGAATAAAAAGTTATACACATATAAATGATGGTTTTTTTAATGAAAAACTTAGTGTGAAAAAAGTATACAATTATTACAAAACACGCATACAAAAGAGAATAACATGTATACAAAATAGAATAAAAAGTTATACACATATGGGTGCACCCTTGCACCTGGGTGCACCTAATATACACTCTTAATTTATTATTACATTTAATAATAATTAAATCATCATCATCAAGCCTTATCGCATTTATTAAACCGAATCATTAAGGAAACGAGTGTCCAACCCAATGCACACAAGTATTTGCATTTGTAGAGAAGTATACTAAGTGAATCATGAGTTACTTAAAATGCTCGATCAACCACAGCAAGGGAGTATTTGCTTTAAATAATTTAAATATAAAATAAGTTCCTAATTTTGTTTTTATATTTTAAATTACTCCTCCCATATTATTATCATTACTGTACATAGACAATTTAAAAAAATACTTTTTAACCAATTTTATTGTATTGAAAATAATGTAGTATTTTTAGAGTAACAAATTTGTAATTAAAATTACTTTCAGAATTGAAAATTGATGATATTTCTTGACCGGTGAAATTTGGTGTGGAACAAACTAAAACTAAAGTATAAAATTTAACTTTGTACCACGGATGGAGTTTATACTTCACAGTTTACAAATTTAGAACTTAGGGCCAAAACTGAAATCAATGATGGAATTGTATTTTATTTCTATCATGTCCCTTTACCTGTATCGACTGATAACTGAATCAGTATAAATTACACATGCAAGACTTGAAGAACGTGTATAAATGAGAAGAGAGCAGAGTCCATGTCAATGAAATACATATTACTACAACTTCGATCATGTTATGTTGTCCTACAATTGTTCACTCATTGGTGCAAAAAAACAAATCCAATGAAAGGATGGAACACCGCATGTCAACCTGAGGAACAATCGCTACAAAAATCCCCAGCAGCAGCAAAGTCGTCATCACCCTACATTAGCACAACTACAAACAAAACCACGACGTAAAGTGTGGGAAGCATGTGGCCAGCCGCCAGAATGCAGTGAGAGCAGGGAAGGAACCTTTGCATATCCATATTTCCTTGGGCAAATGCCTTCAGTCAGGAAGCAGAACCACCAAAGATAGCATAGAGCTACACTGCATCTCAAAATGGAACCACGAAGGCGCTACACTGCATCTCAAAATGGAACCATGTAGGGCAAGGCATATACAGCAACCTCTGGCAAGTATGTGGCCGCAGGCCAAGAAACTGAAGAGCGTCCAGAACAGGATGATATACTATCTCCACTGCATATCTGTCTTTTCTTAGGTTGTGGGACTTCATTGCTTGGGAAAAGCCAATCTTGGTCATCTGAGTCAAGGTACCCACTCTGCAATTGAGGTGGAACCCAGTGCTCAATTATATTCTTATACACAAATTCATCTCGCTTTGTCAAAGTCATGACAGCATCAACTGCTGATGGAATCGGAGTTTCCACAGTTTGTTTAGCAGAGGAACATCTTCGTTGTATATCAATCTTTAGAGCAAGGCTTTGCTCTATGTTGTCACTGGCTAACCGCGTTGTGCAGCAGCGAGTCCCAAGGTTGAAGTCAGTGTCACCTTTTGCTTGGGAAGGGAAACTAGTCCTTCCGGATGTTGAACAGGGTTGTCCATTAGCTGAAGCATCAAACTGATTCTGCTTCTTTGAGGGCAGTCTTATCCTCACAATGTTACCTATATCACAAAAAGCACAAATCATGAGAAGGAAGCACATAAACAAGGGAGCAGAAATTAAATAATAATGAGAATTTTTCTTACGAGGACCACGGCTAACATCTCCAGGTGAAGAGTTCCTTTTCCTATTGCTGCTATCTGCTGTACTGTTGGAGGGAGTACTGGGAACAAGCAAACATGAAGGCTTCTCATGTTCTTCTGTAAGACTGCTCCGTTCCAATTGTACCAACTCAATTTTGCTTCCCTTGTTGAAATGTTGGATTTTCGCATTGGACCATAAATTTTCAGTAGTGTCCCCCTTAACAATATCAAAATTCTCCAGGTTCTGATAACTCTTTTTGCCTTTCTTACCTTTCCTGTTCTCTTTCATCTCCCTTCTATTATCCTTCTTTATCTGTTCCTTAGCATTCAACTCTTGGTTTTGGAGCTTTGAAAGCACCAAAATAACAAGTTTAGAATTGAGGCCAGTAAACAGAGGTGACATGGCCCAGGATATGAAGAGAGATCTCATCATAATTTCACTTTATTTATTGCAATCAGTATAAAACCACCATCTAACACCCAAGAAACATACATCCCAAACTGAAGTGGTCAGTAAAATCTAACATGGGTTTCCACAACTCAGTACAGTGATCTCCAAAAGGAGCACAGGGATCTCATATACAATCAGTAAGTGTTGTTTAAAACATTTTTTTTACAGTAATATACAGAAACTCAAAATAGGCTGCTAATTGAGGGTGTACCACAAAGCACCCACAATTTTTTCCTCCTCTTCCTACACATAATTCACTATTCACAGAGACGGAGAGACCCAAGCCCTCCCAAACCAGATATATACAATTTACGAGAAGTCCATATATTTAAGAAAGTAAAAAACGAAGGATATCCACACTATCTGTCAACATAAATATCTTTAACATGGTAAAATATTTTAATTTACAGTTAACAGACCTGACAAAGAACGCCCGTCGCGCACTGTCCACCACTCCCTGCCGAAAACTTCACCCTAATCTTCCGAACCCCACTCTTCGCATCCTGCTGTGTATCTGACTTCGGGACTGCCTTTACCTTCAACCCAGAAATTGAACTTCGCTCTTTTCCAGGAGAAGAAGATGAATGCCTAATTGGCCTGCCATAAGGCTCACCACTACCCCTATAAGCATAAACCCCTTCGTTGTTCCTACATAGAGAATCAATACCATTATCCCTCAACCCATTCACTGCTCGCTTGCCATGCACTTCTGGCCCCACATCTGACCTGCGCCGACTGAAATCCATAACTCGGTTATCGTATGGAGGGTAACAGGAATTGGGGGAACCAGGATTCGAATTAGGGTTAGGGTTGTAATTAGGCGCCGAACGATCGTACGAAGAGCGAGAGGTGGGCAACTGCGGATGAGATGAGGGTTGATACCCTCCATGTGCTTCGAATTTGGGGTTCGAATACGAGGATTGAGGTTGAGAGTAGGGTGCCGCCGTGGGTGCGGGGACGGGATCTGGGGTTTGCGGCAAGAATGGGTCGGAGTAATCAGTGGATGAAGGAGGCGGAGGGCTGTGAGTACCGGGAGAGAAAGGCGGGGCGGAGGTGTGAGACGGTGCGGCGGGGGCGTGAGACGGCGGAGAGCGGTAAACGGGTTTGATAGGATTTGGATTTGGATTTGGATTTGGATTCGGGTTCGAATTAGGGACCGAGTTCCGGGTTCGTGGATAGTGCTGTCGCCGGTGGTGGGTATCGTCTGCGATATACATTGTGAGGAAGGAATATTCCGGCTATGTATTGATGGATTTGTACGTCCACGGCGTTGCTGAATAAAATAGCTACTGTACGAGATTATGAGGGTTTTATATAGAAGGGCAATCAGAGGCATTAAGAAACGCGTTTTATATATTTAGTTATATTCAAAGGATGACGCGCTTTCAGAAGCACACCAAACCGACAGCCTATTTCAAGCTTTGGTAATTAATTAACATTATTATTATTACTTAAATATAGAAAATAATGATTTAGAGTTTCTTTTTTATTGAATTCTGCCCCGCCCCCTCTCTCTCTCTCTAGAGACACCTTCTTATTAGACGAATTATTTGTGAGACGAGTCAACTCATCATTAAAGTATAATTATTGTATAAATAAAGTATGTTTATCTGCTGTTAAAGTATGTCAATAATAAATTAAATTATAACACACTAAAATCATATTTTAATTCATAATCTATCATGCTTTAGAAAACATACTTTAACAACCATTAAACATACTTTATCAAAATAATTGACATACTTTAACACGTCTCACAAACCGTCTTACGTAAATTACTTCTCACAAGAGACTTTGTCATATATATATATTAGTATGAAACCCGCGTGTACTCGGGATCATTTAATTATTATTCTTATTTTTTATAATTAAATAATCCGTATTTTATATAATAACATTAATTAAGGAATTTTTTTTTTATATATAACTAGACAATTTCTTTCATCAATATAAAGAATTTACAACAAATTATAATATTTGACTTTTGATAATGTAGAGTATAACTAAATCATATAAAAAGTTAGACAAAGTCTCTTGTGAGACATTATTTATGTGAGACCGTTTGTAAAACGTATTAAAGTATGTCTATTATATAAATAAAGTATGTTTAATGGTTGTTAAATTATGTTTTGTGAAGTATGATGGATGATGAATTAAAGTATGATTTTAGAATGTTATAATATGATTCATTATTAACATACTTTAACTACAAATAAGCATATTTTACCTATATGATAAGCATACTTTAATAATGGGTCACCCCGTCTCACAATCATCTCACAAAAAATAAGTCTCACAAGAGAGTTTCTCAAAAAGTTAATATACATATATCCTAATTATTTAAAAAGAAAAAAACTTGACTTATATTTTTTTTAAATATTACCTTATAACATAATTCAATTGAAAACTATTATTACTCTCAGTGTCTCTCTAAAAAAATGTGCAACTACATATGGGCAATTTTATCTCTTTGCTGTATATTTATATAATTGTTATAATTTTATTTTTTCATTGTATTTAAGTGTAATTATGATCAAATTATGTAACTCTTAATAATAAATCCTTAATTTTATTATTTGTCTAAAATAAATATCAATTATATATAAAAAATCTCAATTTTTTTCTATACATGATTTGATTTAATACTAATAAATTTATTTATATCGAATGATTTATTTATTAATTGCAATTAATGATACTAAAGTAAATAAGTTATAATAATTGTATATGAAAAAATAAATAAATAGTAAGATTATACTTGAACAACACGTTAGCGAAAAAGGACTTTATTATACTATACTTAATATTATTTATGAAAAATAAGGTTACTTTTTTTACACATGATTATGGTTTAATATTTCTTAATTAACTATATAATAATAATAATTTTATTTCCATTAATTATTATATTTAAGAAACTAATGTAAAAATATATATATAACATAAATAAAATTAATTTATATATAATATTCTTTTAAATATTCATAATTTATAACGAATTTATTAATTTTATTTTTATTTAATTTTATTAGTTTCGAATTACACAAACTACTAAAGAAAATAAATTTTATAATTCTTATGTCATAATTAATATATATATATATATATATATATATATATATATATATATATATATATATATATATATATATATATATATATATATTAATATACTAAATTTAAAAAATTAATAAATATTTACAAACTCAATTTTAATGTTATTTGATATGAAATAATGATTTAACTTAAAAAACGTAAACTTTCGATTCTATACATAAATTAGATTTTCAACCTCTTATTCTCTAGAGGTAAATCAACTTAAGAGTACTTGAACCGTTGATCCTCTTTCACTTTAAGAATACTAAGAATACTTGAATCAATTAGAGGTAAATCTTAAAAATACTTGAATCAATTCTTAGGAGGTAATACTTGAATCTATTTTTTTTCTCTTGAAGAATCAATTTTTAAGATGTAAATTGGTTCAAGAATACTTGAATCGATCCTCTTACTCTTGAAAAATTAACTTTTAAGATGTAAATCTATTCAAGTATCTTTTGAAAAATTAATTTTTAATATGTAAATCTATTCAAGAATACTTGAATTGATTCTCTTCCTCTTAAGAATAGATTTCTTAAGAGGTAAAACAATTCAAGAATACTTGAATCAGTTCTCTTTCTCTTGAAGAATACTTGAATCGATTTTTTATAGGTAGATCGAATATCTACTTGATTCGCTCTATCGAAATCAATTTTTAATATGTAAATCTATTTAAGCATTATCAGTTCTCTTTCTCTTAAAGAAACTCATATTCCTCTTGGAGAAACGAATGTATATTTAGAAAGAATAACCAAAAAGTCTTATTTATAGGTGGGGTGAGAGATAATATTATATGAAACATTCTTTTTTCTCTTTATATATATATGATTTAATATTATATTAATTTAATTATTGCATTAAAATATTTAGTAACTAATTAATGATACCCAAATAAATAAATAAAATATAAAAAATTTAATCTTTATTAAAAATAAGAAACACATTATTTTAAAAAAAATACTATTAAATAAGAAAATTAATTAAAAGTAAATAAGAAAAATATTAAAAAAAGTATTAAAAATCCAAAAATATGAGAAAATTACACGTCACATTGGAGCACTCTGGGGACGACACGTCAGCAAGAAAAGTTTATGATATAGTATACTTAAGATATATATATACGAGTACAGATTCCTGCGTAATACGCAAATAAATTATTATAATCAATCAAAAAATATAATTAAAGGTGGTATTTAATTTATAGATATACATAATTTAAAAAGAGTACGACTAAAGTGGGACGATCCCATGAAAAATTTGGTAGAACCGGATCCCCCTTTTCCAGATCTCTTTTACTAGCTGGCCTTCACCCACCCCATTTTCAGTCACACTCTTCCCCATCAAATCACTGTACGCAACACAGAAGCTTTCCATCAAAAATTCACATCCATGGCTCTGTAAATCTCAATCCTCTAACACGAAAGAGGAGATTACAATGTGAATGGAATATTCATCGACGAGAAGAGGTGATGAATCCCGGTGGCAGATTGCTAGAGCATCCGGATTTTCAATGAGTAGAGGAGTAGCAACAACTTTTTGGACCATAGAAACTTGGGCGATACAACAGCAGGAATGGAGCCTAACGGATTCGGCGAGTTCTCTACGACAGGTGGCGGCGGCGGCTTCTCTCTTGGCGGTGGATGAACCAGTCCATTTCCAGCCTTTGCTTCTCAAATTCACAGGACATAGAGTGAATGGTATCCAGGGGTAGGAGAGAGAGAAGATGGGAGAGAATCCATGAATACTGGATGATCATGAAGATGATGTGGTTCTTGGAAACAAAAGCCATCTTGGGCAGAGGCAGGCATGAAGCAATCTTGAAGTACAGCCATATCCTCAAACTTAAAGAATGTGTTATCTGCCTCAACAGCCATTAACCACCTGAAAGTGAGAGAAAGAGAAGAGAGATGAAGAGGGGTTGGTTTCTCTCTCAGAGATCAGTTTGGGGGATGTATTAATGGTACAGATAGATTGGGAAGAAGGGGGAGTAGAGTAGGTTAAAAGCTAGAATAATTCATGTTGTTGTTGCATCAGAATGGACGCATGACATTATAATCTCTTGGTTTTTGTCTGGTTGTGCACTACATTGAGATTTGAATTTATTATTAATTTTTTTTAATGAGGAAGAATATGATTTTTTATTTGAAAAAGAATAGATTTGAGTTTGTTGTGAGGCTAAGCAATGACATAGACTCTGACTAGTACAATGGCCTTGGAAAGATAAATTACATTAATTAGCATTGGGAGGAACAATTAAGCAGTGGGTATAATAAAAAAAAATTTACTAATCAACATTGGAATTGAAATGAGAATACTTGATAGAGGTAAAATACTAATAAGCTGATTTTATATCCAACTAATTGCAAAATTACAAAGAGTGATATTATAATTTTTTTTCTAGAGTAATCTAATTTATTATAAAAAGTAACATAATTATTTCTAAAGAGTAACCTAATTATTTTTATTGATTAACTTAATTCATTATAAGGAGTAACGTAATTATTTCTAAAGAGTAACATAATTATTTTTATAGATTAACTTGATTCATTATAAAGATTAATCTAATTATTCCCAAAGAATAACTTAATTATTTTTATAGAGTGGCCTAATATCGTATAAATTGTATTCGATTTAATTAATTTCAAAGAGTGATCCAATTAATTTCAAATAGTAATCTAACAAATTTTAAGTGCAATCTAATTAATTTTATAAAATGATTTAACTATAGATTGTATTCAACTTAATTAATTTCAAAGAGTGATCTAATTAATTCCAAAAAGTGATCCAATTAATTTCAAAGAGTAACCTCATTAATTTTATAGAGTGATATAACAACGTATAGATTGCATACAATTTAATTAATTTCAAACAGTGATACAATTAATTTCGAAATGTAATCTGACATTCAATATACTACAATTAACATAAAGTATTTATCAACCGTGGGGATAAACTATTTTGACATCCTTTTTAAAAATAATTGTAATTACCAAAATAGCAATTGAGTTGGAAGCGTATAGTATAGAAATAACAAAGAGTGGAGGGAATAAGAAGAAATAAGTAGTCTTCTTATAGCAGAAGTAGAGTTAACATTCAACTCACTCTACATCTGTCATTTAAGCCTCTTACACACACCAAAGGTGGCTTCTTCTAATTCTTTTCTGTCACTTTCTTCACACTTTAGTATGAGAGAGAAGCTGCTCTCTCCTCACCTCCCTACTGAGAGAGAGAAAGTGAGAAAATAGAACTTAGTCTTTTTTTGTAGCTGCGAACAACACTTCTGATTAAGAGAGAGATTGGCACCTCCATTAATCCATCTTTTTCCCAATGTCTTCAGACCTATTTAATTCGATAACTCTTTCTTCTCTGACCCATTCACCGATTCCGCCATTGAAATCATTCAAGAAAACAACCACCCATTGCTCCTTGATCATCATGACCCCAATTCTCTGGCATCTCTTCTTCTGTCTTCTTCATCACCAAGCGTCGAGTTGGAGAGCTTGTCATTATTGCACTCACAGATTGAGGTAAAAACAGAGGACTCCCACCTCAGCACCTTCGATCATTTCTTCCCACACAACTTAGATGAATCTGCAGTCATGAAGCTAATGCAAAGAAGTTTCAGCAGCAACTCGAACAGTCTGTCGTTGAATTGAATTCGCTATCTGGAAGGCGGAGAGGATATCGATAATGTTGGTGGCGGCGGTGGAGAAGGGGAGTGCGATGGCAATGAGAGATAGAAAATGGATGAAGCCGCGGAATGAGAAAAGAGAAGAGAGAAGAAAAAATGGCAAAATGGATGAAGCCACATAATGGGAAAAGAGGAGAGAGAAAAAAATTGCAGATCGAGGAAATAGGAAAGAGAAAAAAATGAAAGATAAAATTCATTATGCTGTGCGTGGATAGAAAGAGAGAAGGTTGAACCCACATGACGGATAACTCACGTGACGTGTCGGATTAAGCAATCCGGTTCCACCAATTTAAAAAATAAGGACGGTTCCATTCTAGTATTTGTCATTTAAAAATATACATGAATAATAATAATAATAATAAATAAATAAATAAATAAAAGTAGTATTCTAACTAATAAAAAATATGATTAAAGGTGGTATTTAATTTGAAGATAAACATAAATAGCCCTAAAGAATTAGTATGCGTGATTTATGTATATTAATTAATATTTGCTCTATTTATATATATTTTTAAGATATATATGCTTTTATTGATTGGTTTAATTATCTATTTGTAACCAAGAAAGAATAAAAATAAAAAATAAATTATTAGTTGAATATATTTTTATTGATTGACTTAATTATCTATTTTCAATAAAAAATATGATTAAAGGTGGTATTTAATTTGAAGATGCACATGAATAATAATATTAATAAGTTGGATATATTTTATTGATTATTATCTATTCCTTAACCAATCAAAAAAATATAATTAAAGGTGATTTTAATTTATAGATATACATGATTTAAAGATATATACATGAATAATATTAATAATAATAATAAATAAAAGTAGAAAGATTATATATGTAATATTAAAACAAAAAATAAAAAACATACAAAATTTAACCACGTTGCGACACCTCATATTTTTAAAAAGTTATTTATAGCTGCGTATTCGTGATTACTATATATATATATATATATATATATATATATATATATATATATATATATATATATATATATATATACTAATCTCTCCCTCTTTTAAAAGTATGAGGTTTCGTATATTTTTTATTTTTTTTAATATTACATATATAATCTTTCTATTTTTATTTATTATTATTATTATTATTATTATTATTATTCATGTATATATCTTTAAATCATGTATATTTATAAATTAAAATCACCTTTAATCATATTTTTTATTGGTTAAGGAATAGATAATAATCAATAAAATATATCCAACTTATTAATATTATTATTCATGTACATCTTCAAATTAAATAACATCTTTAATCATATTTTTTATTGAAAATAGATAATTAAGTCAATCAATAAAAATATGTTATGGCCCAACTAATTCTGATATTTTTTATAAAGTGAAGATAATTCTCAATACAAAATTAGAATAAACTACTGAAATGAGTGTAAGATAGAAACATGCCTTTTAGGGAAACAAGAAACTTTGAGAAATAACTCAATGAAATTGCGTGGTTGTAAGGATTCCAACATTACTGAGGATTCCACCATTACTCACTTCAGCTATCATCCTATAACAGAAATGGAAGGAAGAAGATGAGGAAATGAGATTTAGATGAAGAAAAGATATTTGGGGATGCATTTTCCCCATTTCTCCATCAGTATTTGTACTGAATTCTCTGATTTCCCTAATGGCTCTCTCTCCACATGCAAGCAAGAAGGTGCGCGGGTTTTTCTGGCGTGTGGTCCTGAAAGCCTGATTCCTGTGGATTCGATAAATAGCATCGGCCCATTCCTCTTCAATCCATTGGGCTCTTCTCAATTTCAACTCTTCAACCCATTGGTCTTTCAGGTAATCCAACACATTTACCAATATTGATAATTTCATTGGGTTTTGAAATACGATGTTGATGAGGAGTGAGTTGTGAGAGTTGGTGATCTGTTTATTTTGATTAGAAAATCATGTAATCATAACAAAATTTGAGTTGATATTAGGTGCACCCGGGTGCAAGGTGCACCAATATGTGTATAACTTTTTATTCTATTTTGTATACATGTTATTCTATTTTGTATATGTATTTTTTAATAATTATATACTTTTTTCACACCAAGTTTTTCATTAAAAAACTAGCATCCATATGTGTATAACTTTTTATTCAATAGTGTATACATATTTTTTTAATAATTGTATAATTTTTTACACTCAATTTTTCATTATAATGTGTATAACTTTTTATTCAATAGTGTATAAATATTTTTTAATAATTGTATATTTTTTTTACGCTTAATTTTTCATTAAAAAAACTAACAATTAAATAGTATACATTTTTGTTCATAATTGTATATTGTTTTGTTTATATTTACATGCGTTTTTTAAAATGGGTGCACTATATCTTAGGCTGCACCCGGGTGCACAATATAATTAGCATAAAAATATATCCAACTAATAATTTATTTTTTATTTTTATTCTTTCTTTGTTACAAATAGATAATTAAATCAATCAATAAAAGCATATATATCTTAAAAAACTATATAAATAGAGCAAATATTAATTGATATACATAAATCACGCATACTAATTCTTTAGGGCTATTCATGTTTATCTTCAAATTAAATACCACCTTTAATCATATTTTTTATTAGTTAGAATACTACTTTTATTTATTTATTCATTTATTTATTATTGTTATTATTATTATTATTATTCATGTATATTTTTAAATTATGTATATCTATGAATTAAATACCACCTTTAATTATATTTTTTATTGGTTATAATAATTCATCCGTGTATTACGCGGTAATTGTTAGATTGTATACTAAAAGTCTAACTTTAGTATGAACAATGTTTTAACAATTTATTTGAAATGAGAATCAATGATCAGATGATTGCGTCTTATAATTTATTTATTTGTCCGATGCAATAGTCCATTCATTTTATATTATAGATAATATATTGTGCATTAACACGCAGAAGATCATATTATCGGTTTTCTTATAAAGTATAAACAGATGCTCACAACCGAGATAGACGGGGATTCTCTATCGGGATGATTGTAGTGTGATTTGATATTAGTTTGTCTTGACTATAGAATCACATTAGTGCACTTCGTGTGTATTGAGCAGGACCACTTGAGATCGTTCGACTTGTACTGTTTATATAGAAGAACTTGATCTCAGTTATTATGGATGTTCATGCTCTTAATTCTTATACAATAACCTTGACATGTAAGGCAGTATGTATTTATTTGATTCATCAGTGGGTGAGATTTACATGTAATTAAATCAACAAACTCGGTGAGTTGGGAAATAGTGTTGTCTATATGGTGTGCTGTTGATTGTAGAAAGAATTCGTGTCCGTTATAGGTTAATGATGTCCCCTTGAGGAGCTCATAAGGATTATCATGCAAACCCTACAGGTGGATTTATTTCGGCATGATAATGAGGTTGAGTGGTACTACTCTTGGATGAGATATTAATTAATGGAGTTGTCAGTAACTTAATAAATTAATGGGCATTGTATATCTTAAACATGGGGAGACTGTCGGGCTCATAATAAGAAGGAGCCCATAATGTAATTATGGGATTAGAACGGTAGTGCATTAATAATATTTTAGTGGTATATATTATTATTATTGGACTTAAGTATAAAATTTGGGCTAAACTTGGATACTTAAGCCCAATGAAGGCCCAATTTTAATTTTTCCTCCTGATCCCTGCTGTAACCCATATATAAGTCATTTCAACTGTCCGAACCCTAATTGAAAAGTAATTCACTCCTAACACTGTGAGGACTGAAAAGTAATTCACGCCTAACACTATGAGGAGGGTGAGGGAACAGTAGATTAAGAAGATCTTGAAGATCGTCGCCCACACGACATCGAGATTGGATTTGGGAATACAGCAGAAGATCAAAAGGTTGTTTGTTGTTGCTGTCTGTCAACTTCTATAATTTTTTTAAAATCGTTTAAAATTCAAAACTAGATGTGTGATATACTGATAGAAAGCCGTGGAAGAGAGAATCGATTTGGCGCGTAGATCACTCAAATCGGAGATCGGACGAGGAAGTTATGGTCAAACTCGTGAGGCTGCGCAGGCTGCCGGTGAGAATCTTTCTTCTTCAACATACCCTGGTGAAAGGTAATACGTTTCTATGTTTTCTTGCTTCCGCTGAATTAGAAACGTATGGAACCCTAATGGTTCACATTAACCAAACGATCAAACGCTGTCAAAATCAGAGTCATGCCCCAGACTTAACCGCGCAGATGGTGGGATGTTCGGACCTCAAACTGGATGGTCTAACTGCGGGACTTTGTTTGAGGGGGAAATGTTGATTGGGTGTCAACCAAAGTCCTACATCGGTTAGACATGGGAAGGCTGTGGGTTTATAAGTGTGAGCGAGACTCTCCCTAGTATGAGGCCTTTTGGACATGATGCCCAGAGTGGTAAAACCGTGCGGACCAGTGGGCGACCCAAAGCGGACAATATCATGCTAGTAGATTGAGTGGGCCCGGCTCGCTGAGCCGATAAACCCAACAATAATCTGTGCTCGTATATATATATATTTTATATTTAATTTATTACTATAAATAAATACAACGTTATTAATATTAATTAATATCAAATAAAAAAAATGACAATATATGAAAATATAAACATTAACTAGTAATTAAAGGATTCAAGTTCTAAATTATATTTATGTCCATTTCTTTATATGTTAGTATTTGATTTTTTCTCCCTAGATGACAATGTATGAAAATATAAACATTAACTAGTAATTAAAGGATTCAAGTTCTAAATTATATTTATGTCCATTTCTTTATATGTTAGTATTTGATTTTTTCTCCCTTATTTATTTTTATTTTCTTAATTTTTATTGGAAAAGACTTGTGCGAGACCGTCTCGCGGATCTAGTTCCATGAGACGGGTCAATTATAAACTCATTAATAAGCGCGGATCTGCAGCCCAACTTGTTACCTGTTGCGCTATATCCACTACATTTAATTAAGTTGTTTCTCTTTTCGCTGACTTGTTTTTTTTTTAATTCGTTACTCTTTTTTCCATTTGATTTGTAAAGTAATTATCAAATTTTATTATATTAATAATTCATCATGAAACAAGTTCATTTAAATATTATTACTTTTTTTTATCAGGTATCATTTTTCATAAAAATTATTATCACTTTTTATTTTTAAAAAAATATATTTATTAAATAATTTAATTGGACATTTATCACTTTTCTTTGATCAGATATCACTTTTTATTAAAAATGTTATCACTTTTGACCAGTTCTATAAAATTTTCATTATTTAGTTTAATTGAATGCGTATAACTTTTTCTTAATCAAGTATTAGTTTTGATTTAAAATGTTATTACTTTTTGTTTTTCATA